>CAMZMU010000090.1:31881284-32292330 GCA_947311845.1 Poa pratensis
AATCGAACCAGTAGGAAACGAGGTTTGCTTCGAAGGTGTTGGTGGAGGAGTGTAGTGCGGCGCAACACCAGGGATTCCGGTGCCAACGTGGAACCTGCACAACACAACCAAATACTTTGCCCCAACTTAACAGTGAGGTTGTCAATCTCACCGGCTTGCTGAAAACAAAGGGTTAAACGTATCGAATGGAAAATGAGTTTGTTTGTATAAAACAGTAGAGAAAATGATTGCAGTAGATTGTATTTCAGATGTAAAAGAATGGACCGGGGTCCCCGTTCACTAGTGGTGTCTCTCCAATAAGATAACTAACATGCTGGGTAAACAAATTACAGCTGGCAATTGACAATTGATAAGTGCATATAACATGCATGTGTGAGCTGTGGTGTCTACTATGAGATTCATTTGGGCATTACGACAAAGTACATAGACCGCTATCCAGCATGCATCTATGCCTAAATAGTCCACTTTCCGGTTAACATCCGTACCTTCCAGTATTAAGTTGCAAGCAACAGAATTGCATTAAGTAATGTGCGTAATGTAAACAATACATTCATCCTTGAATAAAGCATTGCTGTTTTACCCCTAGTGGCAACAACACATCTACAACCTTAGAACTTGCTGTCACTATCCCAGGTTAAATAGAGGTTGAACCCAACTATCATGCATAAATACCCCCTCTTGGAGTTACAAGTATTCACTTGGCCAAGGCTTCAACAAGTAACGGAGAGCATGCAAGATCACAATGACATAGACATGATAATTTAATATTCAGCTCCACATAGGTATCAATATAAGTCAGATCCCAGCAAACACAACATGTAGCATTACAATAAGATGATCTTGATCATAGGCAGCTCACAAGATCTAAACATGATGGCACAAGTGGAGAAGACAACCATCTAGCTACTGCTATGGACCCATAGTCCAAGGATGAACTACTCACGCATCACTCCGAGGCGGGCATGGCGATGTAGAGCCCTCCGGTGATGATTCCCCTCTCCGGCAGGGTGCCGGGAAGAGCTTCAGAACCCCCCGAGTTAGGGTTGACGACGGCGGCGGCAGCGAATATGTTCTGGATGAAAGGCTCGGTGTTTTAGGGTTTTCACGTCTCGGGGAATAAATAGGCGAAGGGGCGATGTCGGCGGACCCCCGAGGGGCCCAAACCACAGGCTGGCGCGGCAGAAGGTGGGCCGCGCCGCCAGGTGGTTTGGCCACCTCGTGGCTCCCCTTCGTCTCTCCCTTCGGACTCCGTGTACGTGTTGGAAAAAATAGGGACTTAGCCTTTTGTTTCGTGCAATTCCGAGAATATTTCCAGAAGTAACTTTCTGAAACCAAAAACAGCAGAAAACAGGGAATGGCACTGTGGCATCTTGTTAATAGGTTAGTCCCAGAAAATGCATAAAAGTGATATGAAGTGTATATAAAACATGTAGCAAATGGTATAATAAGCATGGAACAGCAGAAATTATGGATACGTTGGAGACGCATCAGTCCCCCGTTGGTATTAAGGTGCAAGCAACGGATAATTGCATTAAGTAAAGTGCGTAATGTAAACAAATACATATGACCGTGGACATAGCATTGTTAGGTTATCCCTAGTGGCAACAGCACATCCGCAACCTTAGAAGTTGCTGTCACTCTCCCAGATTACCGGAAGCATGAACCCACTATCTAGCATAAATACTCTCTCTTGGAGTTACAAGCATCTACTTGGCCAAAGCATCTAACGAGTAACGGAAAGCATGCAAGATCTTAAATAACATAGATAGATTGATAATCAACTTGACATAATTCAATATTCATCGGATCCCAGCAAACACAACATGTAGCATTACAATAATATGATCTTGATCATGTAGGGCAGCTCACAAGATCTAAACATGATGGCACAAAGTGGAGAGACAACCATCTAGCTACTGCTATGGACCCGTAGTCCAAGGATGAACTACTCACGCATCACTCCGGAGGCAGGCATGGCGATGTAGAAGCCTCCGGTGACGATTCCCCTCTCCGGCAGGGTGCCGGGAAGAGGTTCTGAACCCTCCCGAGCTAGGGTTGACGGCGGCGGCGTCTCTGGAACTTTTCGTGGATATTGCTCAGGCACTTAGGGTTTTCGCGTCGGGGGGAATAAGTAGGCGAAAGGGCGGCGGCTGACGACCCCCGAGGGGCCCACACCACCCTAGGGCGCGCGGGGGGGCCCGCGCCCTAGGGCGTGTGGGGCCCTGGTGGCCTCCTCTGCTGCTCCTTTGGTCCGTCAGGTGTGTTCTGGAAAATAGGGACCCCGTGAGTTTCGTCCAATTCCGAGAATATTTCCAGACTAGCTTTTCTGGAATACAAAAACAGCAGAAAACAGGAACTGGCACTTCGGCATCTTGTTAATAGGTTAGTCCCAAAAAATGTATAAAAGTGATATAAAGTAGATGCAAAACATGTAGCAATTGGTATAAAACAAGCATGGAACATCAAAAATTATAGATACGTTTGAGACGTATCAGCATCCCCAAGCTTAGTTCCTACTCGTCCTCGAGTAGGTAAACGATAAAAACAAAATAATTTTTGAGGTGACATGCTACATCATAATCTTGATCATATAATATTGCAAGGCACATGTAAATGAATGAAGTGATCCAAGTCAATGGTCTATAATTTGCTACCAATAGATAATGAGTAAACAATGAATCACACAAGCTAAACGTTTTCATGAATAGTACTTTCGAGACAAGCATCAAACAGTTTTGCATAAGTGTTAACTCATAAAGCAATAGTTTCTAATAAAAGGTATTTAATCAACACAAAGGAAGAATTAAGTTTCAGCATTTGCTTCAACTTTCAACATATTTATCTCATGGATATTGTCAACACAAAGTAGTATAACAAGTCCAATACGTAGCATATAACGCATGTTGTAACAAAGTTGACACTAGTGTTTGCTTGTGGAAGACAGAAAGAATAGGAAAACTGACTCAACATAAAAGTAAAAGAAAGGCCCTTCGCAGAGGGAAGCAGGGATTAAGTCATGTGCTAGAGCTTTTAGGTTTTTGAAAGCATATAGAGATTGCATAAAATATTTGATACTCCTCCCAACCTTGCTAACACAAGCCATGGCTAACCGAATCCTCGGGTGCCTTCCATCAATCACATACCATGGAGGAGTATCTATTTTTGAGAGGTGTTTGTTAATTGTCAACGAATGGTAGCGGGTGAGAACAGTATTCTACCTGTCAAACGGACTTTTAAGAGCGGCTCCCATGAAGGACGTTATTTCTACCAGCAAGGCAGATCATCCCTCTTTCTCTTTGGTTTACACACATTCAGGTATTTCACTGTTTGTCATTGCTTACTGATGAATCAGGGCAAAAGTGTGAAGAGAATTAATTGGTTAAAGTTGTAATTAATTGGGACTGGGCACCCCGTTGCCAGCTCTTTTTGCAAATTGGATAAGCGGATGTATATGCCACTAGTCCAGGTGTAAAAGTCCATTGACAAATAGAATAAAGAATAACCACACTAATTCCTCATGAGCTAGTAAACATTGACACAAAAAGGGAATAATAACATTTTGAATAATTTAAAGGTAGCACATGAAAAATTTACTTGGAGTGGCAAGGAAATACCACATATAGGTAGTTATGGTGGACACAAATGGCATGGATTTTGGCTCAAGGATTTGGATGCACGAGAAGCATTCCCTCTCAGTACAGAGTTTAGGCTAGCAAGGTTATGTAAGCAAACAAGAATATCAACCCGTACACCAAGTTTTATATGACAAACATATTGCAAACGTTATAAGACTTCATACCGTCTTCCTTGTTAACCAAACCCTGTTATTAGAAAATATCTAGACCTTAGAGATACCACCGATGCAAACCAAATTTTCAACAAGCTTTACGGTAGTTCTTCACTAATAGGCTTAACTCATGTGATGCAAATTTAATCATGATCTACTTGTTAACTCAAAACAATTGACAAGCATCAAGTTATCCAAATTAGTGATCTACAAGATTAAGCAAGTTTTTCCTTATACCAATTACCACATGCAACATTTTCTGAACCAACCAAACACCAATCAATTTATTTAATCAACTCTCCAAACAAATATAAGTGAAGCAAGAGAGTACTTTCTACAAAAGAAAGCTAATAGCTCTGACAAGAGATACATGAAAACAAGAGCTAAAAGCTGAACAGCGCTAGATATGAATACTCAACAAATATAAGTGAAGAATAGGAGTATTCTCATGAAAAAGCGGAGCGTGTCTCTCTCCCAATCAAGAATGCTAGGGTCCAGTCAAGCTTTATTGAAAATAAAAGTGCAATACTGAAAATAAAAGCACACAGACGCTCCAAGAAAAGCACATATGATGTGAAAGAATTAAAATATAGTTTCACTAGAGATGACCTGATAATTTTGCGATGAAGAAGGGGATGCCTTGGGCATCCCCAAGCTTAGACGCTTGAGTCTTCTTGAAATATGCTGGGGAGATCCATGGGAGCCTCCCCAAGCTTAAGCTCTTCACTCTTCTTGATCCTATTATATCATCCTTCTCTCTTGACCCTTGAAAACTTCCGTCACACCAAACTCAAAGTAGATCTCATTAGAGGGTTAGTGCATAATCAAAAACTCACATGTTCTATAAAGACGCAATATGACTTGTTACTTTAAACATTAGCTACAGCCACTGATGTTATGTGAAGCTCTTCCACCCAAAAAAGAATTTCACTCAACACTAGTAAAAGAGAGAATGCAAAATAAAAAGGCATAATCTGTCTAAAACAGAACAGTCCGCAAAGACGAATTTTTTCGAGGCACTTACGACGCTCAGATCGAAAAACTTTGAACTAATGAAAGATTCAGACATTCATAAAGATTACGCACAAAAATTTTCAGATTTAATTAACAATCTGGTGATTTTAGGAATTTCGTACAGTGAACAGCAAAAATCTGTTTTGCGCAGCAATCAAAATTAAGCATCGTCTTAACATTAGAGGCTGATACGTCTCAAACGTATCTATAATTTTTTATGTTCCATGCTTGTTTTATACCAATTGCTACATGTTTTGCATCTACTTTACATCACTTTTATACATTTTTTTGGGACTAACCTATTAACAAGATGCCGAAGTGCCAGTTCCTGTTTTCTGCTGTTTTTGTATTCCTGAAAAGCTAGTCTGGAAATATTCTCGGAATTGGACGAAACTATACGGGAGTCCCTATTTTTCCAGAACACACCTGACGGAGCGAAGGAGCAACAGAGGAGGGCCACCAGGAGGCCACACGCACCTAGGGCGCGGGCCCCCCTTCTGCCGCGCCCTAGGGTGGTGTGGGCCTCTCGGAGGTCCGCAGCCGCCGCCCTTTCGCCTACTTATTCCCCCCGATGCGAAAACCCTAAGTACCTGAGCAAATATCCACGAAAAGATCCAGAGACGCCGCCGTCGTCAACCCTAGCTCGGGAGGGTTCAGAACCTCTTCCTGGCACCCTGCCGGAGAGGGGAATCGTCACCGGAGGCTTCTACATCGCCATGCCTGCCTCCGGAGTGATGCGTGAGTAGTTCATCCTTGGACTACGTTTCCATAGCAGTAGCTAGATGGTTGTCTCTCCACTTCGTGCCATCATGTTTAGATCTTGTGAGCTGCCCTACATGATCAAGATCATATTATTGTAATACTACATGTTGTGTTTGCTGGGATCCGATGAATATTGAATATTATGTCAAGTTGATTATCAATCTATCTTATATGTTATTTAAGATCTTGCATGCTTTCCGTTACTCGTAGATGCTTTGGCCAAGTAGATGCTTGTAACTCCAAGAGATAGTATTTATGCTAGATAGTGGGTTCATGTCTCCGTTTAACCTGGGACAGTGACAGAAAGTTCTAAGGTTGTGGATGTGCTGTTGCCACTAGGGATAACCTAACGATGCTATGTCCACGGGCATGTGTTTGTTTACATTATGCACTTTACTTAATGCAATTATCCGTTGCTTGCAACTTAATACCAACGGGGACTCGGATGACAACCCGGCGGTGGATTATTAGTCATAGATGCTGTTGGATAACGGTCTATGTATTATGTCGTAATGCCCAATTAAATATCATAGTAGTCAACATGTCATGTATATGCATTGTCATGCGCTCACTATTCGTCAATTGCCCAGCTGTAATTTGTTCACCCAACATGTTAGTTATCTTTTATGGAGAGACACCACTAGTGAACTGTGGACCCCGGTCCATTCTTTTACACTGATTAAACAAGCACAAACTGCAAACTGTTCCTTTTTCATTCTCTGCAATTTAATACTCATTTTCCACACCATACGTTTAATCCTTTGTTTTCAGCATGCCAGTGAGATTGAAAACCTCACTGTTTCGTTGGGGCAAATTGTTTTGATTGTGTTCTGTGCAGATTCCACGTCAACAGTCCAGACTCTCTGCAATAGCTATTTTTCTGGCGCCGTTGACAACCTTCTGAAAAGTTGCTGCTCCTACTGGTTCGATAACCTTGGTTTCTTTCTGAGGGAAAACTTGCTGCTGACTACATCATACCTTCCTCTTGGGGTCTCCCAACGAACGTGTGTTTCACGTCATCAGAGGCTACTCTTGGCACAACAATGCGAGAAAATAAAGATACAAAGGAGTTGCTACAGAAGTAAACATCCTCCTTGACTCAATAAAAGAAAAATTACATAAATAAAAATAATGGGTTGCCTCCCATAAGCGCTTTTCTTTAACGCCTTTTTGCTAGACACAAAGCATGCATCAAGTATTACCAAATGTAGAGGCATCCAAAGAGAGGTCAGAAGTTTTCTCAACAATGCATTTTATCTTATCTATGTAGGTTTCGGAATTCCCTTTCTCAATACCTCCAGGCTCATCATATTCATCAAATGGGTTTTCAGGAACAATCCAATCAAAATTCTTTTCTAGTGCCTCCTGCATTCCTATAAGCTTAAAAGGTATTGGTACTTTAACTTCCCCCTCACAATTAGTTTCTTTAGTGAACTTAAGCCTCTCTTTTTCAAGTTTTTCAAGTGTATTAACAACGTCAATACAATACCCAAGTATCTTATATTTAATAAAAACTTTTCTAGCTTCCCTAGCAACATCACCAAATTCCTTAAGTAGGGTTTCTAAAACAAAATCTTTCTTTTCACCATCTTCCGTATCATGAAGTTTTAGAAACATGTGCTGCATTATGGGACTAAGATTGACAAACCGAGCTTCCAACATGTGAACTAGAGAAGTTGTAGCAATTTCATAATTTGGAGCAAGTTCTACCAAGGATCTATCTTCAAAATCTTCAACCATACTAACATGATTAAAGAATTGCTCAATGTTATCTCTTCCAATGATAGACCCACTACCCACAGATATTTCTTTTAAAGTATACTTAGGGAGAAGCATGATGAAATAATAAAAACTAAACGGAAAATATACTAGATGCAAGTAACTATTTTTTTTGTGTTTTTGATAATTGAAAGCAAACAAGATAGAATAAAATAAACTAAGCAAGACAAAAACAAAGTAAAGAGATTGGAAGCGTGAAACTCCGCTTGCAGAAGACTGCTGTCTCCCCGGCAACGGCGCCAGAAAAAGAGCTTGATGGCATGAATCACACGTTCGTTGGGAGACCCCAAGAGGAAGGTATGATGCAGTTCAGCAGCAAGTTTTACCTCAGAAAGAAACCAAGGTTATCGAACCAGTAGGAGCAGCAACTCTTCAGAAGGTTGTTGGTGGCTCGCACGGCGCAACACGATCACCAACGTAGAATCTGCACACAACACAATCAAACTACTTTGCCCCAACGAAACAGTGAGGTTGTCAATCTCACCGGCTTGCTGAAAACAAAGGGTTAAACGTATGGTGTGGAAAATGAATATTAAATTGCAGAGAATGAAAAAGGAACAGTTTGCAGTTTGTGGTGGTTTAATCAGTGTAAAAGAATGGACCGGGGTCCACAGTTCACTAGTGGTGTCTCTCCATAAAAGATAACTAACATGTTGGGTGAACAAATTACAGCTGGGCAGTTGAGAAATAGTGAGCGCATGACAATGCATATATATGACATGATGATTACTATGATATTTAATTGGGCATTACGACATAATACATAGACCGTCATCCAACAGCGTCTATGACTAATAATCCACCGCCGGGTTATCATCCGAGTTCCCCGTTGGTATTAAGTTGCAAGCAACGGATAATTGCATTAAGTAAAGTGCGTAATGTAAACAAATACATATGACCGTGGACATAGCATTGTTAGGTTATCCCTAGTGGCAACAGCACATCCGCAACCTTACAAGTTGCTGTCACTCTCCCAGTTTACCGGAGGCATGAACCCACTATCTAGCATAAATACTCTCTCTTGGATTACAACCATCTACTTGGCCAAAGCATCTACGAGTAACGGAAAGCATGCAAGATCTTAAATAACATAGGGCATAGATTGATAATCAACTTGACATAGTATTCAATATTCATCGGATCCCAGCAAACACAACATGTAGCATTACAATAATATGATCTTGATCATGTAGGGCAGCTCACAAGATCTAAACATGATGGCACAAATTGGAGAGACAACCATCTAGCTATTGCTATGGACCCGTAGTCCAAGGATGAACTACTCACGCATCACTCCGGAGGCAGGCATGGCGGTGTAGAAGCCTCCGGTGACAATTCCCCTCTCCGACAGGGTGCCGGGAAGAGGTTCTGGACCCTCCCGAGCTAGGGTTGACGGCGGCGGCGTCTTTGCAACTTTTCGTGGATATTGGCTCAGGCACTTAGGTTTTTCGCGTCGGGCGGAATAAGTAGGCGAAAGGGCGGCGGCTGACGACCCCGAGGGGCCCACACCACCCTAGGGCGTGCCAGGGGGACCCGCGCCTTAGTGGCGTGTGGGGCCCTGGTGGCTCTCCTCTGCTGCTCCTTTGGTCCTTTAGGTGTGTTCTGATAAAATAGGGATCCCGTGAAGTTTCGTCCAATTCCGAGAATATTTCCAGACTAGCTTTTCTGGACTACAAAAACATCAGAAAACAGGAACTGGCACTTCGGCATCTTGTTAATAGGTTAGTCCCAAAAAATGTATAAAAGTGATATAAAGTAGATGCAAAACATGTAGCAATTGGTATAAAACAAGCATGGAACATCAAAAATTATAGATACGTTTGACACGTATCAAGCCGAAAGGGGGACACATGATTTCAGGTTGAGACGCCATGGGATGGAGGACCCATCCGCGTGGTTGTTTTTCCTTTTCTTGCGGGGTCCACACAAAAGTTGTTTTTTCTCAACCTTTTCTTTTTCCCATGAAAATCATAAAAAAATTCTATTTCAAAATTTTGGAACTTCAGATTTTCGGAAAGTTCAAACTCCAAAAGTTTAGTATGGCTTTAGAAATAATTTAAGTATGATTTTGGAAATATAATAATACAACGAATTGTTTAAAAATGCCACTAATGTTAAAACCGCTCCCTCACGTCTAAGCACGCTCACGCAACGACTATGACCACGGCCGAGGGTGTGCTGGGGACCGCACGGGGCACACACGATTTCAAGTTGAGACACGATGGGACAGAGAGCCCATCCATGTGGTTATCTTTCCCTTCTCTCTCTCGTCTCTTTTTGGCGGGGTCCACACAAATGTGATTTTTTCTCAACTTTTTCATTCCCCATGAAAGTTATAGGTTTTTGGAAGTTTGAACATTTTGGAACTTCAATTTTTTTTGAAAGTACAATGTCCAGAAGTTTAAATTTTCAAAGTTTAAAGGTTCCCATTTTTTAATACTTTAAACTAGGCAAAGAGTTATGAAAGTCGACACCATAGTTTCTACGAGTTCTGAAATTAAAAATTACCGATAATAGAAGGTGCCAAAATGGAAAGTTTCAAAACAAAGACCGAGCGAGGCAAAGGAAATGGCTTACATCCAATTATCCATGCCCTGATAAAATATGTTGATAGTAAGATAACACGATGATATCTACTACACGCTTCTATTTTTGTAAACTATGTTGGGCCTCCAAGCACAGAGATTAGTAGGACTGCAGCAAATTTCTTATAAGTGAATGACCAAAGGTTTATCAAACACAAGGAGGTGTACATTGAAAAGTATCCCTTTCAAACAATCTTGCATTTAAGGTCTCTTGTGTCCCCAACACACTTAATACAACTGTCAATCGTATAGGTGCACTAGTTCGACGAAGAGATGATAAAATACGGGTAACAACGGTACCAGAAAAGAGCTTCATTGTCGGGATGTGAGTATTGCTTACCTAACCCCAACAACAATGATAAAAGGTGGTTTTTGTAATCTGAAATAAAAATGACAGCAAGTTAACAAGTAACAAAGTGACTAAAAACAGAGTATCAATACTTGGAAAAAAGGCATAGGGATCATACTTTCACTAGTGACTACTCTCAACATCATTACCATAAGTAAACACATGATAAAGCCTCTGAAAGCATGCATGGTAATAGTTACTACGAGTTTGTTCTTTTCTTGGATCGAAACATGATGAGACTTACGTAGGTCTACAAAAGCACAACTTAAAGTTCATCTTTCTAATATATGGACACCCCACGCTGTCACTATGAGCATCCAAAATCATACTAACAAACACCTCATGATTAATGTCTTTCTAATATATCCATACGACACCCACGTTGTCACTTTGGTACTAAGGAAATTATACTAAACATGCATCAAGTTATCTCATGATTTCAATATTCAATCCAACATCTATAGAACAAACTCATGATCAATATCGTTCTAATATATTATTCATGTTCAAGTGAGTAACATCATAGCGATTACGTAAGAAAAATAGAGAGATCACATCATGAGAGAGAGATGACCACATAGCTAAAGGTACAAGGCTCATCCCCGAGGGTGGACTACTCACACATCATGACAGAGAGAGAGAGAGAGATGTGAGTAGTCCACCTGCCGGGACGGGATCCACCTCCGGAGCCATCTTCATTGACCTTACTGCTCGGTGGTTTGACCAGTGAACACCAGCCTCATACTAGACATTCAGTTTAGAAATGATTTAGTCACGGATCTCCACATCCAAACACTCGCACTTTTGTTGAAAATACAAGAGTTCCTCTAATCCTCTATTTCCATATATATCAGCCAGAAGTTGAATTGCGCACCAACCTTTGGCTTAGAATTAGCAAGAGTAGCAGAACTATGCCACCAATCATTGAATCGTGGAGCATGGCGTCCACTTCCAGACGGAGCCAATCCAGAGGGAAAGTTGATTCTAAGAAGGAAGCAAGCCCATGGGATGTGACAAATGGACAAACAGGATGATGAGGCCATCCTTTCTTTGCAGATTTTTGATGTTAGGCACTTATTCGGGAGAATCAACAATACAAAGAATAGGCACTTGGGTGGGTTATTGATTTCCCAGACCTCAGCTGCCGATATATTGTGTTGTCTCCCTTCTAATTGATTTAGATAATCAGAGCTAGCAGATTACGGTCCTGAAGAAGTTTCCTTTCAATGTAGTAAGGGTTCAGTTGAATTAATTGACAGAAAAGTATAGGAACTAACTCAGAGGGAGGAGAATTTTGATAGAACCTATGCCAAAGGGTTTAGTTTTACTGAGAGGATCCAAAGATTCTCGCGGATTGCTTCAATGACTGTGAACTTCTCTTTTTTACTGTGCTTGAAATGGTTTGGGTAATCTAGCGTAAGTGGACCACCGGCGCACCAAGGTGATTTCGAGAACAATGCAGTTCGTCTGCCCCGAACGTGGATCCGAGTACAAGCATCAAAAAGGTTCTGCACGGTAGCACTAGTAGGTGGCAGGAGGCCAGGCCAGGCCAAGGCTTGTCGGGTCGACACCATTGTTGCCATAACCATCTCATCTGAAGCTGTCTGCTTTGATATTGGAAATTCAACACATCCAAACCACGAAACTAACGAGGTGTGTAAACAGAGTTCCACTTCTGCTTGTCGAGATATTTGTTTTTTAAACATTTGGGCATGCCAATGGCGAGGAGCTGGAAAATAGGCATGGTGGTAATGACAAATGGAACTTGAACATGTATGACGGTGATAGAGAGCGACATGGCCTTCAATCCTGCCATGATTTTTGTCGATAAGAGGCCTTCTGTCCTTCCACTAAATCTTCAACTCATTTCTCCTACAAAAGTAACCAATCTACCAGAAGTTGAGGCTACAAATGGAAATCTTCTACTCTGCTGAATCAAAACTGGTTAACTCTTTCCATAAATTTAATATGTGACTTTGAACTCCTCGGGGGCACTTAAATAAGTTAAATATGTGGTTTATTCATGTAATTTGGAAGGGAGCCATGGCACCCATGGAGACCTGCTATATCAGCGCAAGTTTGAACGATAGCAAGATTCATAGTCCTTAACTTGAAAAATGGTACCATAATCAAATCATACATACAAATTATAGCAATAAAGAAGATCATGATGTAGGTATTATCCCCTCTTCCTCTTCCTTAGATACTCGTGATCAACCTTGTTTTTTACGTAAAGGGAAGTCATGCTAGTACAATAGGAACAAATATTTATGCCCACAAATACTTGCATTTTGATGGTGGGATTGTACGCTCTCCAGTGAAAAAATGATAATACTCGCAATTCACATACTCCAATTGTGCCGAAACATAGGATGTATTTTCTTTGTTAAGTAAAACACATGGAAAATAACCCTTGTGTTATGCGGGAGAGGGCGAGAAAAAGCTGAAAAATTCTTTGTCAATGTTTACAAATAAAAACCATTAGCAGTTTTGTTTTGAATATGAAAACTCGATACTAACAATTTTTTTATATGACTGACATTTATCCATATACATTTTTAAGTTGAAATTTGATCGATCTTCTCCTTTTTATAAGACCGGAAATATCTTGGACATTCAGAAGCGCACCACTACTTACTTTTGTGAACAGAGAAGGAGTGCGCCTCGCGGACATGATGTTTTGGCTCACGGGTGCAGATGAACCCGTTGTGCAAAATGCATTTCTAACGCATTTCAAAATGTTAAAAAATTCAAACAATTTTTTTGGGTGTTCATATGAAAAATGTCTATCCGTACAAAAAAGTTTCGCATCGAAAAGACATTTTGTGTGACCGGCATAAAAAAGAGAAAAAAAAGTTACGTGCAGAGGCATTTTTGGACACCGGGGATTTGTCTTTTTTACACGGACCGCACAAAATATCTTTTCATCCCGATTTTTTTTATACGAACATAGAATGTTCATATGTACACCCGAATTTTTTGTTTGAATTTTTTTGATAATTTAAAATTCGTTTTCTGGGTAGTGGGTGTAGATGCACCTATGAGCCGAAGTGGATTTCCCTGCGCCTCATGCTTTACCTCTCTATGCTAGTAGGATATGTACACACTCCATCGACATGCTTACAAGTGTCGACGTGCTTACACCACCATAAATGTCAACATGTTTACACCACAAGTGAAACAACACAGCACAAGGCATGAATATATACATGCATATATGTATAGGGACACAAGTGGTATGAACACCATGCAAGTACTATCTCCGTCCGAAATATAAAACGTTTTGCTAGGTAGCCTACCAAAACGCCTTGTATTTTAGGACAGAGGTACTACCTCGGAAACAGTTATACAGTTTAGCCAACAAAGATCGATGAACACAGGTTGAGGGCTCTGTCTGATCGAACAGAAGAAGATGGATGTGCATGCATGCATGAAGCGGGCTAGGTATATCTGGGAGACGGATGGATCGTCGTTCTACTTGTCGACCTGGTTTAGCTTGCCGAGCCCGTTGCAGTTGGTGCAGACGATCTGCGGCAGGTCCTTCCTTGCCGCGTTGGCGCTCAGCGTGACGCCGGACTTGCGCACGAACCCGGCGCCGTCGCACTCTGGGCACCTGCATGCATTCATGGCATCGTCCAGTTCATCGATCAGATATTCAGATGAACACGGTAATACGTACTGATGTCAATACTATGATTCCTCGAGTTACGTTACGTACGTGTCCTTGCGGGAGAAGAAGATGGGGAAGGCGGTGCCGACGAGGGCCACGGCCACGGCGCCGGCGATGAGGAACGTGTTACCCTCCGCCGCCACGTCTCCCACGGCGCGCACCCGCCCTGGCCCGGCCCTGCTGCTCCTCATCGACGGCAGCGGGACGGCGCTGCACGGTGCGCGGCGCCGCGGCGGCAGGAGCCCGGCGGAAGGCGCCCCGGTGGCCGCGGGGGAAGGCGCGGCCATTGTTGCTGTGGATTGCTGGGGGGCTGGTGCGTACGATCGAAGTGAGCGAGAGGAAAGAAGCTAGAGCGACCGAGCTAGCTAGTACATAGACAGGTGGACTGCGCGCGGTGGATCGAGATGAACCACGGCCGCTCCTCCACACCAAGCTTCTTTCGTTGGATAAGACGACGACATCTTCGACCACATGCGCGCGGCGGCATCCGTCGACCGCCGGTTGCGTGGATAAGGAGGGCCCCGGTTTATCATTCCAGTAAGCTTCTATGTTACGGCATCTAGATGTTTGCCGAGTGTCCGCCAAGTGGCACCGGCAAAGGATATATACCGAGTGTTAACACCAACACTCAGCAAACACTATATCTCTACTTACTATTAAAAGAGCAAACATTATCTTTTCTAAGTGCACCCCGCCTAATGTACACACAACAGTAGGGACCAAGTACAGCCGAACGATCAGGCCCATTTGATTAGATCTAACCGCCAGGATAGAAACGACCCTCACCACAAGTACGTTTAGCAATTTGTGGGGCGGACGAAAACTCTACCGGCCGAAGCTCGGAGCGCCCGCCTCCGCGCATGAGTTGTTCCAGTATCTCTACTACTATTAAAAGAGTAAACATTATCTTTTCTAAGTGCACCCCGCCTAATGTACACACAACAGTCATGCCCATTTGATTAGATCTAATCGTCAGGATAAAAACGACCCTCACCACAAGTACGTTTAGCAATTTGTGGGGCGGACGAAAACTCTGCCGGCCGACGCTCGGAGCACCCGCCTCCGCGCATGAGTTGTTCCAGTACAGGAAAAAGGTGCTAAAATAACGGGAATCAAGAATCAACACCGATTGCCCTCGCTTCAATCCCGACGGTTACCATGTTAATTTCGTGCCCCAAATCTTCCCGAAGGCGCTACCGCCGCTACTCCCCTCAGCCTTCGCGACGAGTCATGCCCGACACCAACCGTCGCCGGCTCGCCGCTGCCGTTCCTCTCCTCCGCCCACTGGTTCCGCTGCGCCAAGCCAGACAACGGATGCCAAACTGCGGTGCTGAGAGGCGGGCTCGGAAACCAGTTCGTGCCCCTTGCCATGGATCGCATCATGAAGCTCCTCGAGGACGACGAAGTGGATGTGATCATCCACTCGGCCAATCAGGCGCCGATCTCGATGTCTACATGGCGGTGCTGGACCGCGGGGAAGAAGGCAGGGCCAGCAGCAGCGCCGCCGCCGACATCACCAGTTCCTCCAAACACTGGTTCATACTGTCGGTGAGCAGCAGCCCCATTCCCCTCATAGATATTTCCTGTACTGGCACCAAATTTGGGTCCGCCCGTTTTTTCCTCAAAAATAAGGTGTCAGACTACGCTGTTCTTGCTTTCAGATTTGGTACTGTCAGATTGCAGTTTAAAATATAGAGTGAACATGGGGATTTTGGACGGATGAGCCAGTCAACAAGTGGGCGCCATGAACCACGATCAGCTGGGCTAGGCGCCGGCACCAAAGCTTGTGGAAAGCGAGGAACTGCCTCGGCAGCAAAGACCGAATCCACTTTTTTTTCTTTAGATGATTGTTGGATGATCTGAAGCTAGCCTCTTTACAGCTGACCACTTCAACTGAATTTGCTCCATTGCATTTCATACAACGATGAACATTGACTGGCAGGTAAACATTTGTCACCCCATTATATATATCTTTGTCTTTCTGCTTTAGAACACACCTTGCTTCAAGATAGGTGCTCGCATGATTCATGCTACAGCTATTTGCTTTCGCAGGAGAAATCATCCATATGCTTCTTGAGAGGATGGGATAAAGCGATAAATATTCGAAAATTCATAGCATGAAGAGGCATGACATAATTTCTGCGTTTTGGTTACCTTTTGGTTCAGATACAGTAGAAACAGGTGCTTCTTAATTTGCGCTAAACTTTGGTTCAGATTCACTTTTTATTTTGCTTCACTTGGTCTAGATTTAGAAATAGTAAATAATTGCCATATATGTCGTTTAAGAAATCACTTTTGAAGTGACATGCAACATCAGAGCCCCCTTCCCCCACCCCATCCATCCATGTACTCTTCCTGTTTTTTCAGCAATATTATATTGAGTATTTGTAAAGCGGGGTTGATGAAGTGAGATAATCTCCACACTATCTTAAATTGCACACATTTGAAATCTGGATTTTTTTTAATTTGGTTAAGGGAACATGATTTCTTTCTTAGGTATTGCATTTGAAATAAGGTCACTTGCCATCCTTTTTGTCAGTTGCTGATAATATATGATGTGCCACACGCAGTTCCCTTCTTCTATGTAAATTTCATATATAACTGAACTGAAATCTACATGTTTGTTGATTATTTTAGGTTGACTTATATTTCGGACAGGTCAAACGCAATATACGCCATCGTCAATGTCATTTCTTTACTTCCGATATATATGAAAATCGAGATTCGACAGGCATTGTCTAGAATATCATTGGGACTGAATCATAATATCTTTAATGGTGAACTGGGAGATCATAATATCCTTGATGCGCCATTACCTGCACTTCCTCGGTGTGGCCCATCTGTCCACTATGCACATGACCCATCATAGCCGCACTACCAGGCGATCCAGGTAACTCACACGGTCACATGACCTTTCTTGCACGGTTGCACCAAATTGAGTGACTTGGGATTGTGTAATCGAATGATAAATACAGATGTTCACTGCTGATCAGTTCATACAACTAAAATTCGACTGGTTATATATTTTTAATAATTAGTTTGAGATTTATTTTAGATCTTCACATATGAAGGATACTCAAGTGCATTGGGTCAGGGGAGCGCGTGCTGAAGGGCTTCATTTTGTCATTGTACGTGTCTGCAGGATACTCAAGAGCTCCAATTTTGCATTTTTTTAACCATTTAAGTTGAATATATGCATTGTATATGGACAATTGTACATGACTTGCTTGTATAAACCAGTGAAATGCAAGCTTTGTATGGCAATTCTTGAACTGAATGTAGTTCTCATTAATTTATCTTCAGTACATTATGATTTTAGCAGAAGTAAAATCATAAGAATCTGGCCAACCGTTTCATAAGCTAACCTGTGTTTTTTCAGCACTTTGAGAACTGGTCCAGCAGAGGGTGATGTCCTGAATGATTGTATTTCATTGTCATAACATTAGGCGAAGCCATGACTTGTGAGGACCAATCAAACTACCAATTGCCATTGCTCTAAGACATTTTTCTTTGATAGATCTCATCACTCGGGATTATGCAAAGTTGTAATATACATCCAACTGCTTCTATAAACCAAACCTGAATTAACTACTTCTACCGTTATGGTCAAGGTTAGGAGCTACTGCTCCCGCCAATGATGGCACCCACTATGTGTAGCCTGTTAGAAACAAACCAAATACATATACAACAAGCAAATAATGAAATCACTATCTTTGGATGTTTATTAAATTTAGTAAAATCTCAAAATGATAAATATAGTTTTGAATTAGGGACAAGATTGAGGGGAAGAAAGAACTGACGAACATGATATCGTGTAGTGATAGTGTAGGACTGATCTTGTGGGCTACATGTTGCATCAGCTTACATTAAGAGATACGTGCATTGCACGTGCATGCTAATTAGTTGGGAGAAAGGCAATCAAAACGTCTGCTATTTGACGGCCCAGTCGCTCGTCTGTTGAGTGCCCAGTCGCTCGCCAAACACCCAAAACATAGCTAACCCAAGAGTTCCGAGGGTGTACCCCGTGGCACATATAATACACTCGGCATATACCTGGCACGTGGCTCTTCCTCGAAATTCTTAAGGTAGGCCATATGTGAGAAAATTGGAAAAAACCACCACGCTTAGGGTTAGGGTTTCAAAAAACCACCATGTTGCGATTTTTTTTTTCAAAAAACCACCAGTATTGCGTATTGATTTCTCAAAAAACACTGATTGTCTATTTTAAGCCAGTTAAGCCTCTTTCTAACCGGTGGACCCGTTTGTCAGGCCAACATGGCATGTGTTTTTTGTGAAAAAGACCTTTCCTTTTTTCCGTTTTCTCATTTCTTTTCTTTTTCTCCTTTTTCTTATCTTTTTGCGGTCACAGCTAGCGTTGACCCAATCAAGCGGAGCGCTCCCCTTCTTCCATGGCCAGGCCGCCCCCGTCAAATCCAATGCTAGCCACCACCGCCTGCCATGGAGAATCTCGAGCTTTCCCCTTCTGCAGCGCACCTGCCCATAGCGTCGCCGCCGACTCCACGGGCCAATTTCTAAACCGGTCGCGCACGACGTACCGGCATGCTCTCAGACGCCTCGGCCGTCACGACGACGAACTCGATGACGGCGCTGGCAGACGTGCGGGTCGGAAACTGCTCGCGCGGCTACAGATAGAGCACGGAGAGGCGAAGTTCCGGGCAGTGGAGGGGCTACTCGGCGCTCTGTTGACCTCCGAGCGCTGAGAACGCAATCGGCATTCGGTTCACGCCGCCGCCGGCGTGCTTCGCATTCCTGCCGCTGCGGTCCCCTCCAAGCATCGAAACCTTGCCAAATGGCTCCGCCACCTCGTCCTGCGCTCCATCGTCAAATTAATCGAGCCATGTCTCCCCCAATCGCCAACATGGCTATCGTCTTTTCGCCTCCGGCACCGAGCCGCCGCGCCGTCGATTGACTCGTCTGTTCTGTCCCGGTTCCTTCAGCCCACTCTCTATTCATCGGCGAGGTGTATCTTAATCTTCCTGAATCCTCTTCAAGCGCTCTAGCTTCCCGAATAAGCTCTCCCGTCATGCTCTGCTCTGGGCGCCGTCGTCGATGGATTCGGGCCCGCGTTTGGGGACGGCAGCGTGAAGGAGGCAGCAAGGCCGCAAGGGCGCTTCATCCACGGAAAAGGGTACGACGACGACCATCTCGAGGAGCGCGCGGTCATGGGATGTAGGCGGTGGCCGCGACAACGAGCACCTCGGGGCCGGCGCGTCGGCAGCGCCGCCGTGACGACCCTGTGGAAGGATGCCGGTGAGAGGTTCACGAGCTCCAAAGACCACCACTCCGCGGCGACCTTGCAGATTCGTAGCGCGACGGCGTTGGCCGCGCGCCGTGGGACGCGGAGCTCGTCACCGGCGGTGGTTACTGCGGTCTGCGGCGGGGGATCCTTTTCCTCTTTGAGAGAGAGGGTGCTGACAATTATGGTCCACTGAAATTTTACGAAATACACCAGATTTTAGAACATGTTTAACGTTTGTGTCCTTTGACTTTCATGTCGTGCCATGTAAGCGTGACAGCGGGGTCCATCGGTCAGAATGATGGTTAGGACTTCTAAATCGACGATCAGTGTTTTTTATTACGGCATTACGCAATACCAGTGGTTTTTTGAAAAAAAAATCGCAACATGGTGGTTTTTTGAAACCCTAGCCCCAAATATAGTGGTTTTTTGCAATTTTCTCGCTATATGTTGAGTGTTTTTACACCCAGGGGCGAACTTGATAATATAAACATAATGCTGACGTAATATTTTTGATATAGTACAACGCTGCTTATTTCTAGTCCATTAACACAAAGGTCGTTTATAAGAGTATCTGAAAGAAAGGATGGAGATCAATTCGTCGGTGGCATACTGATCAATTCGTCGGTTGCAGGGACATTGTATAGATCAATCTTCACACAAATATAAAAAAACATCGAAAAATATATACATGTTGCAGAAGTTCTTGGACGACCTGCATCGCACCGGAGAACGGCCGCCTGGTTGGAGGGAGGGCCGATGGTTTCGTCGAGGTCCAAGGTGTTGAAAGAGATTGAGGGTCCCGAGAACACACACATTCGGAACTGAATTCTAAGGGGGGTGTGTGAAAGTCTAAAAACGTTTGTGAACTCCTCGCAACTTATTCTGTTGAACTAAATGGGTTATATCATATTGTGCAATTTTCTTCACATAACAATCTATTATATACTAAAAGCAAAATACAGTTGTCTAATAGAGATACTACGTTGATCCACATCATCTAAATTATTTTTAACAGTTAGATCTAAATTGTATGGCTGAGATTCTTTTTAAAGTAGGGTTACGTAACATATTTGACATGACTTATGTTGATAAGATCACGTCTCAGCAATATACGTACCTCACAAAAAAGGAAATAACCTGCATGCGTACCTTTTTAAAACGTGATAGCTAGAAGAAAAAAAATCAACCTCAAACGTGGTGGCAAAGGACTCCCTTAGTTTGCCTTAAACACGCTCTTTCGCTAGATAGATACACGCACGTGCATTTTAAAAAACAGACCGCGTACGAGAGTAGCTACCTACCTTAGCTGAAACGTGATAGCCTAAAGTAAAAAAAAAAAAACCCTGCAACGTGGTGTCAAAGGATAGGAGCTGCTACGATATGGCCAGTTTACAAATAATCAAACTGATGCATACGTACTTTTTCTGTATTATTTAGCCTGCGTTAGTGAGTTCAGCTAAAATCAAATTTGGTATAAATTAACCAAAGATGTGACAATAAATATCAGCATTCTGAATACCAACTTTTTTAATATGAAAATGTTTTATGACGATTCTAATAATTATGATTTAATATTTTAGGTGTTGATTATATATATATATAGGTAAATTAACAGGTGCTCCCTGGTGCCCGGGCACCTGGATAGAATACAGTACATTTTTGGGTATGTAGATGACACTTATAACTCGGGTATGCACATATTGGGTATATAGGAGGTACACAAATCCTTGGGTATGTGTATTCGAGGTATCTACATGTTATATATACCTTGGGTATGTGTGTTCAATTGTACGCGTACAGATCAGATATATATATAAATAACTATATATATATATATATATAGGTATCAGCTATTCTACAACCACTTGTAGAATAGCTATTCTACAATCCTGTCTGAACTTCGTCCGTCACATGAGTTAACTTCGGCTGTCACATAAGTGAACTTCGGGTTTTTTTTCATAAATGAACTTCACGTCGGATCAGTAGTGGAACGTAACTTCGGATCAGTTAATAAGTGAACTTCATAGAAATTTTCGCAAATGAATTTCTCTGCTGACCATATTTTTTCTGAAATTCGCTCGTCTCATGTGAACTTCGTAGTGAACTTCGGCTCATTTTAAGTGAACTTCACAAAAAAATTACAATATGAATTTCTCGGGAGACTATATTTTTTCCTGAACTTCGCTCGTCTCGTCCCATGTGAACTTCGTACGTCATGTAAATGAATTTCGGCTTATTTTTAAATGAACTTCACAAAAAAAATACAAAATGAATTTCAAGTTCGGCTCATTTTAAGCGAACTTCAAAAAATATTCGAAAATGTACTACTCGGCTGGCCATCATTTTTTCAGAACTTCGCTCATCACATCAGTGAACTTCATAATTGTTTTACAAATAAATTCATTTGAAGTTAACGTCACAGGAAAAGGAATTGAAACTTCAGGCATATAAGAAGCAAACTTCCGGCGGTGGAAAAGTGGACAGGTCTTCCTGGCCGGTTAACTCCCACGCTCCGCGTTGGTGGACTCCCTGCAGCGGCGATTGAAACTCAGGCAGTGGGCGATAGATTCATCATTTTTTTAAACTTCTCACGATACTGAACCTCACCTACGCCATTGGGAGCTTGTGGTGCTGAATCCCGGCAGTGGTCGAGCTTCTGAACCACATATTGTTCACTGCTTGTGAACTACGCCGGCCATGAATAGATTAGTAGAAACGCACGAGGTGGTGAGGTGAGGAGCTTCGGTGCCGAGCAGTAGGTGGGGGAGTGGGGCATCGGCGTGAACTAGAAAATCGATGTGAACTGAACTTCGACTGAACTGGTTGGTCTGCAGGTGAAACTGCTGCCGTGCTGACGCGGACTCCATTCCTGCGCGCCCAACACAGTACCGGTGCCGAGGTGGACTCCAATGGAGGCGAACGGCGGACTGCTGCGGTTGGGGATTGAAGTTGTGGCGCTGGATGGCGGCCGTCGCTGTTTGGGAGGACATGGGCCCGCCGCGGACAGAGCCAACGGCTGCCGCCGATCAGGAGGTCGAGGGTGCGCCGCGGACGCAGTCAGCGCCTGCCACCGGTTGGGACGTCGAGGGCGACCCGCGGACGCAGCTAGGTCCTGCCGCCGGTCGGGACGTCGAGCGCGAACCGCGGACGGAGCCAGGGCCTGCCGCAGGTCGGGAGGTGCGCAAGGGCGGCGTTCTCGCCGGCAGCCGCCCGCGCGGGACGTCGCATGAGGCGGCGCGTCCGCGAGGTCGCCGGCGGCGGCGCGCGCGGGAGGTCTCGTGGGGAGGCGCGCGCAGGAAGTAGCCGGGTCGGCGCGCAGTGGAGGTTGCAGGGTCGAGGCAGCTTCCGGTCGCCGGTGCTCTAGGGGATGGTCGCGGATCGAGTGAGGTGGGAGTCGCGAGGGATCGGTCTCTCGGGGAAGAAGAAGGTGGGTGGGGGCAGCGGGGTAGGTGGGGGTTGACTAGTTCGGTAGTTCACCTGCGGGTCGGGGCCGGGTTTGGGTTTAGAAACTCTTTTCTCTACTATATAATATAGCTAGAGGTGATGGTTGGTACGTTTTTAAAAGTTCCAATTTTACCCTTGCATACCATATAAAATTACGCAATATGCCATACCAATCACGGCCGCTCGGCCCCCGGCCTCCTGCGGCTCGCGGTGGTCCGAGGCCCGACCTCCGCGCGTCCGGCGCTGGTACATCTCTGCTTGCTCTGCTGTCTGCTTGGGCAGCCCGCGGAGCCGGAAGGACAGGCAATACGGAACAGGGCGCCTCCTGCGCAGCCAGCTTCTTCTCCCTGCACCGACGTGCGCGAGCGCGGCGACGGCCACTACATCGCAGATTCCCGTCGTAGGTATCCACGGATGATCTCCACGATGACAGCTGCGTCAATCTGGGCACGCGACTACGACGGCCACACGCCTAGGCGCCTAGCTTCATGCCCGTGGTAAGCCACAGGCCGAGCTCGGCCTCGTCTGGGCCGCCTCGATCCTCTGCTCTGTGGCGAGATCGACATCGGCAACACCGGTGGGCTGGGACGCAGTCAGTGCCGTTGGCGCGGGTGGGTGGCGGCGGGCTCCTGGCCTCGATTGCGGAGCGGCTCCACTACATGGCGATCTTGCCCGTGCAGCAAAAACGCCCTCTGAGTCCAGGTCGCCTCGGTCCGTGCTATAGCTGAATTTGGATGCTCTACCGATCTTTGTGCTCGTGGCGTGCTTGGCCGTGGCCGGCGACAGCGAAAGCGGAGGATAGAGGTCGCGGTGGAGGTGCCTCGTGCAGGGGCGTTGAATCGCACAGAGTGCGCACGCGGCGGACCATGTCGACGGTGAGGCCAGCGCGTCTTTCATATGGTGCCGTGGGCGTCATGCGCGTGCCCACCTGCTCCGCGTTAATGCCCACACCATATTGCCACTATTGGGATGGGTTTACTGGAACTACCGGTGAGGAACTCTCAAAAATCTATCCAAGGGGAATATTAGCAAATTTTGTGCCAGCAACGTCTACAAATTAAACAAAATGTAATGTTTTCTACAAGTTGTAGTAATTAGGACAACATTTACTTTTTTCACTTCTTAATTCAATATTGCTTTTACGTTTTCTTAATCTTAAGATAATTGTTTCATAGTATATACATATATTTTTATATCCCGTAGCAACGCACGGTCATTCAGCTAGTACTTTTTAGGTATTGTAGAATAGGTATTCTACAAACACTTGTAGAATAGCTATTCTACAATCCTTTCTGAACTTCACCCGTCACATAAGTTAACTTCGGCTTTTTTAAGTGAACTTCGTGTTTTTTTCATAAATAGACTGTACGTCTTTACATGAGCAGAACATAACTTCGAGTCAGTTAATAAGTGAACTTCACGTAGGTCAGTGGGTAGCTGACTCCGTCCTTGTAACTTCACAGGACCATCTTTTTCTGAATTTGTCGGCATATGTAAGTGCACTTCACATTATAGTTTCCCATTAAACAAGAACCAGCACACACATAGCCATGCATGCACTTCAGAAGCGGTCAAATATGAGCAGTAGTTCAGGGACCATCGGCAGCTCAACAACAAAGCAACACTGATAAAAATAAAGTTCGGAACAACAATAGTGAATTTCAGTCAAAAAAGTATATTTTCTCGCAGATGAAGTTAACTCTTGTAAAAACAAAATGAACTTTACCGGGCAGTAAAAGTTAACTTCACCTATCAGCAGAATTTTACATGAAAGTAAATAATTCTAGCTGAAAGAACTGCACAGTTTTTGACACATAACGAGTGAACTGACAGAAAAGAAACAGGTGCACTGCGGACATATTCTCTCCTTTTTTTTACAGTAATCTGAACTCATTCTTTGAGTCTAATTGAACTGCTATAATTTACAAGATGAAACCGCTTGATGATGTACAAAAAAAATAAAGAGAAAGTGCACCGCTTCCTGCTACTAGCTGTGCTCGACAACGACTATCTTCAGAGGAGGCAGCAATACGTTGTCGACGACCCAGCCCGAACGGAATTCCGGAACGGCCCAGTCTGAAGTGAACAAGTTAACTTCGTAGCATAGGAATAAGAAATGCATCTACTGAAGATCTGAACTGCAAAAAAAGTTCAGATGAACAGCTCCAGGAGCAGCCACGTCCTCACAGCGCCTTGGAGGGGAACCTGGACGGCGTTGCATCTCCTTCTCCGGCGAGCAGGGCACGTGTCGGGGTGGAGCACACCAACCTGGTTGAATTCATGTTATTGTTCTTGATTATTTACAGAGAAAACCTTTAGAAACGGAATGAACATTGGCAAACTATAAAACAAAACTTCACACTTGTCGCTTGACGAACTGGACTTGCCGACAAATAAAGGTGAACTTCACGACCACACCACACTCCATGTTATTTTTTTACCAACTCCACTCAGTTGTTTTTTTACACTAAACAGAAAATTTTAACTTCGCTACCAGATCAAAGTGAATTTCAAGACTATAACCAGATCCCAAACAAAACGGAAATTTTGGCAACTCTAGTCTATAAATTTAAATTGGACCTATCATACTATTTAATGAACCTTTGAGCTACACCAAAGTGAACTTTATATAAGAAAATAAATGAACTTTCACAACCAAAAAAATTCCCCTAACATGTAGAAACCATTCCCAAAATGGCTCGAATTCTCTTTTCACATTAGAAATGATTTCATCGGCAGAAACATATGTACTGCAGTTCAGTTCAGAGTCTAACCTGACTTCAGTTCAGTGTCTAACTTGACTTCAGTTCAAAACTTCATGTAAGCCATCACTCCATGTAACCTCGGGGGATTGAGCTCGCAGCGGCGGAGCTCCAGCACTAGGAGCGTAAAAGCAGAAGTTCATGGTGTATCTTGATGTGAGGGGTTGTCGCCAGGGATCAATTCAGATTGCCGGCAACAGAGAGCAGTTCATGTAAAAGAAGTTGCAAGGAACGACATGGGTACTACTTGCATAAGCCTCAAAATTCAGGGGGAAAAAACGAGTAACTTCTTGGATGCAGAGAACGAACTACTCAGAAACAAAGAGTAAACTTCCAAAATAATACCCACCAACAACAATGTTTCTGAATCCAAACAAGCAGCAAATGCGTTGACAAGGAAAAATAGCAGGTGTGAACTATCCACCATCCTGGAATCAGACTCCCTTGCAGCGGCCAGCGAACTCCTGCGATAATGGCTTGGACTCCCACAGCCGGCCAAGAGATTGTGAGGGAAGGGCTTTTTCTCCTTCTCCGGTGCGGCTTTTACATGATCCGGCAAAATAAAAAAATTAGGGATAAGGGTCAAATCTAGAACCGAGCTCACACACCTTCACTACCAGCAGTTCGTGTCAATTGCGTGAACCGCCTCTAGCCACCGTGTGAACCGCCACACGCCCGCGCTGTGAACTGCAAGGAATCAATCAATGGGTGTTGATTCAGAATGAGATTTTTTGTTTAAATGCAGTTTTTTCCGAAAAAATGAACTCCGAATAATAGCGAATTGATCTTCCTTGCGAACTACAGAGAACTTCATAACCACAATTTAAATTGGCAATTTTTCTGCTATAAACTAAAGTGGATGAAGCCAACTTCCAAACTGAATAAAATAAACTTCGTGCATTGATGAGGTGAATTTCTATTCTTGAAGCCACGGAATTAAATTGAGACAAAGAGTAGCTGGCTAAGGATAGACAATTTTCCCAACGATGGTAAACTGAGAAGCAAAGCTAGCAACCAAAATTGGTTGTAGCATCAACGCATCACCTATCAATCATTAAAAGTAAATCTGCTGCAGGACCTGTGCCACGGAGACCGCAGCATGTGACGATGCCCAATGCATCGAGGTGAGCAAGGGAATCAAAGCAGCAGTAGTAGGTGGAGGCATAGAGCAGAAAAGAGCACCAGCAGACGATCCCGTCGATGGCCGGGTCCTGGCAAAATTCCTGCTAATAAAACTGAACTGTTAAAATTACCGGTGAAGTGCGCGTCCAGCAGCAGCTACAACAATTTACAAGCAACAACAATGGCCAGAAATACCTGCACGTCCAGCAGCTTGTCCAGCATCAGTAGCCGTGCGCACATCCTGCGTCCTTGTTTTCTCTCTGAACTTCACACCTCCAATTCTATAAACTTTACGTGTCTCTTACCCTGAACTTTCACATCAAAAATTATTTCTTTTACCGAAATAGCTAGCAACATCACAAATTAGTTGAACTTCTGGAAGAGCCTCCAACCAACAAGCAAATCACGCACACTAAGAGAAATTGTCCAGCGAAAGAATTGAACAGCACTAAAAGCACTCGAATAGAGCGAAGACTATAAGTAAACTTCTAGTGCTTTAACAGAAACCACTGGACAAAGCGAAGCAAACTTCCAAACAAATATAAACAAATTTCTTGTGTAAACGAGCTATGGAATCAAGCGTTCCGTACGGTAAGCATGTAAATGACAGAGATTTTTTTCTGCTAACCACAACAGGAACTACCATGCGCTTGTGAGATTGCCAGGAAGGAGAAAATTCCCCACCAGACGGCGATGAGGATAGAGTCCAGGATCGCTTGCTGGGGGAGTCTAGCAGCGCTCGTTGTGGAGTTCAGTGGCGCTCGAGCCGGCCCAAAGCCGCTGCGGCTGGAGTCGGTCTGGAAGCAGAGCGCTGACCCGGAGCAGGGGAGTGGTTCCCGCCGGTTGAGCGGGGGGTTGACTTCCATGGTACGGGCGGTGGACTTCCGTCGCAGCCAATCATGCAGGATGCAGGGGAACGAAGCTGCTAACCGTGCAGCATGCAGGGGAGGTGCGGGAGTGCAGGGGATGTGAGCGCACGCGTGGACAGGGCGGGACGGCGCCGAATTGGGAGCGATCCTGATCCAGCGGCCGTGAGGACGGCGACGGTGTGTGAGCCCGCATCTGGCGAGAAGGATGTCCGCGGTCGGCCTGGATCGGGCGTGGACCACGAAGGCGAGGCGCTAGAAGCAGGGGCGCGGCAGCTGCTAACCACCCCAACTAGCGGGGAAGCAGAGGGATTCGGCGCCGGCGGCGTGGATCCGAAGATTCGTGCGGCCTCCGGCGACGGGGAGCAAGGATGCGCGCGGGGCACTCATGGCGAGGCAGCCGGGGATGCGCATGTGTCGGTCGAGGTTTGGCGTCGGCACAGTGGAGAAGCAGGGTGGCGGGCCAGGGAGAAGCTGGGTGGCTCGCCGGGGAAGAAGGTAGGCGGGGAGTGGGCGTGCGCGTGGATGGGAGCGGGGGCACGACATGTGAGATGGGTGCGGGGAAGAAGGTGTTTAGGATGGGTGGGTTCTGGTTTAGAAGGTCTTTATTTAGGGAGGTATTGTAGAATAGTTATATATATATTTGGTCAAACTTTATAGAGTTTGATTTTGACTAAACAAGAGAACCCGGGTTAACTATCAACCGAGTAGTACATTGTTTGTATGATTGAGTACACAAAATTGACTGAAGTTTTGAGTCGTGCAATTTTAAAATTAATGAAGATCGCACCACATACATTAATGAATCATGACAAAATTTATTTGACTGCCATCAGAATAAGAAGCACAAAACGAAAGCGGGAATTCGTAGTTTTGAGTCGTGAAATTTTAATATTAATGAAGTAACAACATTAGTTGCATTATCGACGGGAACGTCCTTCACGCTAAAAAATTACCGGCTTAATGATAGTCAACACATATTTTCGGTCCGCTGAAGCAATATTCCGATACAATGAGACAAAAATTATCCAACCTTCAAAATTATTGAAGATAAAACATTAGTCGACCCACTAACGATCGTCGGGAGCATCCCTCACACTATAAAGTATTTTTGTTTAATGATACACATAGTGCCAAGTCACCACATAATTTCGATTCGTATGTTTAATATTTTGCAACCACACGGTAGATACAATCTTTAATCCGGGGACATGAAAAGCGTACAGTTATTCTTTTGAATTATTCTGATGGATATGCTTGCTTTGTGTGGTAAACATTTTTGGAATATTATCTGTGTCTTTCTCTCATGTAACGAAATAAACATAAGAGTAATGTCATTTCAATTGGATTAAGAGTTTAGAACTATGCTAAGCCTTAGACATTTAGCATAACATATAAAATACATGTGACCGGGGTGTGTAGAACAATTGAATGAAGATCCTGATAAGTTAAGAGTCTAGAAAATTTAGAGTAATACTTCTCTAACTTTGACAATTGATGTATAAACATGTTAAAGAATATGCCTACAAAAAGGTAATTTATCTTTATATCAAATACAGCTGTTGGAGTAAGGTTTTTTGGTCTCAAATGTCCTAAAAAGTAGTTAAACCCTAAAATATGGAAGCTATTAGAGATGGTTTAAGAGAAGGGCGGTTCGTAGATTCGTCTGCGATAGTTAAAAAATTCATCGCTAAATTTTGTCTAGCTGAACCAACAAATATTATTATTTTATAAATTGTCCTAAAAAGTAGTTAAACCCTAAAATATGTAAACTATTAGAGATGGTTTAATAGAAGAGCGGTTCGTAGATTAATCTGCGATGGTCAAAAAATTCATTGCTAAATTTTATGTCCAGCTAAATCAACAAATATTATTATTCTAATCTTAATCTGATGTACACCAATGTATTTAGCGGGAACCAATGAGAGGCTGCCACGTGGTTCAACCTCCAAGCTCTAATCCTAGGGAGCTTAGATATTGTAGAGATGTATAAACATGTTAAAGAATATGCCTACAAAAAAGGTAATTTATCTTTAGATGTATATTCATAAAAATTGGCCAACTTTTCACCACATTCATGTTTCTAAAACGTTGCACGTTATGACACGGAGTGAGTAAATGAGAGGAAGAAACATCTGAACAAGACTATTCTCACTATTTAATGTGACCTACCTATCAAGGAGGATAGACCGTTTTATACTAATTCTACAATTTTTTATCAATGATAACTACTCTCCAACCTGATCTAACATCATGCAAGAACTATAGTTAAGTTTACATATCCAACATCACTTACATGGGTGTTTCAACATCCGGCATGATAATCTTTGCCCAAATATTTCAGATTGCCAAAGATGTTACATCGTATAACTGACATTTTGCTTACAAAAAAATGTGCATTAGTTTCAGAACAATTTGTTTATTGTGAAATAATGGGAAATAATATGATATCAGTGAAACACTATTTTATTTCTAGAACACTTTCAACCAAGTACAAATGATGCCCTCTCAAATGCACGCCCAAAGAAATAATAAACATTTCATACGGCGCATTTTGTTACATTAAGGAAGACAACCCATTTTACCTTAATTCAGCGATTTTTCATCAAATATAACTAACCTAGCATACTGATCAACTATGAGAAATCAACGGACGGCAGAAATCAGGGGGGAGAGGATGTCGGCATCACGCCAGTCGCCGGCTAAGTCGCACCTACTACCGGGGGCACACGTGATTCATTGTTCTCTGCTCGTGGATATTGACCAGTTGAACCGATCGGACTTCTGTGTCTGTCCGTGCGATCCAAAGCAAAATTGACGGGCGTGCACAAAAGAGGCCACACGTACACCGTCCTCCTCGTCGTCGCAGTCGCACATCCGCCTCTTTCCCAGAAGCTCTCCCATCCTCATTTCACTATAGTCAACATCCTCGCCGACGGCCATGGCCGCCACACGGGAGGACTTCCTCGCCGACACGGAGCCGCCGCTCTCGCCGTCCATCTTCCTCGACCTGCCGCCAACGCCCACGCCCACACGGTTCCCCGATGACAACCTCCACCTCGACTTCATCTCCCGCATGCTCGAGGAGGAGGACATCCATGACAGCTTCTTCTACCACTACCCCGACCACCCTGCCATCCTCGCCGCCCAGCAACCCTTCGTGCAGATCATCTCCGACTCCAACACCGAAGGCTCCACCGATTCGGCCGACGACTTTGCACCCGGCAACTCCGCCTCCGACGCCGGCAACTCCGATTCAGGTGCCGCCGGCCAGAACAGCGGCATCTCGAATGGGAGCGTGGAGAAGAAGCTAAAGCCGTTAGTACTGAATAATGGCACCGTGAAGGAGTCCAAGCACAAGGCAGCGATTTGTCCTTCTGGTGACTTGTTCAACGGCCAGACCGACAGCGATATGGCCATGCTTAACATGGCGTTTCGCAAGGGAATGGAGGAAGCCAACAAGTTCTTGCCCACCAACAACAACCTCCTCGATAAGATGATGTTCGGTGACGGCCGTGGTGGTCGTAAGAAGAAGAGGCACGACGGCATGGAAGACTTGGAGGCCGAGACCGGCAGGAACAGCAAGCTGATGGCCTGCTGGGAGCAGGAGGAAATAGGGGCACGCGAGATGGTCGACCAAATAATGCTCCACGGATTCGAGACCTGCATGAGGAACCTGCGCATCGCCATGGGCGGCGATGCCGAGAAGAAGAACAACAGGAAGGGCACCGGCGATGCGGTGCAGGTTGACCTGCACACCATGCTCATCCGATGCTCCCAGGCGGTGGCCTCGGGCGACTGCCGGGCTGCGGACGAGCTGCTCGGGCAGATCAAGCAGTACTCCTCACCAAAGGGGGGTCATGCCACGGCCACGCAGAGGCTGGCGTACTGCTTCGCCGAGGGACTGGAAGCGCGCCTCGCGGGCAGCGGGAGCCAGGTCTACCGCTCGCTCGTCGCCAGGCGCACCTCGGCCGTGGACTACCTCAAGGCCTACAAGTTGTACATGGCGGCCAGCAGCTTCCACAAGCTGAAGATGGCGTTCGTGGGCCAGACCATCATCCATGCCATGGAGGGGAAGACCCGCCTGCACATCGTAGACTATAATGTCCACTGTGGATTCCAGTGGCCAGACCTGTTGCTGTCGCTAGCGACCCGGGAAGGCGGGCCACCGGAGGTCAGGATCACCGGTATTGACCTCCCGCAGCCTGGGTTTCGCCCAGCCTTCCAGATCGACCAGACTGGCCGCCGGCTTGACGATTGCGCCCGCGACTTTGGCCTACCGTTCAAGTTCCGCGGAATCGCAGCAAAGTTTGAGACTGTCTGTGCGGAGGACCTACACATTGACCCAGATGAGGTGCTTGTTGTCACTAGCCGGTGCGGTTTCAGCACCTTAATGGACGAGAGTGTTTTCACGGAAAATGACAACCCAAGCCCTAGAGACATGATCCTCAACAACATTCAAAAGATGCGACCTGATGTGTTCATCGAGTTTGTCGTCAACGGAACCTACGGCATGCCTTTTTTCGTGACACGGTTTCGGGAGGCGCTCTTCTTCTACTCGGCGCTGTTCGACATATTGGACGCAACCATTCCCCGTGACAGCGACGAGCGTCGGCTTATCGAACGGGACATATTCGGGCGGGCTGCCCTGAATGTCATCGCGTGTGAGGATGCTGATCGGGTGGATCGCCCGGAGACTTATAAGCAGTGGCAGGTGCGGAACCACCGAGCTGGGCTGAGGCAGCTGCCATTGAACCCAGAGGTAGTCAAGGTTGTGATGGATAAGGTTAAGAACTATCATGAAGAATTCGTCGTAGACATGGATAAGCGGTGGTTGTTGTTAGGGTGGAAGGGGCGGGTACTTTATGGCATGTCGACATGGGTTGCTGCTTAAATTAGAGATACATTGGATTTAGCCAGGTGTAGTTTTTTTTTTTTTGAGGAATCACCGGACTGAACCATAACAGGAATGTTTACAAAGTCCGGTGGTTGGGCTAACTAAACATGGTGGCCAACCCCTAAGCCTAATGACCCCTTTGCTAAATCATGTGCTTCCCAATTTGCTTCTCTTACTTCATGCTTGAATACAACTTGATCAAACTCTTTTCTTCTCCTCACAATCTCATCGATGACTGTGTCGTATACTCCTCTGTTAGCTTCAGCAATATCCCTCACCACGGCCGCATAGTCAGTGGCAATGATCGATCGGTTCAACGCCAGGTCCTCTGCTAGTGTAATTGCTTCCCTGCATGCAATGGCTTCCAGTGAACCCGGATCTGCCATTCCTTCTATGACCATGGCCGAAGCTCCAATGAACTTCCCAATATGGCTGCCGCTGCTCCCCGGGTTCCTGGTTCCTGCTCGGCTAACAGCTCCCCGGTTCCCTGAATTGGTTTACTTTATGCAGCAAAGTCTGTCTAAATCAAGGTTAAATCTTAGGCGAATGAAATTGAAATTTCACACAGCTAATCTATATATCTAACGTGACAAATCTTGTACATGAACATGTTAATTAATCTTGTTACTTACCAATACCGTAAAAGTTGTTTTTATTTTTCCTAAACATGAATAAACTGTATCAGTTAGATTGAGTTTTCTATAAATAAAGTATGAATTTCGTTTGTGTGTTAATAATCTGTACAAACCACTTGATTACTAATAAGACTAGTTTGGCGTAATGAAGATTTCTGCTAAGAGTGCTCTTCAGCTAAACCATAATAACTAATGTTAATCTTAGCGCCCTTCTTTCATAATATGCCAGATCCTAAAGTCCCAATTTTGTACTAGTTGTGCTATTAAGCTTGGACTGTTCGTGATAAGCCGTTGGATTTATTTGATAACAGCTTCCCCTTGGCACACGCCGGCCCTCTCGTCATCGTTCTCCATCAGGATCTGGCTTACGTAGCAAAGACATGTGCTTGATCCAGTGGTTGGCCAGGGAAAGAACGGCGGACTGCTCAGGCTGTCGTTGCATTCAGTGAGTTGCTGCTGGGAAGAGGAAGCTTGCCCGGTTGTTCATTCGCCATCGTGAATATTGAGATATGATTCTTCTCCGTCCCATGGCAAATGGATCAGCTTGTTGCGTGAAAAGGGGAAGCTGAAACGGGAGCCAATTTCTGCCAGAATAAATTCCTGGTTCACCTTGCAATCTGGAAGAAACCCTGGAGGTTTTGTTCGCAAAACGGAATCCTTCCCATCTGGCTCCTATTTTCTCACTTTTCCCTTCTACCTTTTTCTTCGTCAGAGAATCATGTTATGATCATTTTGGCATGTTGCACCCATGGAGAAAAACTAAAACTGAAGCTTCCTTCCTTCCGTAAACAAAAAACGTGAAGACTTGCATAACCGATGGAACGACTCTCTCAGTCCTTGCGACCCAAAGGAAAAGCGACGACGGGCGTGCACAAAGAGGCAGACCAGACCACAGCCGCAGTCGCACTCGCACATCCGCCTCTTTCCAAGAAGCTGCTCTCTCATGCTCATTTTCATGGGCTCGCCCGGATGGATCCGCTCAGTACTGAGACCATTCCATTCCTAGTCTACTAGCAATACTTTACTCGTCAACCTCCTCGCCGACGGCCATGGCCGCCACACCGGATGACTTCCTCGCCGACGCGGAGCCGCTCTCGCCGTCCCTCTTCCTCGACCTGCCGCCCACGCCCACGCCCACGCCCACGCCCACACAGACACGGTCCTCCAATGACAACCTCCACCTCGACTTCATCTCCCGCATGCTCATGGAGGAGGACATCCACGACAGGTTCTTATACCAGTACCCCGACCACCCCTCCATCCTCGCCGCCCAGCAACCCTTCGCGCAAATCATCTCCGACTCCGCCTTCTCCTCTGACGACTCTGCAGTCGGCAACTCCAACTCCGTTGCCACCGCCGGCCAGAACAGAGGCATCTCCAATGGCACGGTGAAGGAGTCCCATCAGGAGCCAATGATTTGTCCTGCTGGTGACTTCTTCAGCGGCCAGACCGACAACGACATGGCTATGTCTACCATGGCGTTTCGCAAGGGCATGGAGGAGGCCAACAAGTTCTTACCCACCAACAACATCCTCCTCACCAACAACTCCGATAAGCCGGTACTGATGATGTTCGGTAACGGCCGTGGTCGTAAGAAGAAAAGGCACGACGATATGGAAGACTTGGAGACCGGCAGGAGTAGCAAGCTGATGGCCTGGGAGCAGGAGGAGATAGGGGCACGTGAGATGATGGACGAAATAATGCTCCACGGGCTTGAGACCGGCCTGAAGGACCTGCACATCGCCATGGGCAGCGATGCCGAGAAGAAGAGCAGGAGGCGCAGCGACGATGAGGTGCAGGTTGACCTCCACGCCATGCTCATCCACTGTGCCCAGGCGGTGGCCTCTGGCGACCGCCGGGGTTCAGAACAGCTTCTCAGGCAGATCAAGCAGCACTCCTCGCCAGACGGGAATCATGCCACGGCCACACAGAGGCTAGCGTATTGCTTCGCCGAGGGACTGGAGGCACGGCTAGCGGGCACGGGGAGCGAGGTCTACCGATCGATCGTCGCCAGGCGCACCTCGGTCGTGCAGTACCTCGACGCCTGCAAGCTGTACATGGCGGCCACCAGCTTCCACAAGGTGAAGATGGTTTTCGTGGAGGAGACCATCATGAATGCCATGGAAGGGAAGAGCCGCTTGCACATCGTGGACTACATGGTCCAATATGGAATCCATTGGCCAGGCCTTTTCAAGTCACTAGCGACCAGGGAAGGCGGGCCACCGGAGGTGAGGATCACCGGCATTGACCTCCCGCAGCCTGGGTTTCGCCCTGCTTTCCAGATCGAGGAGACTGGCCGCCGGCTTACAATTTGTGCCCGCGAGTTTGGCCTGCCATTCAAGTTCCGCGGTATTGCAGCAAAGTTTGAGACTGTCTGTGCGGAGGACCTACACATTGACTCAGATGAGGTGCTTGTTGTCACGTGCTGGCGCGGTTTAAGCAGCTTGATGGACGAGAGTGTTGTTGCCATGGACAAGCAGCAGGACGAGGACGACCCAGTTAGCCCTAGGGACATGGTCCTCAGCAACATCCAGAGGATGCGACCTGATGTGTTCGTCCAGTGTGTTGTGAATGGAACCTATGGCACGCCTTTCTTCATGACCCGGTTCCGGGAGGCGCTCTTCTTCTACGCGGCGCTGTTCGACGTACTGGACGCGACCATGCCCCGTGACAACGGTGAGCGTCGGCTCATCGAGCGGGATATCCTTGGGCGGGCCGCCCTGAATGTCATCGCCTGCGAGGGCGCTGATCGGGTGGATCGCCCCGAGACTTATAAGCAGTGGCAGGTGCGGAGCCACCGAGCTGGGATGAGGCAGCTGCCGTTGAACCCAGAGGTTGTTCAGCTTGTAATGGATAAGGTTAAGAAGCGCTACCACAAAGATTTCATCATCGATGTGGACCGACGGTGGTTGCTGTCCGGGTGGAGGGGTCGGGTACTCGATGCCATGTCAACATGGGTTGCTGCTGACAAATTTATCTGCTCCTCTTGACTTTATTCCATAGTGCAGATATACAGAGAGAGAGTAATGATCGATGTTGAGACAGGTCCATGTTTTATTCAATGTATGTTAGCAACAGATGTTTGTGCCCCAGCTGCTGTTGTTCAGTTCAGTATAGGAGTAGTTTCATTCCTATACACTGACTTGAGGCTAGTTTCCTTTTCCTAGTATTTTTCTGTCTATATGTATGCTCTTCTTTCTCCTGTAGCTGATTTTACCAATTATACTTACTAGCCTAGCTGACAAGCATTGGTTTTGATGCTTTAAAGATATGTCTTATGAACCTCATTGTTCTTGCTGTATCATCGAATTGGCATTTTGGTGTATCTGAGAAGAGTAAACACATGCTTGCCTGAGCACGAAACTTGCATTTGAACTAGTTACTCAGATTGATGCGTGCATCTTATTTTGTGTGTGCATACATGATTGAAAAGGTATTTGTCACATGTTCTAGGTTTCAGTAATACCAACAAGGGGAGTCTACTACGAATGGCTACCAAACGAAATTATTTTGGGGGTTTACTAGCCATTAGTAGTAGACTCGCCTCGTCGGTATCTCATATAAGATGGTTAACATGGAGTGTACACGGCAAATACTAGTAAATGATATGCAAAAGAGAGTTGTTTTGTTGTGTTTCTTGTGGATTGTGATCTTAGCCTTTCTCGACAGCATCTAGGAAGCATTTTGTCCCGTCGTAAAATGGAGAAGATGTTTATTAGGAACTGCCAGCCTGGGCTCTTTAGCCTCTTTTTATGTTCCTCCATGGTGGATTTCCATCCCGGAGAATTATTTCACCAAATCTGCCCTTCTAGCATACTAATACCTTTTGCCCGGTCCTTTTGGAAAACTATTTCAGAATCTGACCACTCCGCTTGGCGCCAATATGCTGACAGAACATCTAGGCGAGAAGTGTACAATGATAAATAAGTACAGTAGTTATCAATGATGATAACTGAGGAATCCATGAGTTAGAAGCAATTGAGAAGAAGTCCACATATTCAAATCTGTTGTATGTTACTTAATCCTCGGTCAATTTCTGAATCTATTAGGAATTTAGTTAGAAGCCCAGGTTTACAAAGCAAACTAGAATTATATTTGTACGGAGTTGTTGAACTTGTGGTCAGAGGTTGCTTATACGCTTATACTGCTTGCAGGCTTGAAATGCCACTAAATTGGTGCATCAGTCAAGTGCACAGCTAGGGTTAGCAATCTGTATCATAATGTCTTTATAATGCCTAAATAATACTCCCTCAGTTCACAACCATGAAATGTTTCAGATATTTCAATGTTGACTATACACAGATCAAAATGAATGAAGCTACGCCCTCAAACATGACTAGATAGTACATCTGTTTCAGGAAAAAAACATCTTATAATTGTGAGCGGGGAGAGCAACTGTTCCATAATCTATCTAATAAATTTACCATAATCTTTCTTTTTTCAATATGTTCAACTAGTCGTATGCTAGTTTCTCTAGCTCCATAAAAACTGAGGAAGGAAAACTGCAATATATCTTTGGACACCGAGGTTTGGGCAAACCCCAAAATAGTGGGATACGAAATTATTTTGGGGTTTGCTAGCCATTCGTAGTGGACTCCCCTTGTTGGTATCTCATATAGGAGGGTGAAAATGCAAGTACATGGTAAATACTAGTAAATGATATGCATAACAATGGAATAAAATAGGAACATGATCCAAGAAGTAAGCAATGCACGACACCCCAACAAGCAAATGTCAAAAGTAGCCAAATGCATTTATTATTCGGGTACCAAACGAAGCAACAATTGGTCCTCAGGATTTCGCATTAGCACAAGTGAATCAGTACATATGGATCTTCAGTGATGCCAGAGCTGAAGCAAAGAGCCAACCTTTCAATCAGAGAATGTCAAGAGTGAGTGAGTATGGTCAGAGGAAAATGCCATCTCTTTCGACGATCAGGAGAGTGCCGCTGCTCTTACTATCTTGAATCCACGACGGTGCCTTCAGGAAGCGGAGACAAGTGCACGAGAGGGTGTGGGATTTTAGTGCCACACCAGAGCCGGTAATCTTCTTCTCGTTCGACCTGCTCAACACCTTCCTCACCGCATCAGCAAGCTCGATGATGGTGTCATCTTCATGGCCTGAACAAATCCACATAGCAACATTTGTAAGGCATCGAAAATATGACTCAGCTCATGCAGTTATTGTCATGTTCTCCTAATATACTAGGAACAAGGCGACAACTAAGCTGTCATGTTTGGAACATCAAACAGAATAGACGGATGAGCAATAAGTATGTGCTACTCCCTCCGTTCCTAAATATAAGATGTTTTAGATGTTACACATGTTGTCTAGATATATACACAAATGAGTGAACATACACATGAAATGTGTCTAGATACATTTGTGTACATGTGTATGTGGACAAAGTCTAAAACATCTTATATTTGGGAACGGAGGGAGTACATGTTACATGCATGATCAAAACATGAAAAACGGCTCTTACTTATGTTGGACAGTGCCTTCTCCATTGAGAATAGGTAATCCCTGTTGTTTCCGTTAGGGCCGTTGGCTGTAGCAATTTGCCTGGTTTCGCAAAAAAGAAGACAGAAAAGTCAGAATGAGGTGCTTAACAAAGCAGATTATTCATAGAGAAGAGGATCGAAAGGGTTCAACAGCTCACCTTGCCATATCCTCTAAAGGAGCAGGGCCAAGATAGTATTTGTTGCCAACTGGATCAGGAGTGGATACGAAACTGCGAAATTAGACAAATAAGTTTGGCAGACAATTAAAATGGAATATACATAAAAAATCACTAGTCAAGTTTGACCATTACACTAATACATCCGTCACGCATGGTTCCAGAGAATTTCCATCCTAAGCATCAGAAATAAGCGAGAGAAAATGAGTCAGAAAAAAAAGAGAAATAGAACAATCTCTACATATTTGCCTTGCGGAAAAAATAATACCTTGTAGAAATTCACAGAGATCTTCTGGTCATACTCACATTCTCTTCTCTCCAAGTACTGTGGTGAATTGAGTAAATTATCAATATAATTCTAGCATCTAAATGTAATCTTTCTTTCAAATGAAACTACAAGAAATAAATCACTATACCTGCATGGCTTCTCGCTCTTTTTCTAGACCACCATTGACACAATATGCAATTCCCCACTGTAAAAATGATCAACTGTAAATTTAAAACACAATCGGAAGAAGAAAACAAAAAAGGAAGAGTGACGTCGTAGCATTCTAAAAGCATTTCCATACCGGGTAATGAATAAAAGTAAACCATTTGATTGGGATGGTGCAGTTTCAGACTTTATGCGTGTTGGCCTGCCTACTAGTTCTGGCGAATAGAACTGCTACAGAAAATACACCTGACGTCTAAAAACACTTGTCGAGTAGTTTTATTTGAACAATGAGAACTAAGGTGGGCGAGTGAGGAATTAGCCAAAACAGGGTAAGTGGACACCACACTGCAAGTAGCATTGCAATTTTTGTAAGATGGAGAAATTGACAGGGTGCTAACTGAGCATTTATGATCCAAAACCTGGGGATATCATAAGTTATTTATAGGGATGGCGAGTATTGAGCCCAAGCTAGCCCTACCAAGAAATTGGGTTGGTGCCAATGATTCTACCAACTTGCTAGGAAAACTGAACTAGAATGGCAAAGCATTAGAATTCCAAAATAATGGCAACCAAATAAAGACATTTTTTTTTGTGAAGGGATTGGCAACAATCCTAGCATAACCACATTATAAGTGCAATAGGTATAGTAGTGTCACCTTATAACAAAGGTCATATACTAATTACAGAGGAACCAGGAGGAGGGAAAGTCCATTTCCACTTAAAAGTTCTTTACCGTCCCGCACAAGCAGCACATTATTTAAGCAAAATTGAGTTCCGTAGCAATTCAGTTCCAAAAACTGGTTCATAAACTAAGGCCCGGTTCCCTGTGAAACAAGTATGCAGGTGTGTTTCAAGGCGCAATAAGCCTGAGAAGCGTCACTCATAGTAGCAATGCAGTAGTATCAATGTGCGTTTTAGATTTTTCAAATTCGTGGCTGCCACTTACGCATACGGCCTCCTCTTCAGATTCGAGCGTGCAGGTCCTGGCCGGATCCTTGGGCGTGCCTCTGTGGTCAATGCAAGCTGCAGGAAAGGAAAAATGTAAGAGATGAATCGTCAGAGAAACTTGAGGCCAGAGAATGAGGTCCAGGCACAAGAGGCATACCGAGATTGAAGGTCCGTTTGTAGCCCTTGATGAACCCCATGATCTTCTCGTCGAAATCGAAGCCCGGGTTCCAGATCAGGGAGCCGTACCCGAAGACCCACAGCACCATCTTGGCTGCTGCCTGCCCCTCTCTTGTGTCTGTTTTCCTAGCACAGACAAGAACAGATTTTAGCGTGGGATAATCAACAGAGACGCTAGAGGTCTCTACCCTCCTAATCCCTCCCACAACGAGCCATCCAAACATGTCAGCGTCGCCCCCAAATCCAAATACCCAGCTCGCAAACGCAAACCACATCCGCGAACTCGGCAGCCGCATTACGCATCCCCTCCGTAACTAAACTATACTAGCCCAACCGAAGTGTGCTTCTTTGAAGGACGATACGGATCAGCTGGATTCGGGAATCTCACCTGGAAGAAGCGCCGGAGGGAGGTAATGCCGCGGGCGTGGCTGGCGGGGCAGGAGGAGGAGGAGGAGTGAAAGATTGGGGTTTTGACTCCTCTGAGCTCCGCCGCCGCTCCCGAGCCTGCCTGCCTGCGGTCTTCTCTCCTCGATTCGATTCGATTCGATTCGATTCGGGGAGGGAGGGGAAGAAGACGGTGGGGTGGTGGAGGAGCACTTGTACCGAGCGAGCTGGGGATTAGGGTGCGTGCGCGCGTGTCAGGCCCAGATGGACCTGGACGGGTCCGTGGGTCCGATACAGGGCTCGGTTCAATGAACTTGACCCGGCCACGCCTACGGCACCGATTCGTTGACGTGGACGCCAGCATTTAAGTACAGTACGATTTCCTGGTTTTCTTCTCCCTGTTTTCAATTTTTTTTCTTCGTCTCTCGCCCGTTGACGCGATTTTTCTATGGGTCATCCGTCCCTTTGCATATCTTTTTATTTTGAACCGGAAACGTCCCCAAGGGCCAAGCTGTCGTGGGCCGGGCATCCGTTCCATTACTATTCGCCCTGTACAAAAGGTCATCTGACTTCGGTGCGCATGGATGGAGCCATGCTCAAATGTCTTCACGGTCACCAGGTGATCGTCGACTATCTTAACATCAGCTCGTGTTCCACAAAATGTATTGTTTCTGGTGACGGCACTGTGTACGGAGCTCCGCTCCTAGGTCTTCACGGCAGGAGCATCGTCACCAGGCATCACCAAACCCTTCACACTACAAATATTCATTATTAAAAAGAGCAAACATAGCTAATAAACGGAGCAAATAATACACAGTTTAATCATCAGTGAGCTAACTAAACTAACTTATTAAACAGTTTTGCAAAGCAAGAGTTTATAACATAAACAGAGCAAGCAGAGCTAATAAACATAGCAAATAATACACAATTTAATCATTGGTGAGCTAAGTAAACTAAACTATTAAACAACTTATCTAAGTAACAATTTATAACATAAATAGAGAAAATATATAGAGCAAGCGGAGCTAATACACAGAGTTAAAAAGCAGAGCTAATAAACATAACAAATAATACACAGTTTAATCATCGACGAGCTAACTAAACTAAACTAAACTATTAAAAAAATTACTAAACAATAGTTTACAATATAAACAGAGCAAATATGCACAACAAGGAGAGCTAATAAATAGAGTTAACAAGCAGAGCTAATAAACAGAACAAATAATACATAGTTTAATTATCGACAAGCTAACTAAACTAAATATTAAACAGCTTTGTTAAGCAACAATTTACAACATAAATAGAGCAAATATACAGAGTAAGCAGAGCAAATAATGTACAGTTTAATCATTAGCGAGCTAACTAAACTAAACTATTCCCTCCGTCCAATAATAAATGTCTTAAGTTTGACAAAAAGTGGATGTATCTAGACATGAAACATGTATGGATACATCCACTTTTGAACAAATTTGAGACAGTTATTATTGGACGGAGGGAGTATTAAACAACTTTGCTAAGCAACTGCTTACAACAAAAAAAAGAGCAACTAAAAAGAGCAAGGAGAGCTAAAGAACAGAGCGTTGTTTAGGCCCTTTTGGGTTTACCTTAGGCGAGACGGGGTCGCTTACTGTCGCTGGACGCGTCCCAGGCGCCAGAGCTAATGTTAGAAGACTTCAGAGACATCCTCCAACTAAAACTGCAGCTCCTCCTCCTCCTCCTCCGTCACATCTGTCGCCGCATGTGGCCCAGGTCTCTGGTCAGGGAGAAGAGACCGGTCTATGTCGGCCATGAGCTGCGTCTGGAACAACACCTCCTCGGTGGCTTCCATCGCATGCTTGGCGGTGGAGATGCGGACTGCCCTCCAGTTCCGAGTCATCTTCATCTTAGGAGGACGAGATCGCGGCATCGGGGGCCTCCGAACGCGCCGCCGCTATGGATACTGAGAGGATGTGACGTGTCTACAAGACCTCACGAGATCGGTCGCTGGATGGGTTGGTGACAATGGCGGGGAGCAGCGGCTCTGAGGATGGGCGGAGGAAGATGCTATGTCCTGATTTCAATCAACACTAGAAAGGTTCGCCATCGAGAGAGTGAAGTGCATGAAGAGAGTGTGCGGCTAGGGTTAAGACCTAGGAGAGAGTGAGAGCGAGATAAACTGGAGTGGGTGTTTTATAGGCACGTCGCTTACTGGGTTTCTGATATGTCTCAAACGTATCTTTAATTTTTGATGTTTCATGTTTGTTTTATATCAAATGCTACATGTTTTATTTATGGTTTTATATCATTTTCATGCATTTTCTGGAACTAACCTATTAACAAGATGCCAAATGTCAGTTCCTATTTTATGCTGCCTTTTTGTTTCAGAAATCCTAGTAAGGAAATATTCTTCGAAGGACCTGGAAATTTATGAGGATTAATTTTACGAAGGAACGAAGGCATCGACCAAATATCAGCCAGAGGGGGATCCACATCCCCAGACGCCACCCAGGCGCAGGCCAGGGGTGGGCTGCGACCCCTACCATCTGGTGGGACCAGATGGTCGCTTGCACCGACTCTTCGCCTATATATTCTCCGTCTCCCGAAACCCCTAAGGACTTGATCAATTTTCGCGAAAAATATCTGAAACCACCGTCATCACGAACCCTAGTTTGGGAGGATTCTGGAGCTCTTCCCGGCACTCTGCCGGAGGAAGATCATCACCGGAGGGCTTCTACACCACCATGTCAGCCTCCGGAGTGATGCGTGGGTAGTTCACCATTGGACTACGGGTCCATACGGTAGCTAAATGGTTGTCTCTTTTCCTTGTGCTGCCATGTTCAGATCTTGTGAGCTGTCTAAGATGATCAAGATCATCTTTATATAATGCTACATGTTGTGTTTGTTGGGATCCGATGAATTGTGAAACTGTGATCAAGTTTTTTCATCTATCTATCTATATATTTTATTTGTGATCTTGCATGCTCTCTGATGCTTGTACTTGCTTTGGCCAAGTAGTTGCTTGTATCTCTAAGAGAGAGTATTTATGCTAGACTGTAGGTTCATGCCTCATTTGTCTGTGCTCGAGATGACAAAAACACACGTGACTTTGGATGTGTTGTTGCTACTAGGGATAAATAGCAGTGTTTAAGAGAAAACAATTAACAAGGAATATTGTATTGTTAACAATGCTAACTAAGTAGTATACAATATTTATTTGTGAAAACCACAATATGATTAAAATATTAAGAACGTATAAAAGTTTAGTATAGTTATATTTATTTTAACTCAACTGATTCCAAAATTTAGTTAATAAAGCCCTAGGTCCAGGTGCTAATAACACACCACGACCACATTACAAAAAAGATAATAATCATGAGAGAATATATAGCGTGGGTCACCTGCCAAGACTGATCAAGGAACTGGCCGATCCACGGTCATTTTGGCATGTTGCCATCCTCGATGGTTGCACCAGCTGTCGAGTTGCGTCACGAAATACGGTGAAGGCGGCACCTGTTAGTTCAACGGACCCTCACTTGCCATCGCGTGCCACTGTAACCGAAAGAAACAAGACAAAAACTCCGGCGACAGCGGACCATCCCTGCGCCCGTCCCGTAGTTCCTGCAGCGGACTACCAAGGCTGCAGTGGCTTCACATTCCACCTCCATGCAGCTAGTCAACAGGAGCATGATTGCAGCGAGTGCGACTACGTGATTACCGCCACACACAACCTTGCTATTTATCAGTATATTTTAATTTTCACATAAGACTAACCTTATTTAGTTCTGAATTATTACAATAAAACTGCTATTAAGCTACAGTCCCGTTGAATTTTTACAAAGGCAAGTTAGGGGTGTTGGGATCAAACTTAGGGGTCTCTTTGGTCTAGATTGTAATTTTGCTTCTTGCATGAGGGACTCTTGTGCAAAAGTTAGGATTATGCTATTTTTCCCTTTTTTTTTTGTTAGATCGATGTCTACGTGTTTGTACCTTTTATTTTATGAATGAGACAACATATTACCTTAAAAAAACTACAAATGCCATGGAATCTGTAAATAATCTTGCCTTCATATGAGCCTCTCGGACGTATACTGTACGTCTGTATAAGTATGTTTGATAGATCGCAAAGTCTTTCTTACAGCGGACTTTGCACATACGTTTTTGTCTTGATGAATAAGCAGATCGGCTGCCAATTCTAGATAGTACAAGAATTATTAACTTCTTGGACAGGCTTGGTAGCCTTTTTTCTATTTTGGATTAAAGAAAAATTTAGAGATCAGTGGGCACTGACGTTTTTCCATAGAAGAATCCCACCCACGTGGAGCTGTGCCGCGTACCCTAGGACTCGATTTGGGGAGAGCGACGGGGGAGAGAGACAGAGTTGAGTGGGATCCTGTACCAGAATATGAAAAGAAACAGGGTCTTCTTTGCATATATGTCGTGGTGGGAGCAATCCTGAACTAACTTTTGATTATATCCACTCATTTCCAGTGAGCGGTCTAGATTGGCTGGGAATCACGTAGCACGCATATAGGGCGGAGTACTAGATATGTTCTCCCCTTGCCACTAGGCTAGTGCCTAGTTCTCTCTATTTGGATTACACATCACCCTTACATTCAGAATGCCTATTATAGTTTGTATAGAGCAGATGCATGCTAAATTTGAAGGATAAGGTGACACCAGATGGACCTAGAGGTGAATATCTATTTTATTTTTAAATTCAGTTTATTTAAGAATCGCATTAAGTAAAGAATTTGCAGGCTGAAATGTGCAATGTAGTTTCTCCTCTGTCGAAAATTTAAGGCGATGCATTCTGCATTCTTCTTTGAGAACAGGAAGCAGACGTTGTGATTTTTGAATAATGGAACATGCGGGTATGCATGCAACGGCGCATACAACAAACTCTCAGTTTCTGAAACGTTAGTATCACTGTGGGAAATCCGTTCTGCGGGTACGTATGGTTTTGGTGTGATCATTATTAGCTCCTTAAATACTTTTGATGCTGGTACCTGAGTTTTTATGCCATATGGCAATGACCGTCCTTCAGGTGTTCCTTTTCAGTCTGCTCCATGTCGAGAAACCCCTACGGACAGAGGGGTGCAGGGGACGATCCATATCCCTACGCAATGCACGACCAATGATTTCTCGTTCGCGACCAAAGCACAGAGAGTTGGCGAGATCGATTGTCGGCTGTAGTTAAGCCTGTTCATTGTTTGGTCTCAAACCGGTCAAACCACGAGTCCAGCCCGCACCAGACCGCTTATACGGTTTGTACTGGTTTCGCTGGTTTCCTGGCTAAAACCGCGACTAGAAAACCTTTAGCTGGTTTGAGACGGTCTCAAACTGACGAAACCAGATCGCACCAGGCCGGGACCATGGTGACGACGAGGACGGCGCGTCGCCGCCTCCCGATCCCCCTTCGTCGTCCATCTCCGCCTCCATCGCGAAAAGATCTGGCCTCCCATTGGTGTCCTCGCGCCACGTCCGTCGGAACCACTGCTCCCCGACCTCGCTGGCCACCATGTTCCCCTGCCTCGGCCGGAGCTCTACCGTGGGAGCCGCTGCTTCCCCGAGCTCCGTCGGCCTCCCTGCTCGTCCGCATCATGCGGAAGCCGCCGCGCTGGAGCTCGGCCTGGCGGGGAGGGGCGGATCGGCGTTGGGCGGGGCGGGGCGGATCGGCGTCGGGCTCGACGGGCGTCGGTCCGTGCGTCTGAACGATGCTGGGGCGCTGTTTGTGGACGCGCTGCTGGCCGTGTCCGTGCCGTTCGGGGCGCCCTCGCCGGAGGCCAAGTGGCTGCATCCCAGGATCGACGCCGTGGAGGAGCTGGTGCAAGGCCAGGTGGCTGCACCCCCTGCGGGTCGCTGGCCATGGGCTTCGTGGGCCACCACCAGATCGCCGACGGGCAGGCCACGGGCAACTTCCTCGCCGCGTGGGGCCTCGCGATGCGGCGGCTGCCGGTGCGTCATGTTCGTTCTGTGACCCGCCGCTCGTGGAGTTCCCACACCCGGAAACAGAGTACAAGGCAGCAGCGCTGCCGCTCGCGGACGCGTATACTGGTGCCAAACCGTATAAGATTAGTAACCAGACCGCACCAACCCGTAACATCTCCTATCTAACTGGTCTAAACCAGACCAACCCGGTACAAACCGGTAGCGACGGTCTGGTTTTAGAAACCGGCTGAAACCGTTAGAAACCGGGAATGCCCAGGCTTAGCTGTAGTAGCTTCCTTGAGGCATCTCGACCAGATAGATGACGGTGATGCAGCCAGCAAATCAGGGAGGTTCCAAGTGCGCAATGGCTCCCTGGTGGTGTTTGTGCCTTCACATGTACTAGTACTACATATATATCCGCGCCATCCAGTTGCTAACTGATGATAAGCTTGAAGGCCGGCTCCCAGGGTGCAAGCCAATCATGCTATCAGCGGACCAGGGGCCGGAGAACACCTGCCGGGGAGGTACTGAATACTTGCCGTCGTCTTCATCAATACCAGGTACAATCTCAGCAATCCATAGACACTCACACTAGTGGAAACCACGCCTTTAGTCCCGGGTGGTAGAGGCCTTTGGGGAGGGATGTCCAGCCGGTACATGGCAACCGGGACTAGAGGCCCCCCCCCCCCCTCTAGTCCGGGGTGTGATACGACCCGGGACCAGAGAGGTCCACGCGGGGCCAGCACATGGCGCATGCGAGAGGATCTCTAGTCCCGGGTTGTAATACAACCCGGGACTAGAGATGCACCCACGTGGCGGCCTGTGGTTTTTTCCGTTTCGGTTGTTGTATATTATGAATAATTTGCAAAAAATATGGTTAATTATCTGTAAATCAGAAAAATACATATAGCATATCAAAATATTCGTAAGAGAAAGCTTTATGCGAAAGTCGGGAAATCGGAAGTCGGAAGTCGGAACGGAAAGTCGTGAAGTGGAAAGTCGTAAAGCCGGGAAAGTCGTGAAGTCGTGAAGTCGGGAAAGTCGTGAAGTCGGGAAGTCGGGAAGTCGTGAAGTCGGGAAGTCGTGAAGTCGGGAAAGTCGACGTCACGTTTTCCCGGCTACCCGGCTTCCCGGTTTCACGTTTTCACGGCTTCCCGGCTTCCCGGTTTCACGTTTTCCCGGCTTCCCGTTTTCACGATTTCCCGGCTTCCCGGTTTCCTGGATTAATTTACATATAAAGATCCATATATAAGAGGGACTAGAACCGTCATCTATTCGATTACATGGAGATCATCAAGCTAGCCACTACTAGAGCCCGTCATCTAATTTGATCTGGTGCCATTGTATTTTCCCTTCATGTCTAAGACATAGTTCATCAAAAAGCCCGCAATTTCCTCGCAAATTGGTCGAAAGCGGTCCTTTAGTTGCAGGTCCCTCCGCATTCGATCCATCTATAAAAGAAGGGAGATTAATATGAATTTCAATCATCATAACAGAAATTATGAATGACACTCAACACAATTGATGGTTATAAAATGAAATTGTGAATTTATTTGTTCACTTACTTCGATAAATGTCCCTGGGTTCCGCTCAGAGACTATCGTGCGAATCCACTCGCAGACGTAATATCCACACAAATTGGTCCCGGGAGGCTGCCTATCCAAGTACTACACGAGAATAGATTTCAATCAAATAATAATCAAGCATCACGATGGTATTGAAATTTGAATTAAAAGGGATGCGCGAACACCTAGCTCGTACTACTTACTTTGGGGTAAACAAAAGTAAGTTCCTCTTTAAATTGACCAGGTGTAGCATTAGCATTTCGGAAAGCTTTCCAAACCCTGCCCATCAAACAATTGAATAAATGAGTTATTAATTAGTTACTTGATATCTCAGGAATGGAAGGAAAGAGACCGATGTAATACGATAAAGATTGAAATTACCGTTTGAGCACTCCTTGGATATATTCGTGCCGCTCTTTGGGCCAGTGCAATGAGTCCAAGATTTCAACTTCTGCTCTATCGATTTGAATGATTAACAGAATGTAATGGCGCTGCGCACGTTTATATATGTCAGTAACTAATCAGTTACACTTAACATCGAGAAAGCAAAAACCAATGTGTACAAGACAGTAAGACTCTTACCTTAAGTGGTAAGGAAACAATATCTTCCCTTTATAATTTTGGTCCCGGATGGACCTAAACAAGGTGTTCACCGTTTCCTCGTGGTGGTCACGTAGCAATTTTTCATTAACTCGGCTTGGGTCGATGAACCCAATCTCAAACACTCGGTTTCTGTCACATTCATCGCTCTTCATTCTGCATAATACCGTAGTGAGCATAATTAGAACAGGCAATGACCGAGCTAAGCTATAGACTTTATTTTAGAAAATAAATGAATTGAATCACTTACAGACAATAGGTAGTGAGGATGCTCAAGTCGAGGGCGTCAAGCTGGTATAACTGATAGATTTCTTCAATAGGTATAGTTGCCTCGTCTGCACCGTTGAAATGTTCATCTGTAATTTTCACCGGATCATATTCGACCTTCACTTGTGACATTCTTGTACCATTTATGCAGTCTTGTCATTGTGTTGGTAGATTCTGGAGCTCATCAGGTGACACTAGATCCTTCCCGTATTCCCAGGTCCATCTAGTAGGTCCCATGGAGGGGGAGATCATCTGCATCCAGTGAGAAAGTGAAATACCAATTCTGCAGCAAATTGCGCGCGGTAAGCTATCTTCGCGCAGAGCCCATATCAGTGGCCACCTTGAGCGGGGAGATGGACTGATTTGACTGATGTCCGAGCTGGGCAACATCTCTTCTCCTTTTCCCGCCGGGTGGAATTTTCCTCATAGTCCGTACATAGTCATCTGGCCTATTTATCGAAATTTGCGATGGCTGAGTAAGGAAACTAACAGCAAATTGTGTTTGAGCTTCCGAATACTTTTCCTTTGGCTTAGGTTTTCTTTTCTCAGCCATTTCTGCAAACTGTCTTCTCGATTCTGTTTGTAGCCACACCCTGGCTTCCTCTTGATCAGTACACTCGACGTCGTAAGGTCTCGGGGGAGGAACCTTCGGTACTTTTGGCAGGGGCTCAAGTCGGGGTTTGGGTCGGGAACCCATGGCGGTGGTCTTCATCCCCTTTCGACCGTTAGCCTTAGTGGGCGGAGGCGGTGGAGACGGCTCAGGAGTCGGCTAGGAGTCGGCTGACGCGGCTCAGGAGTCGGCTGACGCGGCGACGAGTCGGCTGACGCGGCGACGGAGATCGAAGGCGACGGTGGCCTTGGCGGCGGTGTCCAGCCTGGAAACATGATCAATTTCTTGGGCCATAGAATGAGTCCACCCTGGACATCTCCCAGTGTCCTCTCATCATCACCTCCAGGGAAATGAAGTTCGAGTGATGCATATCCGGGGTAAACTTGATCCACGCCGACACGAGCATAGCCATCTGGAATCTCATTGCCACAATACAGTGTGTAGATTCACAAGGTAAAGCATAGCCGTCCGCCGCCTTCATGGTTATGTTTCTCACTGCCTCATGTAGCTCACAAGTTTTCTTCTCAGTGATAGAATCCACGGGGTATGTTTGGTTCGATGCCTCATCAGCAACGACCGTCGCGGAAGCCACGCTGCTTTTCCGTTGAGACGGACCCTCATCTTGCAGCTGCAGCTGATGAGTTGCCCCTCGAGAAGATTGCGCGCGCCGCAATTCATCTAGTTCCCGTTGTTGTTGGCTAATGATATTTTCCACTTTGCTCAACCGGTCGTTTTGCTCCAGCTCCTTCCTCCTCTTTGCTCTTTCTCGGCTTCTATAAGACTCACGGTCCTCAGGAAACCCTTCATGCCACGTCACACCTCCCCTGCCTCGAACAGATCCTCCTTTTTCTTTAGTACCGAGAGCCTTCCACAGCTCGTCGTATTCTCTGTCGGGATAAAACCTTCCCTCACGAGCATCGGCGATTGCATCCAGAATTGTTTGCCGGGGTATAGGAGTTTCTTTCGTTTCATCAACTATTACATCGCCTGTTGCGACGTCATACTCCCCCCATGAGCAAGTATCCAATTTCTGACCCTACGGGGCCACAAATCTGTAACTGGAATGATCCCTTTTTCGCGCATAGTGGCCTCAATCCGATCCCACTTAGGCTCGGCAGTTACGTAGCCACCTCCACCCAACTGATGGTGATATATCTTCTTCGCTGCATTCAACTTATTCTTGCCGATCTTTCCTTGGCTTCTTCTGAATTCTTGTATTGCAGAAATGCCGGCCAGTGAGCCCGCTGCCTCTCTAGTGTCCCAGTGAAATCTGGAACTTTCTCTTTGTCGACCCAATTTTGGTATAATCTGTTCTTCCATTTATTGAATTGTTCAGCCATCTTCTTCAGAGCCCAATGCTTGACTTTGTCCGTCATGGCTTTTGTCCTTTCGGGACTATCGAACACCGGCAGAGTGAAATGTGCCATGAGCTTCTTCCAACATATATCTTTAGTTCTCTCGGTGACATAATAATTGCCCTCTAAGTTTTTTATCTGATTCCATTCCGAAAGGCTGATCGGAACATTGTCCCTGACAACAACTCCACATTGATGCACAAACTTAGTTGCGCTCTTCGGAGGCGCCAACGGTTTGCCATCTGAAGAGACTGACTCAATTCTGAAATGATCTTTTGTTCCCAACCCTTTGGCATGGCCTCGTTTACTGGTTTGGGTCGATGCGGAGGTCTAAAAAGAAGAAACATTTGTTAATATATATATACAAATAAAATTTTACATCTGATCAAATAGAGCTTAATATACCACGCCGGACTGCGGGGTTCACCAACTGTGCTAGTTTGCCCTTGGACGCTTCGTTCCACCTCCATTCCCTCACCGGACTCGTTCAAAAACTCGGAGCCATCTTCTTCTGCTCCAATGTGTTCATCACCATCCGCGGGTTGCCGGATATAGTCGAGCAACACATCTTCCCCTTCTCTGGATTGGAAGGGAGGAACATCTCCATCGTCCATTGCTTAACTATTACAAAAGAAAATAAAACAATGATAGCATTAGCAGAATAATTCAATGTAGCGAACTTTACACTTAGCAAAATTACATCTACAAATATACCATATCAAAATTTAAACTAACATGAGCGATACTTCATGTGTATTGTATGTGTTACCGGGAAAACGTGAAACCGGGAAGCCGGGAAAACGTGAAACCGGGAAACCGGGAAGCCGGGAAGCCGGGAAAACGTGAAACCGGTAAACCGGGAAAACGTGAAACCGCGAAGCCGGGAAGCCGGGAATTTCCCGACTTCACGACTTTCCGATTTCCCGACTTCACGACTTTCCGTTCCGACTTCCCGACTTCACGACTTTCCGACTTCACGACTTTCCGACTTTCCGTTCGGACTTCACGACTTTCCCGACTTCACGACTTTCCCGACTTCACGGCTTTCCGACTTTCCCGACTTTACCGACTTTCCCGACTTAACGGCTTCCCGACTTTCCGACTTTCCCGACTTTACCGACTTTCCCGACTTAACGACTTCCCGACTTTCCGACTACGCAAAATTTCTAACACTAAAATATTTAACTTATCTAATTTAACTAGCAAACTTATCTAACTTATCTAATTTAACTTAGCAAATTTAACTAACTTATCTAATTTAACTTATCTAATTTAACTTATCTAACTTATCTAATTTAACTTAGCAAATTTAACTAACTTATCTAATTTAACTTAGCAAATTACACTACACTAATTGTGCAAAATTTACACTAACTACACTAACTTAACGACTAACTACACTAACTACACTAACTAATTGTACAAAAAAATAACTTAGAAAAAATTACTTGGGAAAAAATTACCACGGGAGAGAGGGGGCCGGCGGCCGGTGGAGCTGGAGGGCGAGGCGGTGCGGGCGGCGCCGGCGCGGAGGAGGAGGAGGTTGGGCTTGGGCGGCGGCGGCGGAGGAGGAGGAGGCGGGCGCGGCGACGGAGGAGGAGGAGAGGGACGCGGGCGCGGCGGCGGAGGAGGGACGCGGGCGCGGGGACGGCGACGGAGAGGGATGGGGGCGCGGCGGCGGAGTGGGACGGGGGCGCGGCGGCGGAGAGGTACGGGGGCGGCGCCGGAAAATCGAGCAGCTTGACGGCGTGCGGGGCGGAGGCGGCGGCGCTGGAGGAACTTGGCTCCCGGGTCATGGCTCGACCCGGGGTCAACACGACGCCACCCCAGCGCGCGCAAATTGACCTCTTGTCCCGGGTGGTTCCACGACCCGGGACCAGAGGTCCCTTTTTTTCGTTCAACCGCCTAAATTTTCAAACTTTCGCGCGCATTTTTTTGAAAACTTAATTTGAATAGCTTCTGCATACTTTCGAATCTGAAAAAAAAAATCAACATGAAAAGTTTTTGAATTTGCTAAACTAATCCAAAGCAATTTTCTATTTTCTAAAATAATTGTTCTAACTATTCAAACTATTAACCATTTTGCCATTTTCAATTTAAAAAATGCATTAACTAATATTGTTTAAATTTAAAAGTCATATTTTTTCACATCTTCTCGCGTGCCATTTTCAATAAAGAATGCATTAACAAATTTAACCATTTTGAAAGTCAATTTAAAATGCATTAACTAATATTGTTTAATTTTAAAATGCATTAACTAATATTGTTTAATTTTAAAATGCATTAACTAATATTGTTTAAATTTAAAAGTCATATTTTTCACATCTTCTCGCGTGCCATTTTCAATTTAGAATGCATTAACAAATTTAACCATTTTGAAAGTCAATTTAAACTGCATTAATTAATATTGTTTAAGTTTAAAATGCATTAACTAATATTGTTTAAATTTAAAATGCTTCAAAAGTGTTTGCATTAACCATTTTAAAAAATGATTGGTAATTTAACCATTTTTGTTTTTCGATTGTCAAAAATGACACTTTTTGTGAGAATCCCACCAATATCGTTTTTACCTAAACAATGTTTCTTTTGAGGGCTTGTGAGCTGTTGGATCACTCTGTGAGCCACCAGCCGGGACTAAAGGGAATCCCACCAATAAGGAAGAAGCACACGGATCGTGTGTTTCTTTCGAGCGCTTGTGAGCCGTTGGATCAGGGGTGTGTTTCTTTTAAGGGCTTGTGAGCCGTTGGATCAGGGGTGTGTTTCTTGTCCCGGGCCGTGATACCACCCGGGACTAAAGGGGCCACGACCCTATATATAGCCCCCCTCCCGAGCACTCACGGCACTCATTGTAGGTCAGTTTGGTATTCAAAGCATTCGGACTCCCTGCATACGCCCAACGCTGCATTTTGATATGCGGGCACTCACGAGCCAGCGTTGGGCTGTATGCAGGAGAAACCGTGTGTTTTGTTCTATCTAGAAAATCCTTCAGTTCGTCGACCGAATACAAAACATTCCAGCGTCACTCGGAGAGGCGTCTTTGGGCAACCAGCGGCAAGACGTCTCTGATGACCTGCGACCGTTCCAAACGGTTGCAGATCATCAGAGATGTCTTGCTGGACGGTTGTAGATCATCAGAGACGTCTTACCGCTGCTTGGATCGAAGTGGCGCTCAAACACAAAACATTCGGGTTCCCTAGCTACGTACCCTATATATAGCCCCCCTCCCGGACATGTTCAGCACTCAGTATCTACTCATTGTAGTTCATTTTGGCAGCACACGGGTAGCAGAGAGCAAGATTTCTGGTGGAGGTCGCGTATCAGGGAGGAGGATGTGCACGTTTGTCGCTACATGTATATGTTGGATACGGTGTATACTAATACATGACATGTATTGTATAGGGATCCTTCTCATGTGAGTATTGGCCCTGTGATGGTTCCTGCTCTTTGGGTGAGGAGCGCTCGTGATGCACCCCGCGGTTTAGGACGAGGCAGAAGTTAGTTAAATAAAAATGGCATGGACTCCAGCTGTAACCGGATTAAATAAAGATGTAAGCGTGTGATACACTCCAGCTGTAACCGGATTAAATAAAGATGTAAGTGTGATGCACTCCAGCTGTAACCGGATTAAATAAAGATATATCCTCTTGCATAGAGTCTTTTTATGTGTACTAGTTGCTATGTGAAATAATAAACTTGATTTTCGACAAAAGTTTCACAAACATTCTTCACAAAAAGTACTATCATGTAGAAACAACTATAATAGAATGACATGATCTAAAAATTCAGCACATACATCAAAAGCTTCAGAAAGCTTGATCACATCATACTTAAACAGGAACATAATTAATACAAATAATAGTTCAGATATCCATTACAGCATAATTAAAGATACACACGTATGAAACTGCAAACATCTACTTGTCCGGATCAGGAGACCCCAACCAGTACATAATAATAGAGATAGCTAGAGATCGAAGTGTTCGTCGCCATTTTGCAAACACTACTCGTCCTCCGAATCAGAATACTCCGAAGCAGTAGACGTCCCACGGGGCACTGGTGGTGGTACTAGGTGACGCTGCCCATAGTTGACGCTTCCAATCTTGCGGTACACCTCGTATGCAACATACGCATCTACTGCTGCATACTCAATGTTGATACCGTCAAGTGGGGTCTTCTCCCAGAGTTTGTGCTGATCGTTGGGTAATTTTGTCTTCATATCAGCGTACTCCTCGTCGATCAAGGTGAATGCCACATCAGCCATTGAAGTCTTGTCATGCTTAAGCTTGAAAATGCGCTGGATATCAATGTGGCAGGCAGCTGGTATCTCAATACCCCAGGTACGCCTCATCTTGATCTTGTCATTCGTTATATCAACGCTAACAAAATGTATGCCGCTACGAAGGAACTCCATGAGTACTGGACAGTGCTTGTCACTACTGCAACAACAAAATTGAACAAATGTTAAATACTGGTGCAACAAGTATATTTCGGCATGCACAAGTATGTATAATAAGAAGTGGAACACATGTTAAATACTGCTGCAACAAAGTGGACAGTTCTTTATGTGAATTTCGATCATTTTAATTGATTGCATGTATATCACAAACGGCTTCCCGTTTTCACGGCTTCCCGGTTTCACGTTTTCCCGGTTTCCCGTGAAGTCGGAAAGTCGTGAAGTCGGGAAGTCGGTACGGAAAGTCGGGAAGTCGGTACGGAAAGTCGTGAAGTCGGAAAGTCGGGAAGTTTTCACGTTTTCCCGTCTTCCCGGCTTCCCGGTTTCACGTTTTCCCGGCTTCCCGGCTTCCCGTTTTCACGGCTTCCCGGTTTCACGTTTTCCTGGTTTCCCGTGAAGTCGGAAAGTCGTGAAGTCGGGAAGTCGGTACGGAAAGTCGGGAAGTCGGTACGGAAAATCGTGAAGTCGGAAAGTCGGGAAGTTTTCACGTTTTCCCGTCTTCCCGGCTTCCCGGTTTCACGTTTTCCCGGCTTCCCGGTTTCACGTTTTCCCGGCTTCCCGCTTTCACGGTTTCCCAGATTAATTTACATGTAAAGATCCCATATATATAAGAGGGACTAAAAGCGTCATCTATTCGATTACATGGAGATCAACAAGCTAGCCACCACTATTCGTATTACCTTGCCCACTGGAAGACCATGACATGTTTCTTGAAACAAAGTTGGATGACGGCAACATCTCTTTGATCGGCCGTGTACTCGAGATCAAGGCCCATGAACTTCTTGTTGTTGTCTTCCTCCTCTTCAAGCCAATACTTGAAATCGGAAAGAAAATCCGGCACCTTGGCGCTGTCGTTCGTGTAGACGACATTGAGATTGGTCGTGCCATGTGCGAGCACCTTCCCGTAGCGAGTGATTGGATTCATGGTGGAAGGATGGGGAAGAAGAAAGGAGAGGGGAGACGAACAGAAATGTCGCGGTACTGTAGCAACAGCGGTTCCAGTGCGTTTTGATCGCTGGCGCGGGAGGCAAACCGTTCGGACCTTTAGTCCCGGGCCGTATTACGACCCGGGACTAGAGGGTATCACGCCAGGCGAACAGTTGCACCAACCCTCTGGTCCCGGGCTGTATTACGACCCGGGACTAGAGTTCCCTCACGACCCGGGACCAGTACAAAACTTTTGACCCGGGACTAGTGCCCCCCTCTAGTCTCGGGTCGTAAGCCACCCGGGACTAGAGGCAAAATCGGCCCTAGACTAAAGGTCTCGTTTCTAGTAGTAAAGAATTTGCAGGCTGAAATGTGCAATGTAGTTTCTCCTCTGTCGAAAATTTAAGGTGATGCATTCTACATTCTTCTTTGAGAACAGGAAGCAGACATTGTGATTTTTGAATAATGGAACATGCGGGTATGCATGCAACGGCGCATACAACAAACTCTCAGTTTCTGAAACGTTAGTATCACTGTGGGAAATCCGTTCTGCGGGTACGTATGGTTTTGGTGTGATCATTATTAGCTCCTTAAATACTTTTGATGCGGGTACCTGAGTTTTTATGCCATATGGCAATGACCGTCCTTCAGGTGTTCCTTTTCAGTCTGCTCCATGTCGAGAAACCCCTACGGACAGAGGGGTGCAGGGGACGATCCATATCCCTACGCAATGCACGACCAATGATTTCTCGTTCGCGACCAAAGCACAGAGAGTTGGCGAGATCGATTGTCGGCTGTAGTTAAGCCTGTTCATTGTTTGGTCTCAAACCGGTCAAACCACGAGTCCAGCCCACACCAGACCGCTTATACGGTTTGTACCGGTTTCGCTGGTTTCCTGGCTAAAACCGCGACTAGAAAACCTTTAGCTGGTTTGAGACGGTCTCAAACTGACGAAACCAGGTCGCACCAGGCCGGGACCATGGTGACGACGAGGACGGCGCGTCGCCGCCTCCCGATCCCCCTTCGTCGTCCATCTCCGCCTCCATCGCGAAAAGATCTGGCCTCCCATTGGTGTCCTCGCGCCACGTCCGTCGGAACCACTGCTCCCCGACCTCGCTGGCCACCATGTTCCCCTGCCTCGGCCGGAGCTCTACCGTGGGAGCCGCTGCTTCCCCGAGCTCCGTCGGCCTCCCTGCTCGTCCGCATCATGCGGAAGCCGCCGCGCTGGAGCTCGGCCTGGCGGGGAGGGGCGGATCGGCGTCGGGCGGGGCGGGGCGGGGCGGGGCGGGGCGGATCGGCGTCGGGCCCGACGGGCGTCGGTCCGTGCGTCTGAACGATGCTGGGGCGCTGTTTGTGGACGCGCTGCTGGCCGTGTCCGTGCCGTTCGGGGCGCCCTCGCCGGAGGCCAAGTGGCTGCATCCCAGGATCGACGCCGTGGAGGAGCTGGTGCAAGGCCAGGTGGCTGCACCCCCTGCGGGTCGCTGGCCATGGGCTTCGTGGGCCACCACCAGATCGCCGACGGGCAGGCCACGGGCAACTTCCTCGCCGCGTGGGGCCAAGCGATGCGGCGGCTGCCGGTGCGTCATGTTCGTTCTGTGACCCGCCGCTCGTGGAGTTCCCACACCGGGAAGCAGAGTACAAGGCAGCAGCGCTGCCGCTCGCGGACGCGTATACTGGTGCCAAACCGTATAAGATTAGTAACCAGACCGCACCAACCCGTAACATCTCCTCCTATCTAACTGGTCTAAACCAGACCAACCCGGTACAAACCGGTAGCGACGGTCTGGTTTTAGAAACCGGCTGAAACCGTTAGAAACCGGGAATGCCCAGGCTTAGCTGTAGTAGCTTCCTTGAGGCATCTCGACCAGATAGATGACGGTGATGCAGCCAGCAAATCAGGGAGGTTCCAAGTGCACAATGGCTCCCTGGTGGTGTTTGTGCCTTCACATGTACTAGTACTACATATATATCCGCGCCATCCAGTTGCTAACTGATGATAAGCTTGAAGGCCGGCTCCCAGGGTGCAAGCCAATCATGCTATCAGCGGACCAGGGGCCGGAGAACACCTGCCGGGGAGGTACTGAATACTTGCCGTCGTCTTCATCAATACCAGGTACAATCTCAGCAATCCATAGACACTCACACTAGTGGAAACCACGCCTTTAGTCCCGGGTGGTAGAGGCCTTTGGGGAGGGATGTCCAGCCGGTACATGGCAACCGGGACTAGAGGCCCCCCCCCCTAGTCCGGGGTGTGATACGACCCGGGACCAGAGAGGTCCACGCGGGGCCAGCACATGGCGCATGCGAGAGGATCTCTAGTCCCGGGTTGTAATACAACCCGGGACTAGAGATGCACCCACGTGGCGGCCTGTGGTTTTTTCCGTTTCGGTTGTTGTATATTATGAATAATTTGCAAAAAATATGGTTAATTATCTGTAAATCAGAAAAATACATATAGCATATCAAAATATTCGTAAGAGAAAGCTTTATGCGAAAGTCGGGAAATCGGAAGTCGGAAGTCGGAACGGAAAGTCGTGAAGTCGGGAAAGTCGTAAAGCCGGGAAAGTCGTGAAGTCGGGAAAGTCGTGAAGTCGGGAAGTCGGGAAGTCGGGAAGTCGGGAAGTCGTGAAGTCGGGAAAGTCGACGTCACGTTTTCCCGGCTACCCGGCTTCCCGGTTTCACGTTTTCACGGCTTCCCGGCTTCCCGGTTTCACGTTTTCCCGGCTTCCCGTTTTCACGATTTCCCGGCTTCCCGGTTTCCTGGATTAATTTACATATAAAGATCCATATATAAGAGGGACTAGAACCGTCATCTATTCGATTACATGGAGATCATCAAGCTAGCCACTACTAGAGCCCGTCATCTAATTTGATCTGGTGCCATTGTATTTTCCCTTCATGTCTAAGACATAGTTCATCAAAAAGCCCGCAATTTCCTCGCAAATTGGTCGAAAGCGGTCCTTTAGTTGCAGGTCCCTCCGCATTCGATCCATCTATAAAAGAAGGGAGATTAATATGAATTTCAATCATCATAACAGAAATTATGAATGACACTCAACACAATTGATGGTTATAAAATGAAATTGTGAATTTATTTGTTCACTTACTTCGATAAATGTCCCTGGGTTCCGCTCAGAGACTATCGTGCGAATCCACTCGCAGACGTAATATCCACACAAATTGGTCCCGGGAGGCTGCCTATCCAAGTACTACACGAGAATAGATTTCAATCAAATAATAATCAAGCATCACGATGGTATTGAAATTTGAATTAAAAGGGATGCGCGAACACCTAGCTCGTACTACTTACTTTGGGGTAAACAAAAGTAAGTTCCTCTTTAAATTGACCAGGTGTAGCATTAGCATTTCGGAAAGCTTTCCAAACCCTGCCCATCAAACAATTGAATAAATGAGTTATTAATTAGTTACTTGATATCTCAGGAATGGAAGGAAAGAGACCGATGTAATACGATAAAGATTGAAATTACCGTTTGAGCACTCCTTGGATATATTCGTGCCGCTCTTTGGGCCAGTGCAATGAGTCCAAGATTTCAACTTCTGCTCTATCGATTTGAATGATTAACAGAATGTAATGGCGCTGCGCACGTTTATATATGTCAGTAACTAATCAGTTACACTTAACATCGAGAAAGCAAAAACCAATGTGTACAAGACAGTAAGACTCTTACCTTAAGTGGTAAGGAAACAATATCTTCCCTTTATAATTTTGGTCCCGGATGGACCTAAACAAGGTGTTCACCGTTTCCTCGTGGTGGTCACGTAGCAATTTTTCATTAACTCGGCTTGGGTCGATGAACCCAATCTCAAACACTCGGTTTCTGTCACATTCATCGCTCTTCATTCTGCATAATACCGTAGTGAGCATAATTAGAACAGGCAATGACCGAGCTAAGCTATAGACTTTATTTTAGAAAATAAATGAATTGAATCACTTACAGACAATAGGTAGTGAGGATGCTCAAGTCGAGGGCGTCAAGCTGGTATAACTGATAGATTTCTTCAATAGGTATAGTTGCCTCGTCTGCACCGTTGAAATGTTCATCTGTAATTTTCACCGGATCATATTCGACCTTCACTTGTGACATTCTTGTACCATTTATGCAGTCTTGTCATTGTGTTGGTAGATTCTGGAGCTCATCAGGTGACACTAGATCCTTCCCGTATTCCCAGGTCCATCTAGTAGGTGCCATGGAGGGGGAGATCATCTGCATCCAGTTGAGAAAGTGAAATACCAAGTTCTGCAGCAAATTGCGCGCGGTAAGCTATCTTCGCGCAGAGCCCATATCAGTGGCCACCTTGAGCGGGGAGATGGACTGATTTGACTGATGTCCGAGCTGGGCAACATCTCTTCTCCTTTTCCCGCCGGGTGGAATTTTCCTCATAGTCCGTACATAGTCATCTGGCCTATTTATCGAAATTTGCGATGGCTGAGTAAGGAAACTAACAGCAAATTGTGTTTGAGCTTCCGAATACTTTTCCTTTGGCTTAGGTTTTCTTTTCTCAGCCATTTCTGCAAACTGTCTTCTCGATTCTGTTTGTAGCCACACCCTGGCTTCCTCTTGATCAGTACACTCGACGTCGTAAGGTCTCGGGGGAGGAACCTTCGGTACTTTTGGCAGGGGCTCAAGTCGGGGTTTGGGTCGGGAACCCATGGCGGTGGTCTTCATCCCCTTTCGACCGTTAGCCTTAGTGGGCGGAGGCGGTGGAGACGGCTCAGGAGTCGGCTAGGAGTCGGCTGACGCGGCTCAGGAGTCGGCTGACGCGGCGACGAGTCGGCTGACGCGGCGACGGAGATCGATAAGGCGACGGTGGCCTTGGCGGCGGTGTCCAGCCTGGAAACATGATCAATTTCTTGGGCCATAGAATGAGTCCACCCTGGACATCTCCCAGTGTCCTCTCATCATCACCTCCAGGGAAATGAAGTTCGAGTGATGCATATCCGGGGTAAACTTGATCCACGCCGACACGAGCATAGCCATCTGGAATCTCATTGCCACAATACAGTGCTGTAGATTCACAAGGTAAAGCATAGCCGTCCGCCGCCTTCATGGTTATGTTTCTCACTGCCTCATGTAGCTCACAAGTTTTCTTCTCAGTGATAGAATCCACGGGGTATGTTTGGTTCGATGCCTCATCAGCAACGACCGTCGCGGAAGCCACGCTGCTTTTCCGTTGAGACGGACCCTCATCTTGCAGCTGCAGCTGATGAGTTGCCCCTCGAGAAGATTGCGCGCGCCGCAATTCATCTAGTTCCCGTTGTTGTTGGCTAATGATATTTTCCACTTTGCTCAACCGGTCGTTTTGCTCCAGCTCCTTCCTCCTCTTTGCTCTTTCTCGGCTTCTATAAGACTCACGGTCCTCAGGAAACCCTTCATGCCACGTCACACCTCCCCTGCCTCGAACAGATCCTCCTTTTTCTTTAGTACCGAGAGCCTTCCACAGCTCGTCGTATTCTCTGTCGGGATAAAACCTTCCCTCACGAGCATCGGCGATTGCATCCAGAATTGTTTGCCGGGGTATAGGAGTTTCTTTCGTTTCATCAACTATTACATCGCCTGTTGCGACGTCATACTCCCCCCATGAGCAAGTATCCAATTTCTGACCCTACGGGGCCACAAATCTGTAACTGGAATGATCCCTTTTTCGCGCATAGTGGCCTCAATCCGATCCCACTTAGGCTCGGCAGTTACGTAGCCACCTCCACCCAACTGATGGTGATATATCTTCTTCGCTGCATTCAACTTATTCTTGCCGATCTTTCCTTGGCTTCTTCTGAATTCTTGTATTGCAGAAATGCCGGCCAGTGAGCCCGCTGCCTCTCTAGTGTCCCAGTGAAATCTGGAACTTTCTCTTTGTCGACCCAATTTTGGTATAATCTGTTCTTCCATTTATTGAATTGTTCAGCCATCTTCTTCAGAGCCCAATGCTTGACTTTGTCCGTCATGGCTTTTGTCCTTTCGGGACTATCGAACACCGGCAGAGTGAAATGTGCCATGAGCTTCTTCCAACATATATCTTTAGTTCTCTCGGTGACATAATAATTGCCCTCTAAGTTTTTTATCTGATTCCATTCCGAAAGGCTGATCGGAACATTGTCCCTGACAACAACTCCACATTGATGCACAAACTTAGTTGCGCTCTTCGGAGGCGCCAACGGTTTGCCATCTGAAGAGACTGACTCAATTCTGAAATGATCTTTTGTTCCCAACCCTTTGGCATGGCCTCGTTTACTGGTTTGGGTCGATGCGGAGGTCTAAAAAGAAGAAACATTTGTTAATATATATATACAAATAAAATTTTACATCTGATCAAATAGAGGCTTAATATACCACGCCGGACTGCGGGGGTTCACCAACTGTGCTAGTTTGCCCTTGGACGCTTCGTTCCACCTCCATTCCCTCACCGGACTCGTTCAAAAACTCGGAGCCATCTTCTTCTGCTCCAATGTGTTCATCACCATCCGCGGGTTGCCGGATATAGTCGAGCAACACATCTTCCCCTTCTCTGGATTGGAAGGGAGGAACATCTCCATCGTCCATTGCTTAACTATTACAAAAGAAAATAAAACAATGATAGCATTAGCAGAATAATTCAATGTAGCGAACTTTACACTTAGCAAAATTACATCTACAAATATACCATATCAAAATTTAAACTAACATGAGCGATACTTCATGTGTATTGTATGTGTTACCGGGAAAACGTGAAACCGGGAAGCCGGGAAAACGTGAAACCGGGAAACCGGGAAGCCGGGAAGCCGGGAAAACGTGAAACCGGGAAGCCGGGAAAACGTGAAACCGGTAAACCGGGAAAACGTGAAACCGCGAAGCCGGGAAGCCGGGAATTTCCCGACTTCACGACTTTCCGATTTCCCGACTTCACGACTTTCCGTTCCGACTTCCCGACTTCACGACTTTCCGACTTTCCGTTCGGACTTCACGACTTTCCCGACTTCACGACTTTCCCGATTTCACGGCTTTCCGACTTTCCCGACTTTACCGACTTTCCCGACTTAACGGCTTCCCGACTTTCCGACTTTCCCGACTTTACCGACTTTCCCGACTTAACGACTTCCCGACTTTCCGACTACGCAAAATTTCTAACACTAAAATATTTAACTTATCTAATTTAACTAGCAAACTTAACTAACTTATCTAACTTATCTAATTTAACTTAGCAAATTTAACTAACTTATCTAATTTAACTTATCTAACTTACCTAACTTATCTAATTTAACTTAGCAAATTTAACTAACTTATCTAATTTAACTTATCTAATTTAACTTAGCAAATTACACTACACTAATTGTGCAAAATTTACACTAACTACACTAACTTAACGACTAACTACACTAACTACACTAACTAATTGTACAAAAAAATAACTTAGAAAAAATTACTTGGGAAAAAAATTACCACGGGAGAGAGGGGGCCAGCGGCCGGTGGAGCTGGAGGGCGAGGCGGTGCGGGCGGCGCCGGCGCGGAGGAGGAGGAGGTCGGGCTTGGGCGGCGGCGTCGGAGGAGGAGGAGGCGGGCGCGGCGACGGAGGAGGAGGAGAGGGACGCGGGCGCGGGGACGGCGACGGAGAGGGATGGGGGCGCGGCGGCGGAGAGGGACGGGGGCGCGGCGGCGGAGAGGTACGGGGGCGGCGCCGGAAAATCGAGCAGCTTGACGGCGTGCGGGGCGGAGGCGGCGGCGCTGGAGGAACTTGGCTCCCGGGTCATGGCTCGACCCGGGGTCAACGCGACGCCACCCCAGCGCGCGCAAATTGACCTCTTGTCCCGGGTGGTTCCACGACCCGGGACCAGAGGTCCCTTTTTTTCGTTCAACCGCCTAAATTTTCAAACTTTCGCGCGCATTTTTTTGAAAACTTAATTTGAATAGCTTCTGCATACTTTCGAATCTGAAAAAAAAATTCAACATGAAAAGTTTTTGAATTTGCTAAACTAATCCAAAGCAATTTTCTATTTTCTAAAATAATTGTTCTAACTATTCAAACTATTAACCATTTTGCCATTTTCAATTTAAAAATGCATTAACTAATATTGTTTAAATTTAAAAGTCATATTTTTCACATCTTCTCGCGTGCCATTTTCAATAAAGAATGCATTAACAAATTTAACCATTTTGAAAGTCAATTTAAAATGCATTAACTAATATTGTTTAATGCATTTTAAATGCATTAACTAATATTGTTTAAATTTAAAAGTCATATTTTTCACTTCTTCTCGCGTGCCATTTTCAATTTAGAATGCATTAACAAATTTAACCATTTTAAAAGTCAATTTAAAATGCATTAACTAATATTGTTTAATTTTAAAATGCATTAACTAATATTGTTTAAATTTAAAAGTCATATTTTTCACATCTTCTCGCGTGCCATTTTCAATTTAGAATGCATTAACAAATTTAACCATTTTGAAAGTCAATTTAAAATGCATTAATTAATATTGTTTAAGTTTAAAATGCATTAACTAATATTGTTTAAATTTAAAATGCTTCAAAAGTGTTTGCATTAACCATTTTAAAAAATGATTGGTAATTTAACCATTTTTGTTTTTCGATTGTCAAAAATGACACTTTTTGTGAGAATCCCACCAATATCGTTTTTATCTAAACAATGTTTCTTTTGAGGGCTTGTGAGCTGTTGGATCACTCTGTGAGCCACCAGCCGGGACTAAAGGGAATCCCACCAATAAGGAAGAAGCACACGGATCGTGTGTTTCTTTCGAGCGCTTGTGAGCCGTTGGATCAGGGGTGTGTTTCTTTTAAGGGCTTGTGAGCCGTTGGATCAGGGGTGTGTTTCTTGTCCCGGGCCGTGATACCACCCGGGACTAAAGGGGCCACGACCCTATATATAGCCCCCTCCCGAGCACTCACGGCACTCATTGTAGTTCAGTTTGGTATTCAAAGCATTCGGACTCCCTGCATACGCCCAACGCTGCATTTTGATATGCGGGCACTCACGAGCCAGCGTTGGGCTGTATGCAGGAGAAACCGTGTGTTTTGTTCTATCTAGAAAATCCTTCAGTTCGTCGACCGAATACAAAACATTCCAGCGTCACTCGGAGAGGCATCTTTGGGCAACCAGCGGCAAGACGTCTCTGATGACCTGCGACCGTTCCAAACGGTTGCAGATCATCAGAGATGTCTTGCTGGACGGTTGTAGATCATCAGAGACGTCTTACCGCTGCTTGGATCGAAGTGGCGCTCAAACACAAAACATTCGGGTTCCCTAGCTACGTACCCTATATATAGCCCCCCTCCCGGACATGTTCAGCACTCAGTATCTACTCATTGTAGTTCATTTTGGCAGCACACGGGTAGCAGAGAGCAAGATTTCTGGTGGAGGTCGCGTATCAGGGAGGAGGATGTGCACGTTTGTCGCTACATGTATATGTTGGATACGGTGTATACTAATACATGGCAGGTATTGTATAGGGATCCTTCTCATGTGAGTATTGGCCCTGTGATGGTTCCTGCTCTTTGGGTGAGGAGCGCTCGTGATGCACCCCGCGGCTTAGGACGAGGCAGAAGTTAGTTAAATAAAAATGGCATGGACTCCAGCTGTAACCGGATTAAATAAAGATGTAAGCGTGTGATACACTCCAGCTGTAACCGGATTAAATAAAGATGTAAGAGTGATGCACTCCAGCTGTAACCGGATTAAATAAAGATATATCCTCTTGCATAGAGTCTTTTTATGTGTACTAGTTGCTATGTGAAATAATAAACTTGATTTTCGAAAAAGTTTCACAAACATTCTTCACAAAAAGTACTATCATGTAGAAACAACTATAATAGAATGACATGATCTAAAAATTCAGCACATACATCAAAAGCTTCAGAAAGCTTGATCACATCATACTTAAACAGGGACATAATTAATACAAATAATAGTTCAGATATCCATTACAGCATAATTAAAGATACACACGTATGAAACTGCAAACATCTACTTGTCCGGATCAGGAGACCCCAACCAGTACATAATAATAGAGATAGCTAGAGATCGAAGTGTTCGTCGCCATTTTGCAAACACTACTCGTCCTCCGAATCAGAATACTCCGAAGCAGTAGACGTCCCACGGGGCACTGGTGGTGGTACTAGGTGACGCTGCCCATAGTTGACGCTTCCAATCTTGCGGTACACCTCGTATGCAACATACGCATCTACTGCTGCATACTCAATGTTGATACCGTCAAGTGGGGTCTTCTCCCAGAGTTTGTGCTGATCGTTGGGTAATTTTGTCTTCATATCAGCGTACTCCTCGTCGATCAAGGTGAATGCCACATCAGCCATTGAAGTCTTGTCATGCTTAAGCTTGAAAATGCGCTGGATATCAATGTGGCAGGCAGCTGGTATCTCAATACCCCAGGTGTGCCTCATCTTGATCTTGTCATTCGTTATATCAACGCTAACAAAATGTATGCCGCTACGAAGGAACTCCATGAGTACTGGACAGTGCTTGTCACTACTGCAACAACAAAATTGAACAAATGTTAAATACTGGTGCAACAAGTATATTTCGGCATGCACAAGTATGTATAATAAGAAGTGGAACACATGTTAAATACTGCTGCAACAAAGTGGACAGTTCTTTATGTGAATTTCGATCATTTTAATTGATTGCATGTATATCACAAACGGCTTCCCGGCTTCCCGTTTTCACGGCTTCCCGGTTTCACGTTTTCCCGGTTTCCTGTGAAGTCGGAAAGTCGTGAAGTCGGGAAGTCGGTACGGAAAGTCGGGAAGTCGGTACGGAAAGTCGTGAAGTCGGAAAGTCGGGAAGTTTTCACGTTTTCCCGTCCCGGCTTCCCGGTTTCACGTTTTCCCGGCTTCCCGGCTTCCCGTTTTCACGGCTTCCCGGTTTCACGTTTTCCTGGTTTCCCGTGAAGTCGGAAAGTCGTGAAGTCGGGAAGTCGGTACGGAAAGTCGGGAAGTCGGTACGGAAAATCGTGAAGTTGGAAAGTCGGGAAGTTTTCACGTTTTCCCGTCTTCCCGGCTTCCCGGTTTCACGTTTTCCCGGCTTCCCGGTTTCACGTTTTCCCGGCTTCCCGCTTTCACGGTTTCCCAGATTAATTTACATGTAAAGATCTCATATATATAAGAGGGACTAAAAGCGTCATCTATTCGATTACATGGAGATCAACAAGCTAGCCACCACTATTCGTATTACCTTGCCCACTGGAAGACCATGACATGTTTCTTGAAACAAAGTTGGATGACGGCAACATCTCTTTGATCGGCCGTGTACTCGAGATCAAGGCCCATGAACTTCTTGTTGTTGTCTTCCTCCTCTTCAAGCCAATACTTGAAATCGGAAAGAAAATCCGGCACCTTGGCGCTGTCGTTCGTGTAGACGACATTGAGATTGGTCGTGCCATGTGCGAGCACCTTCCCGTAGCGAGTGATTGGATTCATGGTGGAAGGATGGGGAAGAAGAAAGGAGAGGGGAGACGAACAGAAATGTCGCGGTACTGTAGCAACAGCGGTTCCAGTGCGTTTTGATCGCTGGCGCGGGAGGCAAACCGTTCGGACCTTTAGTCCCGGGCCGTATTACGACCCGGGACTAGAGGGTATCACGCCAGACGAACAGTTGCACCAACCCTCTGGTCCCGGGCTGTATTACGACCCGGGACTAGAGCTCCCTCACGACCCGGGACCAGTACAAAACTTTTGACCCGGGACTAGTGCCCCCCTCTAGTCTCGGGTCGTAAGCCACCCGGGACTAGAGGCAAAATCGGCTCTAGACTAAAGGTCTCGTTTCTAGTAGTAAAGAATTTGCAGGCTGAAATGTGCAATGTAGTTTCTCCTCTGTCGAAAATTTAAGGCGATGCATTCTGCATTCTTCTTTGAGAACAGGAAGCAGACGTTGTGATTTTTGAATAATGGAACATGCGGGTATGCATGCAACGGCGCATACAACAAACTCTCAGTTTCTGAAACGTTAGTATCACTGTGGGAAATCCGTTCTGCGGGTACGTATGGTTTTGGTGTGATCATTATTAGCTCCTTAAATACTTTTGATGCTGGTACCTGAGTTTTTATGCCATATGGCAATGACCGTCCTTCAGGTGTTCCTTTTCAGTCTGCTCCATGTCGAGAAACCCCTACGGACAGAGGGGTGCAGGGGACGATCCATATCCCTACGCAATGCACGACCAATGATTTCTCGTTCGCGACCAAAGCACAGAGAGTTGGCGAGATCGATTGTCGGCTGTAGTTAAGCCTGTTCATTGTTTGGTCTCAAACCGGTCAAACCACGAGTCCAGCCCGCACCAGACCGCTTATACGGTTTGTACTGGTTTCGCTGGTTTCCTGGCTAAAACCGCGACTAGAAAACCTTTAGCTGGTTTGAGACGGTCTCAAACTGACGAAACCAGGTCGCACCAGGCCGGGACCATGGTGACGACGAGGATGGCGCGTCGCCGCCTCCCGATCCCCCTTCGTCGTCCATCTCCGCCTCCATCGCGAAAAGATCTGGCCTCCCATTGGTGTCCTCGCGCCACGTCCGTCGGAACCACTGCTCCCCGACCTCGCTGGCCACCATGTTCCCCTGCCTTGGCCGGAGCTCTACCGTGGGAGCCGCTGCTTCCCCGAGCTCCGTCGGCCTCCCTGCTCGTCCGCATCATGCGGAAGCCGCCGCGCTGGAGCTCGGCCTGGCGGGGAGGGGCGGATCGGCGTCGGGCGGGGCGGGGCGGGGCGGGGCGGGGCGGATCGGCGTCGGGCCCGACGGGCGTCGGTCCGTGCGTCTGAACGATGCTGGGGCGCTGTTTGTGGACGCGCTGCTGGCCGTGTCCGTGCCGTTCGGGGCGCCCTCGCCGGAGGCCAAGTGGCTGCATCCCAGGATCGACGCCGTGGAGGAGCTGGTGCAAGGCCAGGTGGCTGCACCCCCTGCGGGTCGCTGGCCGTGGGCTTCAATGTTTCGAAATGCAACATGACAATATATCCGGCATAAGTAGCAAATAAGGTACATTCAAAACATTGTACACAGACAATAGAAGGAACATGGTCTAAAGATGAATGCTCTAACTTAAAAGGAACAATAAAACAACCTACTCTAAAACTTGACTACAATATGTATTTCTCATAGTATATGTCTATATGATCTGAAGACTAAGTTGGAAAAGGTCAGTAAGTGTTTAAAATGGGTGATTTTATTTTCCCTTTTTTTTGAAATTGGATTCATTTGATTTTGAGCTCTATTTTTAAAGGTACAAATATATTTGGAAAATAGAAAAACAAAACGGAAGGGAAAAAAATAAAAGGGCCGAGCCAGCCCAGCAGAGGCCCGTCTTCCCGGCCCAGGCCCACTGTAATGTCATGCTGACGTCACAGTGGGCGGATGCCGCGGCGGCCGTGCCGCGACGGCGGCGACTCGCCGGCGGCGCCTCCGCGCGTGCTGGGACGCGACCGTGGCCGCGGCGGGTGCGCGTTGGCGTGGGGTCCCCGAAGAGGCGGCACCGCCACGTTTAGGCCACCGGAGTCGCCGCCGGCGTGGAATTTCGCCGCGGTGGTTGCGTAGCACGGCGGCGACGATTCCCGTCGCTGTGCGACGTCCCGGCAAGCGCCGATCGGCGAGGAAGGAGAAGCGGCGACGGCGGAGATCGCAGCGGTCGTCGATCTGGAAGGGGAGAGGCGTAGCGCCGGCGGCGTGCGGCGGCGGCCACGGCGACTTTCCGTCGCGGGAGAGAGAAAGGAGAGATGGGGGATTGTGCTGGTAATTTTACAGAAAAGTCTACGTGTTTTTTCGAAATTTCAATTAGGTCCACGCGCAGTGTAAAACCTGGACCGCGGGTTAGTTTCCAAAAATTTCGGGGTCCGCTGGACGTCCGCACCACTGCAGAGACACACACCACGACGGTGCTCGAAAGTACTGTGTCGAAAGCAAATGCTACCGCAAAACTTACCCTCTCCCTGTGTAGCGGGACCGGAGCGGGACCGGCGACGTCTGGACCCGCTGTCAGTGACTGTTGTTCGCTGTAAAAGAAGTAACGCAGGAAAATGGATGGCCCAGATCACGCTGTGGATTCTTCGATCCGACGGCCGGCGTGCGTCGATCGCTGAGGAGCGCCCATGAGGTCTCGAGGTTTACCTCTGTGGACTAGTACTACATATATATCCGCGCCATCCAGTTGCTAACTGATGATAAGCTTGAAGGCCGGCTCCCAGGGTGCAAGCCAATCATGCTATCAGCTTACTACAGTGCCAACACTTCGTCAGATATCGCCTATCAGCTTCAGAAGAAGCTGTGGTTTCAGACAGAGCATGGGACAAGGACGGGGTGGCCAAGATGCGAGGATAAGCTTGGGCAACACCCGACCAGCTAGCTTTTTCGTTATGGCAGTTGAACTCAGTCTGTAATCAAATTTTCAAGCCAATGTAAGCTAAACAGCGGACCAGGGGCCGGAGAACACCTGCCGGGGAGGTACTGAATACTGGCCGTCGTCTTCATCAATACCAGGTACAATCTCAGCAATCCATAGACACTCAGCAGAGCAAAGTTCTCAAACGTTCTTCCATGTTCAGCAGAGCAAACGATGACACTTTAGCAAGTTAATCCTGTCATCCTTGTCTAATTAACCTTCCTCCGATTTGTTTTTCTTCCGAAGCACGCACTTGGTAAGAATAATGTCATTCCAAATCAAACGGTCTGGTTTTTGGGTTGTACGCCTGTCCGGGACAATCAACCAACCACCATTTAAATTTCGGTATAAAGCCGTGCTGGTACGACGCGTCGTCGTTAGCAGACATGACGACACTTAAGCAGATTAAGAATTTGGACATCCACCTAATAATCGTAACAACTTTGATAAGTTGTTGGGGGAGTGTTAGAAGCTTCGACTAAACAAAGTCTCCCGGTCCACGTCACGCATCTTGTGCACATTTTGGCTTTTTTTTTTTGCGATACAAGCTGATGAAACTGGAACATTTTGGCTTTTGGCAAAACCGTGCTATCTCTTCAATTTCCAAGCGTACTACCTACATTCCTAAATATAATATGTTTTAACTAATTCAAATGTTAACTAGATGGGGACTAAAAATGAGTGAACAAATAAACTAAATGTGTCTAGATTAAGGAAACAAAATTGCGCGCTATAACAAATAGCATCGGCCTTAAAAAAAGCTATTAGCATGCTATAGCGTGTTATTAGCGAGACATTGTACATGATTTATTTAGCGAGACAATTCCCAAAACGCTATAGCATGCTATTAGCGATGCTACAACATGCTATTTTTTCATGGTCTAGATACATGTAAATACATGTGAATCTAGAAAAAAAAGTAAACCATTTTACATTTAGGAACGGAGAGAGTAACTATGTAAGTCGTTCCATTTTATGTTAATATATCAGTGTCAGGAAATTGCCGAAATAGTACCATTTTAGCACTAGGTATGTTCCCAATATACGATGTTCTAAAATGTGAAACGAAATATTCCTAGCATCTTGTGTTAGAAGGGAAAAACCCAGACCCACCAGACCCAAAATCAATCGATGCACACAACTATTTTTATTGCTGTGGTAACATAAAAAAAAAGTATTACAATCCACGAACCAGAAAGGCTGGATACAAAAGTTGGCCACAAAAATAGAAAAGAACACATGTAGCTCATACGTTCTCACTACTCCATAGCGTGAAGATAGGACCACATACAGAGCTAATAAGTAGCCCTGTGAATAATATTCAAGAAGTGGCAATCTCGAGTCTTGTTAAAACACAACATCATTTTGACAGTTCTAAATAGCCCAACATAGAACACAAACTTACATACGGATTTGAGCCCTGTGATTTTGGTAACCCAATCGATTTATGAACATACTCACTATAATGGTTGGAGATGGTAAATTAAAAGGTACACAAACTAAGTCGCCATATATGATGAGCGAAAGGACATGAGCAGAGAGATTCTCATGACCTCTTACCTATTTTTTTAAAAATATTTTTTGTCGTGTTAGTGTTAAAAGTCGTCTAGGTTTTCTCCGGTTCTGATATTGATGTGGTGGTAGTTCACCACATGTGGTAAAAGAATTGTAAAACACGAAAAATAAGAAACAATATTTATGATATCATAGCCTAATAACATTCTAGCAATTCTTTCTTAAAAATCATGTATTCGTTATAAATTGGAAAATCATGGGTACATTTATTATATATTTTCTATCTGGATTTAATTTAAAAGTGCCATATTTTTAGTCTATTTCATACAGTATTATTGATTATTTTGAATTTTATTCTTTTCCATTAAATTTTCATCTATTTTTTTCCTTCCATTTGCAATAAATGGTCATCTTACAAAGCTTTGGTTTCTAGAAAAAACACATTCGTGTTTAAAAGCTCTCCAGTTTCAAATCTGTTTTCCTAGTTGTCTTCCTGACCGAGTTACAAAAATAAGAAAACCTAAGTATTTTGTTTTATTTTCTTATGATTTTAATGTTTTATGTCTTTTAATTTTTTTTATTTCAGGTTGCCACATTTGCAAAGCCGCCATCAAATTTTGTCTCTCCTACCTCTCCCATATCATCTCATTGAGAGTCTCCTGACTACGATCTACTTTTTCATCTTAGGGCCTTTTTATAAAACCTATGGACTATAATGTATTTTCCTTTTTGTCTGAGGCCCTCCTTATAACTTGTAAGCCCAGCACCCTTCTCATGTTTTTTTTGAAAGGTCACTGGGGGGGGGGGGGGGGGGGAGACTCCCCACATGAATATATTTCAAAGTTGCATTGAGACTTTGCAGGCTCTACAAGATGGGTTCAAGTGAACCAGAGAGTACGGCAGTTACAAAGGGGGAGAGATAAACGAAAAAAACACACACACGCACAAACACAACACATGAAAAGGGGAAGTAGCCACACAACGACCATTACCATAAGAACAATCACCAGCGCGACATAGAGGAGTGTCACACTAGTACAGAACGACACATCAGAAACGGGCCAAAAACCCCTTCGGCAACGGAGAAAGGGTCCGTGTCCCCGCCTATGTCACTGATGTGAAGCCTCACAATGGCAACGGAGATTTTTATCGTTTACAATAAGTTTAGCAACGGGCATAATATATAACCGTTACCTTTAGTATTTACATCAGATACGGAGATTAGTTTTTAACCGTTTGTAATGAGGGCTAAAGGAAACAAAAAAAAGCCGGTGACGCCTGGTGCATCGTCGACGGAGCCCTGTGGTTCCTGCTTGACGGCCGCCGGTTCTTCACCTTCCTCTTCGCCCAGCTTCATTGCGTGGTCTTCTTCTACCTATTTAGTACTGCACAAAAGTCTTACTCCTGGAGGCGCCGGCTTCAGTGGACCGTGTGGACGGAGCCCCGCTCCTACGTCTTCATGGCCGCCGCATAGTCTCCAGGTTTCCTCCTCGCCCTAAAGGAGATAAAAAAATCAAAATGTAAGCTCCTTCATCTCTATACACAAGACATATGCTTTTTCATCGGCATTACAGAAAATATAGAACTAATTACAACTAGAACATAGCCTAAACAATGACTCATATATAGGTAGATTGGACATACAAATTCCAGGGATGGAGCAAGCGAGCCAAGTAGGATGCACAAGATCGATGTGTATTTGTGCATATCACAAGGATCACTAGCGCCACCCCCGGATCACACGGTGTCACCTAATTTTAATCATCGGCATAACAGAAACAAAGCTAAAATCAGAGCAAATGCCTACTAAAAACAGAGCAAATCTATGGATAAACAATTAGCTACTTACAACTAGAAAACAACAAAAATCTATGTGTAAATAATGCCTACTAAAAACAGAGCAAATCTATGGATAAACAATTAGCTACTTACAACTAGAAAATAGCTATCCTACTGAACTGGGGTCTTACATTAGGCGAGGCGGGCTCGCTTAGCGTCGCCGCCGGCGACGGAGCTAGCGCCGGCCTCCCCTGGCGGCGCCTTGCCCTCGTCGTGGACCAAAGAGAGGGCTATGGCGGCCCGAAGGTCAGACTGGTAGACCGCCTCCTCGGCGCGTTCGACCTGGGTCGAGGCCTCGGAGAGGAGGACCGCCGCCTCCAGATCGGCCTCGCCCTGACGACACTTGGCGTCATCGCGCTCGAAATCGGCGCAGGAGAGTTGGCAAGCGATTTCCAGATCACGATCCTCCTCCTCTTCCTCTTCCTCTTCCTCCTCGTCGGAGGACGAGGAGGAGAAGGAAGACGGATGGCGGCCGGGGTAGCTGCAATGGTGGCCAAATGAGCGGGTGCGGCCGGAGCCTTCGCCGTGCGGACGAGCGCCAAGGGCGCGGGACCGGCCCGAGGGGCCGGATCGGCGGCGGCCTGTTCCGCAAGCTCGTCCCGCAACACCAGCTGACGCTGCTGCTGTCTGAAGGCCCGGAGGGTGGGGCGGCCGCGGCCGCGGACACGGCCGCGATGGCCGGATCTACCAGCGCCGACGGTGGAAGCCATGCGAGAGAGTGGAGAGAGAGGAGACTGTGCGGCGGCTAGGGTTGGAAGTGAGACAGTGAGAGTGAGAGTGAAGGGCATAGTAGGTTCTTATAGGCCGGCTGTCGGGCTGCTTGTAATGGCAACGGAGATTACGAAACTGTCCATGTGCAATGAGCCCACATCGGTAACGGAGGTAAACTAACCTCCGTTGCCAACATATATTTCACTATTCACCTGTTGCCTTTGTTGTGGGCCTGCTTTACGGCCCATTGCGGGCACGCGGGGGATGTCGCGATTTACCGTCGCCTAACTCCTGCCGTTGACATAGAGGGGTATCCGCTGTGTCGTTCTGTACTAGTGTCAATGGCACCATCGAAGGGTATCACAATACCGAGATTTTGCAAATTGCCACAACAACACCGCACACTCGAGGCTGTCTTCACGACGTGATACTGGAGCAGGAAGTCAACGAGTGTCGCCGGCAAACCACGAACTCCGCCACAAGGGGCATGATACTAGAGCATATGCAAGTCATGAGACAACCGACAAACACGAACCTTGACTTCAACTCCGCCATAGAGACAACCGAGCAACCTGCAAGGTGAGGTGGGCATGCTGCTCCATCAAAGAGCAAAGATCAACCGAGACCGCTCCTTTGACACGTGCTCACAGCAACACAGCGACCACCACCATGGAAGGACTTGAGCTTGCACAGAAACACAATGAAGACTTCAGTGGCACCAGACGAAGGACTGATGAGAAGATGGCGCGGGAGCTTTCACAGCAGAACGAGAACGGGAGTGAGTGCATGGCAGCACTGCGAGACGAAGCGCCTCGCCGCCGGATATAGACCATCAGCCTCTATTGCCAGAGCAGGAGATGAAGAGCAGCTTGGGGTTCCAACGCGACTCCTTCAAGAAGGAAGAAACGACGCCTCCGGCGCCATTGTCGCTGAGCATTTGCCCGGAACCACCGAAGTCGCCGGACCCGAGGCAGGGGTTGAAGGCACAGGAGCAGCTCAAGACCCACGCCTCCAGAGAGGTTAACGACACCAGATGTGCCGCCGTGGTCTGCAAGTGCACAGCACGAGCACGGGTCTCCCCGTGAGCAAGCAGCTAGCCGACGAAATGCACCTGACGAGTTGTGCTTCCACCTCCAGGCTGCAGGAGCGCAGCAGGAGTGGAGCAGCAGTGGGCAGCCGGTGGCCGGAGAACTGCGGCCGTCGATGGCGTGGAGGCCCGGGACGCGAGCCCATAGGACCGAGGCGAAGAGCGACAACCAGATCTCGAGCTGCTCGTCGTCGTTGCTGCCAGGGAGCGACCAGGAGGCGGCTCGCACATGGCCTCCTCGTCGCCCGAATTCACCGCGCGCGGACGTGCAGCTACGCCAGACCATGGCCGCGGCCCTCACGGCCCGCCAGCGGCCCAGATCGAGCCCGGGGCAGTGCCACCCTTCCCATGTTGGCAAAAAAGAGTATGAGATAATCAAGACACATCATACGAGAGGGAAGCGAGGAAACCAAGATGATATCAACTCTCAAGTTGCAAAATGGGCAGCAAGCAAGCATACAAACATATACTCCGTACACTGTATGCGAATAGAAGCAAGTGGGGCTAGCTTTTGAACGCCGATCGGATACTGCGAAACGAAGACCCCGTTAATTTACTGTTTTGTTGTCGAGCCAGCCCATGGGCAAGCAGCAGGGCACACCGCCGGCCGCCCGGCCTGATTAGCGGTTAAGCACATGTATACGGCCCTAATCAACGTCTAGATAGATTCTTAGTGATATTTTTCTGGAAGTGGTGTTTTGGTGTTTTGGCTTTCGGGTACATATGTATCCTTTATTTAAAATGCATTATGTATGTACTTTAAAATTTTAAAAAAATTGAAAAAAATGTACGCGCATATATCTTAACATGCTATGTGTTCACAAAGTCATTTCACGAAAAACTGACATTTTTTATGGCTTGTCTAAAAAGACAAAATTTGGTTCTAAAATAAGACTTCTCACGAGACTTTTGTTTGTCTTTTTTACCCAGGGCATTAAACATATCGTATTTTGGTGAAACCACTTTGTGAACTCATAGAATGTGAATACATATCCGCAAAATTTTATTTTAGATTTTTTCGACATTTTGAAATATTTTTTTCAAATACCAGGTGCCAAAGTGAATTTCCGTATTTTTCTTTGGTAAATTATTTGTTTCGTCAACTCAAGGAACCGGCCGGGCGAGGTTAATTGGGAATATAGCAAGGTTTTTATCTTGCCGGGAAGGAGTGCCGCTAGGTAGCTAGCTTAGCTCTCAATTAAATTAACCACGTATATGCAGATCATGAGGAATCTTTCTTTGTGCTAACGCACTTTTGGGCGCGCACAAAATTGCCGGAGTTCTCAAAAGGGATTTTGTTTAGTAAAACTTATAAAAATGGGTAGAAAGAAGAGTATTATTGCAGAAGCGAGCAAAGCTGCTAGAGATTATCGGGAACCCAACGAAACAAAGCGGATTTTCAGAACTCTTGCCAGGTCTCAGATCGCAACCGACCTGGTCCCAATCGATTCGGAGATAGTCTTGCACCGCGCGGGCTAACTTGGCAACTTGTCTCAAACTTACACACACTAGGACCCATTTCAAAAAACTGATCGAGAAATTTAGAAAGATGGGTTTATGTTTTGGAACTTAAAATGTGCTAGCATTTTATGTTAATTGCAGCATTTTTTATTAAAATAAGAAAAATGAAAATGCTAAGGTTTCAATTCCAAAACTCACATTTGTAGGTTGCGTATTTTAGGCAAGTCTTGAAAAAAAAATCCTTTCGAAAACAAATCTTGGAAAACCTAACAAATTATCATATTATTTGACATGTGTAAAACAAAAATTCGTTCGAAAACTGATTTATTACTAGACTTTACAAAAAAAAAAGTTTTTTCTAAGATCTGAGAAGTGTGTACCGAAAGCTATGTCTTCTTAATCACGGATTTTCAGCAGAATTGGACAAGTGGTCCAGATTTCAAGTCCGGACGTGCGTAGAACAATAGAAACCAGATTGCATTTCTGGGATGGGAAACCCAGGGTGGTACGAGTCAACTCCCAATCATGCTCAACGGCGGCAACGCGGACCTTGCTTCACTCGGCGCGTCGCCGTCGGTCGTCGCCGCCGCGGACGGCCGGCAGGCGGGCGGGCGTTGTAGCGTGCTCGCCTTGACTTTGACCTCTCCATCGTCCTCCCGGTGGCGCTACCTGCCTAGCGTGTTGCTACACTAATTGGCCTTGCCTAATCCTACCTGGATGGTTATCCGTTTCTTAATCTTTTCTGTTTGTCTCTTTCTCTCGATTTGGGAAGACACGCTATTCCGGCGGATCAACCGAAGCATCGCACATGGGGAGAGCTCTTGTAAGTGGTTTGGTGTTTTTTTGTTTGTTCTCCAGAAATAAGCATACTTCAAAAATTCTTACTGGAGGAACTAATTTGAATTGCCAGCTTCAAAGGTCGAAACTTTAGATGTGGATGTCACTTTATCCGGTCAGAGTATATATATATACCCAAGTTTCAAGAAAACTCTATTTGGCTCTTGAGTTTCGGGTGCTCTCTTTATTTCATAATAAAAAAATAGATTATAAAACCTGAAAAAATTCTAGAGGTAGTCAATGCTGCAATTTACAATATGTAAAATTGCAACCCTAAACTCTTTATATTCTAGGCTACACAAAAAAGTGTGATAAAGTTTGGTGTTTTTAAACATGCATTGTTCCATCTCTATACTCATATCCATATCTTTCTGATTTTTCTGTAGCTTAGAATAGAAAGTATTTCAAATTGAGAGTTTGCACACATTTATGGGATACATCGTTGTGTAAATCTATTTTTTAATGGAATCAGGGGATGTTGCCCTTTCTTTACTCTATTTTTTTTTTTACAATTTTTGAAACTTGCAAACATTATTTTCAAATTTTAGAATATAAAGGATCACTCAACTCATACTTTAATTAACTTTCTAGCAAAGAAAAATTGAGATAACCCTTGGGCGGCTTACCACGTCATGTGGCTGAATTAACTTGGAAAAAACCGCCGGTTAAACAAGCGGCAAACCTCCATTGATACATGTAATGATCTATGTCCTTACTTACTCGAGGACGAGGAAAGGTTTAAGCTTGGGGGAGTTGATACGTGCATTTTATATCATCATTTATACAACTTTTAGTATCATATTAGAATGTTATTTGCATTGGTATATCATTGTTATATCATTGTTTTTACATGTTTTAGAGGATTTATGGGACTTTCATACAAAGTCCCTATTTTTGGTATTTAATTTCTGGGAGGCCAAAAATCTTATTTTTCTTGTCTTTAATGTTTCAGGAGCTACAGGGACTCAAATAATAAAAGGGAAAATACCCAGCTGGTTTTTCAACGGGAGAAAGTCAGAGGGAAGAAGACCGAAGAGACGAGAGCCACGAGGCCCAAAAGGGGTGGGCCCACGCGGCCCAAGTACCTGGGCGCGTGGGACCCACTAAGTGGGGCCTCGTGCACCTCCACGCCTGGGGCTTTTTATCGACGCATTCGTCCTCCCCGAAAAGTGACGCCCTAATTTTTTCAAGTCCATCCGAGGCCGCGGCGGCGGCGAAACTCCTGATTCCCTCCGAGGGGGATCAGATCTTGCTGCTCCGGAGCTCCGGAGAAGGGGGGAATCATCGTCATTGTCATCACCTCTCCTCCTTGGCGTGGGAGGAGGCCTCTACACCATCACCAAGACCAGCACCATCTCCATCATCATCTCCGTGATCCACTCCGTTCCCCTCGTAGTTTGAGAGTTGCTATACCCTAGATACTTGTCTTGTGCTACTATTCATGTTTGTGATTGAGTACTTGTCATTATTTGGTGGTGAAGTTATATTTTCAGATTGTGTTGTACCACTTATGCCACTGAATATTATCATGTTTGCACGTTGTGAGTAGTTCCCATGTGTTCCTGAGGGCATAGGATGAATTGTCAATGATTTATATTTAACTGTGTTGGTATTTTGTCAAGAGTTTATCTTTTATGTGATTCTATGATGGTGTTGTGCGAACGTCGACTTCACAACACTTCACCTATATGAGCTCATAGGAGAGCACCGTAGTATAATGAATTGAGGGAGACTTGGGAGGACATGTAAACCTGGGACCGAATCATGAAGTTATATTATGAGGGTATTAGTATCGGGGACCTTAGAGTGTAATGCTATGGTGGGACTTTATGTCTTAATAATTCTTGTACAGTCATTTACTTGGCCACATGATCCATCATAAGGGGTTGTAGTTTATTTATTTAGCTATACCTAATAATGGCTCCGTCCAAAGAAGATTAAAACTTGACAAGATATTCAACGTGTTGTTTAATAAATCTCTATGTCTAGCAATATCCATGCCGCCCTCGGGAACGTTTTCCACATATAAGTTACACATCACTTGAGCTTGTCCTCTTGCATACAAGAGGATTGGGCTTTCTCTCTTTGAGAGCTTTGACTTGCTACTGTTTATTTTGTACATTGCAATTATACAATCAAAAATACCAAAAACACTTGCATCTTTTATTGTTTTATTTATCAATCTTGCTAACCAGTACCTTCAGCTCCTCGTGGGTTCGACAACCTTTTCTAATTAAAAGGTACTATAATTGATCTCCTGCACTTGGGAGTCATCAGCCGTCCCCTCGATCTCACCTCGGGCCGCGGCCGGGAAGCCAGACTCTCCCCACGCGCCGCCATCAGGAGGAACCTGTGTGCCGCCCCTGTCTCTCCCACACACCGCGCGCCATCACCCTCCATGGAACCCAGTCCCAATCCATCCGCGAGGTTGAGGAGAAGAGGTACCCAATCTGAGGGCAAGGAGAAGAGGACCTTGTGCTACGGGGTCAAGCGGGGTTAGCACGCCGGCGGCTCCAGGGCATGACATGGGGGTGGCAGCCGGAGGACGAGAGGGCGGTAGTGGCCTGAGGAACGACATGCAGGTGGCGGCAGCCTATGGTAAGCTGTGAGTCTGCGACCGTGGCGATGGTTTGACACGCAAGGGCAGGAGATTCCTGATCCCTTCGTCCATGTGCAGGCGTCGCCGTTCCCATCCACTAGCAGAAGCTTTTGTCCTCACAAAAGCTGGTAACGGTATTGAGCATATCTCCAATGGATGATGGATGCGGAAACAAAAGGTTTTCATCAATTTAGTTACACTAATTTACATTTTGGTCACATTGACAAGGCATGGTAATGTGTTCCCATTAGTTTCACAAGATTGGGTTCAGTTTTGGCGGTTGTCGGTGTCGTTGCGATTTGAGGATCTCACAAATGCTTCTGCAAAATTATAAGTCTTCGACAGTGGGTACCGGATCCTCCATGGTGAAGCCCAATGTTTATCTACTGCAAATAAAGTTATCTAGTGCTCATTTTTCATGTTTATGTACTGCAACCTGACAGAGAATATCAATCGTGTTTACTTCAAATGCACATTGTCAAGATTAGTTGGTTTGGTTTAAGAGAGATAGTTATTTTCTAGATTTAACCACCATTAATTCTTTTTATCATATAAAAGCAGGCTTTGCCATTATTGAGTAGATCAAATGCTTACTCCTATGTAGATGTCTCTACAAGTTGTAATAGTTAGGAAACACAACCAAATCATTCCATCAGATGGACTGCAACTGTATCGGTTTACTGTTTGTTTATTGATGCATGCAGAAATAGCACAGGGATACCCCTTGCAGCTTTATTGCCATGAACCATAGATTACGAAAGGGACTTTGATCATGAAATTTCATAATGGTTGTGAAGTTTCCAGTATATGATTATTCTTTGAAGTCAAACATTGAACTCGCATGGATTGTTGTAAAAACTAGAGTCTCCCATGTGGCTCTGCTATTTTATCCAGCAATGTGTTCCGTCTGATGCTCTGTATGGCCAAGGTTACTCCTATGCTTTTTTAGCTGTTAGTGGTCAACACTGTTCGGTCAGATCATGTACACAAAGGTTCAGTATAGTTATTCCGATGGTTGATTGCGTCCGTCTATGCTGAATTTTGACATAGTGTTGTGTGGTTTTTCGTCACTCATGCCTAAGATAGAGCAAACATTTTGACTCTATTCCTCAGTTTCAGCTGCCTAGGGTGGCCTCAAATTGTTTATCGACTGATATATGTTTTCTATGCGGCCTAATGGAGCAACCGTAGATGGAGGAGCATGGCTGGCTGGCAGCCCATGTCAGAGGGTAAGGAAGAGCATCAACTGGGACTCTGGGAGGTCGTGCTACTCAGAAGGAGATTTTGAGCAATGGTGTTGGACACTGGGTTTGCTCGGCTGTGTCCTGGTATGTGTGATCTGTGAAGTAAATATTCCAAGCATTGGCAGCTTTCTAATTAGTTTAGTCACTGTACTGCCAGTGAGGGCCAATAACCAATGCTAAATTGATAATTCTACCATGCAATTAGATGCAATACTGAGAAGAGCTCCTGTAGGTCGAAAATAATCCTAACTATTAGACACAAATATTTCTTACTGCTCTCTCTTTCCTTTCATGTATGGCTCATAGTAGTTGGTAAAAGATATGTAGTCATATGTTTGGTATCAGTAACGGGTTCCTACACTGGACATGAGGTTAAGATTGTGTCTTTCCACTCTTAAAATGATAGATTTGCTTCATATGAGAAAAGTAATTGCAGAAAATTGGCTATGAATCAGATTATTTTTACTCATATCATTTATCTGCAATACCCTATCATGAACAATGATGTTACTTGATCGTATTAGGTGGAGTCTGCAAGAGTTGGCTACTCTGTATATGTCATGGCTCAACCAATGCAGTTATTCTATATTTCTTGCCTATTCGTCAATTTGAGCCCTGAAGATGATGCTCTTTTTGGTCCATATTTTTTAACTGATGTTGATCATACTCAATAGGGATAAATAGAGTTTTCAAGGTTCTATGAAAAAATACATATACTGAATGCAATAAACTAGACGGTATCTGGCACGGACACGAGCTCCAGACCAGGTATCGGTGCACCGTAGATTTTATGCATATCATGCCTTGCAGGATTGGACTCTTCTCCATAATTGATTTGTTTATGATGCTCCAGTGTAACTACATTGGAGAAACATGATGACATCTCAGTAATCCAGAAAGAAATCGCTTTGTGTCCACTGTGCAATTTGTTGCTTTCCCTACTTGATCAAGAGTTGCTTCCTTTCCAGTACAACATAATTTGTAAAGACATCATCTATTGCTTATTATTTGCGTACTTACAGGTAGTAGCATCATGCTCGAATATGTTCTGATAGTACCATCATGTTCGCATATGTTTTGTGGTTATGACTTGGAAATTTTTATCAGAGACCGTAAGACTAAGTTGCATTTCTTTTCTGTTAGCAACGTAAAATATGTGGATGCCTGAATTTTTTATCCAAAATGACCTACATATGTTTAGCTATCTAGATATCATTTCACTCTTTGCAGGCTTGAAAGTTTAGCTATAGCCTTCTTATGAATATTTCTCACTTATATATTTTCAGATCGTGCTATTCGCCAATTGCCAAAGCCAGTGAGGATGTAGTGACCTGCTGTTGCTGGCTTCTTGCGGAGTGCTCATACTTAAATAAGTGTTTTATCTTCAGAATGGTCAGCACGGTTAATCGGGTTGTTGTGTTTTCAGCATGGCAGTTTAACTACATAAGTGTAAGTGGTTCTAATGAACCAACTGGTTTTGTTTCCAGTTGGCTTTTGAGATAAGAAAAGTGTAACGCATGCTCACTTAGTATGGGCAAGTTATATTTCAGGTTTACATTATGAATTCTTCAGTGAAAATACCATTTTATGATTTGCATACTTAACTCATATTTTCAACGTCTCACTTAATCCATGTATACTCGTGGAACTTCCTTTCTACTCACTCTTACCGTGTATGTGTCGTCTCCTGTAGAGTTACCATTTTCTCTGAAGATATTGAGCCAAAATCATCGGAAAGCTGCATTTAATTGCCAATAGAAAGGTGTATCCTGCAGTAGAAATGTTGCTTCATATATGCAATAAAAGTTAATTTCATATGATTTTCAGCCTGTAGTATGGAGGCATTCATGGGAGTTCATATCAGTTGTTTTTGAAAGACCAGCTTCTTAATCTATTAATAAGCGAATTCGCAAAGTAAAACACATCTTACCTTGTTATGTTCAATATTGATGTATTTGAACGAACTACAACTAAATAATGCGAGTCCATGTTCCTGCTTGGCTGTCACTTTTGCACCTTTTTTGAAGGATGTTTGTGGATATTGGTGATACTGGGCAAGTAGAAACTGATTCCCAATTGTTCGAGAACAATATGTTGATCAATTGCAGTGGCAACCACTTTTTGATGAGTTAATTGTGCTGGAAAGATAATTTACTTTATATTTGAGCTAACTATACTTGTGGTGATATTTTTTACTTGGCAAATAGAAACCGATTTCCAGTTGTTCACGAACGATATGTAACAGAGCATGGGTATATGCTAGAATGGTTCATGCGACATGTGAGACGAAACAAATTTGGTGGGCCGTGGCAACACACGGACGCAGATTTTTGTCACCCGTTGCAACGCACGGGCATATTACCTAGTCATAGTAAAAAAATAGTTTATAAAACCTGAAAAAATTCTAGAGGTAGTCAATGCTGCAATTTACAACATGTAAAATTGCAACCCTAAACTCTTTATATTCTAGGCTACAACAAAAAGTGTGATAAAGTTTGGTGTTTTTAAACATGCATTGTTCGATCTCTATACTCATATCCATATCTTTCTGATTTTTCTGTAGCTTAGAATAGAAAGTATTTCAAATTGAGAGTCTGCACACATTTATGGGATACATCGTTGTGTAAATCTATTTTTTAATGGAACCAGGGGACGCTGCCCTTTCTTTACTCTATTTTTGTTTTTTACAATTTTTGAAACTTGCAAACATTATTTTCAAATTTTAGAATATGAAGGATCACTCAACTCCTACTTTAATTTAACTTTGTAGCAAAGAAAATTGATATAACCCTTGGACGGCTTACCGCGTCATGTGGCTGAATTAACTTGGAAAAACCGCCGGTTAAACAAGCGGGCCCTGCCATCAATCAGTATAGAAGCAAACCCGCATGACACCCTATCGTCTCTTTCGCCATCTTTTCTCCTCGGTTCCTTTGTCTTCGAACAGAGAGAGAGAGAGAGAGAGAGAGAGAGAGAGAGAGAGAGAGAAGAAAGCAACCGCGAGGGGGAGGGGGGAGCGAGCACCGGTAGCCGGTGACTACGATCACCCACCCAGTCAAAACCAACAACGACGATATCTCCCGACACAACTTAGGGTTAGGGTGGTGGTGGTGATTGGGGAGGGGGGGGGGGGGGGGGGTGGTTTGAAAGGTCAACACTAGATCAGACGAGCGAGGTCGAGCTTGTAGAGATAGGCAAGGATGGAGGAGTAGCTCCTCCCTCCAAAGAAAAACATCCTAGCAAAACCAGACAAAACCGGACACAAAAAACTGTATCTATATCTACACCTAATAATAAAGGCACTAAGGCTTCCGCAATTTTATTTGGTTTGGTAGGTCATTAGATTTACCCCTGAAGTTACAAATAATTACCCACCTGTGCCACCCATAAGTCAGAAAAACTGTTCGATATGTGTCTTAATAAAGGCATTAAGCGTTTGTTTCCTACGTCGCTTCCTTTCCTCCTTTGGTTCGTTTCCCGCAATCGATCTAGGTGTGCTGTCCGGGTTGGATTTGGTTCCGTCCCTCCGGTTTTTCATGTGTGCCTGTCTCTGAAATATTCTACTTGGACTCCAACTCCAAGTCGTCGTACGAGTCCTTAATTGATCCGCTCGCTCATGCAGTCCATAGGCATACGCGTTGTTCGATCGGGTTGCTTGATCTGTTCGAGCGCTCTTGCCGAGTAAAATAACCTCGGAACCTCTTGCCTCAAACGCACCACGCCGGCGAGAGGGCAGCCGGGAATCACATGCACACCCAATTGATTTTTTTTTAGTTGAGATCCATGCACGTATTTTTCTTTACTGTTAGCAGGTAGCGCCGGCCAGCGGGCATCACATACAAGTACCGGTTCGGATTATCACGTGATTTGATCAGGTGAGTACTATTGCCTCCATGGCTCAGGCAATGTGCAGCTCGGTGGACTGAAGTTTATCCGTGCACGTCTAGCCGAATTGGAAGCGCTCGACGTATCAGGGGCTAGACCAGGAATTGCTAAGAGAAAATAATGCAAAATTTAATCAGTTCCTTCTTTTTTAATGAATTTCATATTCATACAGTAAATAAAAAAAATGCAGGCAAGCCATTTCGGACGCAATCTTCAATTATGGATGTCAAGGAGCAAAGAAGGGAAGAAGATAGAGGTATGTATATGTCAAAATGGTTAGAAGGGTGGTTATAACCCCGGCTTGTCAGAGTTTAAATTTTAGATTTGTCATTGGTGTTTCTCATTTAGGCGGAATATTCTTCAGTGAGAATCGACGTTCCCGTCGACAGCGAGACGCCTGTAGTGACTTCATCAATCTCAAGACCCGACCGCCGGCTTAGTCTTTCGGAGATACTCAAAGGGGTAGGGTGTGCGTGTGTGTGTTCATAGGGGTTAGTGTGTGTACGTGTATGTGAGCGTCTGCGTTGTACTGTGTTTCGTAAAAAAAGAGATCTTTATGCATACATGACCAATGAAGAAAACAAAGAAAAACTAAACAAGCGTCGTCAACCCTATAAGTAAAACAAAAAATTGAAACACAAACACGTTGTAAAAAATGTAGACACCGGGGAGGAAGAAATATGCAGATTTCGAGCCAAAATAGAAGACAAAAAATGCGCGGGAAAAGTAGAATATGCAAATATACAAACAAAACAAAAAGAAAGTTAGGATGCGCGTGAGAAAAATATGTAGATTTCGAGCCAAAACAGAAGGCATGTTTTAATCCCGTTGCAATGCACGGGCATGTTTTGCTAGTGAAAGCTCAATTCCGTAACCTGGATGGCAATTCCGGCAACAAGTTGAGGGGGAGGAGGAAGCCGCCGCGTCGGGTCGGATCCGATAGTGGAGACACGCCATTCTCATTCCCAAATTAATGCTCCTCATACGCTTTCTTTCCTCGTCATTTCCACGCGCTTTGATTGTCGCCCGCCGGTTAAAACCCCTCCCTCCTCCCACCCACCGTCTCCTCCATTCCTCTTTCCTCCCTCTACCACGACCCATTCTCCCTCTGCTCCGCCGCCGCCGCCGCTGCCTTGATCTATCTGTCGCGGAGGTGGAGGCCGCCGGATCCGTCTGTCTGAAGGTCTGACCGCCTGGACAGGAGAAAGGTCCGTTCTTGCGGGTGGTTCTTTCGGCCAGATCTGACAGAGCTCGTCGGGTCCATGGATTCTTCCCCCGCCGCCACCGCGGCGTCAGCGTCCTACTGGTGCTACAGCTGCGACCGCTTCGTGCGCGCCGCGGCCACGCCAGACAGCGGCGTCTCCTGCCCGGGCTGCGGCGGCGGGTTCCTCGAGGAGATGGGGGCGCCGCCGCCCACCCGCGCCGCCGCCTACCTCCGCCGCCCCCGCGCGCACCACGCCAACGACCTGCGCCTCCGCCGCAGCCGCCGCAACGCCAACGCCGCCGCCTCGTCCACCTCCTCCGCGGCGCCGTTCAACCCGGTCATCGTGCTCCGGCGCTCCGCGGTGGACGACGCGGACGCTCTGGCCGGCAGAAGCTTCGAGCTCTTCTACGACGATGGGGCGGGGTCGGGGCTGCGCCCGCTCCCCGAGAGCATGTCCGACTTCCTCATGGGCTCCGGCTTCGAGCGGCTCCTCGGCCAGCTGGCGCAGATCGAGGCCGGTGGGCTCACCCGTGCCCGCGAGACCCCGCCGGCGTCCAAGGCGGCCGTCGAGTCCATGCCCACCGTCCCCATCGCCGCCGCCCACGTGGGCGCGGACTGCCACTGCGCCGTCTGCAAGGAGGCCTTCGAGCTGGGCGACGATGCCCGCGAGATGCTATGCGGCCACATCTACCACGAGGACTGCATCCTGCCCTGGCTGCAGCTGCGCAACTCGTGCCCTGTGTGTCGCCACGAGATGCCCACCGACGCCGCCGCCACGCCGCGGTCGCACGCCGGGGCCGCCGAGGAGGAGACCGTGGGGTTGACCATATGGAGGCTGCCGGGAGGCGGCTTCGCGGTGGGGCGGTTTGCCGGCGGGAGGAGACCCGAGGAGAGAGAGCTCCCGGTTGTCTACACGGAGATGGACGGCGGGTTCAACAATGGCGGCGCTCCCAGGAGGATCTCGTGGGGGTCGAGGCAGAGCCGGTCCACCGAGAGGAGCGCCATTGGACGCATATTCCGGAACATGTTTGCGTGCTTTGGCCGTGGGAGTTCGTCGGCAGCTTCCTCCACGCAGATGAGGACCGATGAGATGTCCGATCATTCTGCCGTGTTCAGCCAGGGCTCGAGAAGCCGGAGCATGAGCTGGAGGTTGGAAGACGGCCACGCCGACGCCTCAATGGTGCAAAGATAGTTCCTTCTGATTGGAACCAGAAGAAAGATTGTTGGTTGCTTCTGTTTCATCATGTTTTATGTATACTTATTAGAAGAAAGGAACACGATGATTTGTAGAACAGAATTGGTGTTGTACATAGGAGAGCAGCATCTGCTATATTTATTTAGTTGCAGGGAGGAAGATGTCCACTGTGATTCTAAAATCGAACTACTAGGAGATGAATTGTTTTGTTGGTGGCAAATGGTATGTTTGATGGTCTTTGATTCATTCAATTCAATGTGGCCTGATGTTTACAATATTGAAGGGCTCAATAAAACATGTTGTCCTGGATATTTTCTGCTTCATTCCCTGGACATCTCGAGTTAGTATCATCTATCTCTTGCAAAAATATCATGACTTTGTGGATGATTTCTATGTTGTTATCACTAAGATCAGTGACTAGATTCACTGGGTGCTCTTCCTTTTTCACAAGTCATGAAGTCAACACATCCATCCATATTCATTTCATCCGTCCAGTCAAAGTATTTCGATGTAGGTTGTTGTCTGCACACCTTTTTAGCTTATTGAGATGATTAAGTTCCTACGGATCACATGTCTGAAAAATATATTTGCTTACTACCCTCAAATGTATGCCACCGTTGTACTTTCCAATAACCGCATGTCACCATCCTGATGTAAGCCATAGCAAGTTGCAGCAGCTACACATGACTGCGTCCATCTACCGTCTTTTATACATCTTCATACAGCAAAAACTTGTAGAATTTTCTGACCTTTGCATGAAATTTGAAGGTCTGTCAGTTTGTGCATGCTCTGCTGCAGCTTTCATTTGGTCAATCAACCAACCAACCAAGAAATGCTCCTTTCAGGCATGGTCCATGTACAATGCAACCACTGAAACTGGAATCATTCTGATGTTTCTTCTATAGTTCTCTTGGAGCATATGTTGGATGATTGAGCTGTCCCCTAATCCTGCCATCCATGTCTGCTTCGGTGGTTGAGCGTGCATACAGAGCTGGTGCAAGCTGAGGTCCGATTTGCTCATCGTCTTTGGTTTTTGTTTGCCCAAACAACACATTTTTTCTCTGATTCCGTCATTTTGTTTCTAAACAGCAGCTGTTTGTGTTTAGTGCTGTGAAGCAAAATTACTGCCGAAGATGCATCATATTGGGTAAAAGTTGGCACCGAAACAGTGTTGGTTCTTATTGATCCAGTGCTGGTTACTTTGATCTGAAACAGGATACACGTGGATAGGTTAACTGTACCTTTTTCTGTTCAGGTTTCAGTGAACATGGATATTTCAAGTTGGAGGATGTCCTTGTCCTGCTGAACAGAAATGGGCAGGCACATGAAGTTTACCACATTTGAGTATTTATGGAGTGGATAGGGACATTGCACATAAAAGTTTTAGACATCTGGGCTCTAGATCTATTCTGCTACAGGTGTCAGGTTCTATATCATCTATCTCTTGCAAAGATACCATGATTTTGTGGATGGTTTCGATGTTGTTATCCCTCTGATTAGTAATTAGATTCCCTAGATGTTCTGTCTTGTTCAAAAGTCAATACATCCATATTAATTTCATCTGTCCAGGAACAACAAGACGCTCTTCTTTTACTTTTTTGCAAAGTAATCTGCTTGACTGAATTTTTGACGTGGCTTGTTGTCTGCATATATTTCTAGCGTATTCAGATTTTTAAGTTCCTCTGGATCACATATCTGAAACTAGATATTTGTTTTACAACCCTCAAATGTATGCCACTGCTCTACTTGCCAATCGCCCCAGATCACGGTCCTGATGTAAGCCATACGAAGTTGTACAATATTGTGACCTTTGCAGTAGGTGTGCAGGTCTATCTGATTGTTCATGCTCTGCTGCAGCTTTCATTCGGTTAATCAACCAAACCAAGAAAGAAATACTCCTTTCAGGCATGATCCATATACTGCAACCACTGAAGCTGGAATCATTTTTATATTTCTTCTATAGCTCTCTTGGAGCTTATGTTTGGAGGTGCAATAATTAAGCTGCCCCCTAATCCTGCCATCCGTGTCTGTTTCGGTGGTTGAGCGTCCATACAGATACAGAATTGGTGCAAGCTGAGGTACGGCTAGCTCATCTTCTTCAATTTATCTTCAGAGCAAACTGTCATGGTTCTTGATCCAGTGGTAAATTTGATCTGAAACAGGACACCTGTGGATAGGTCAAGAGCACGATTTCTTTTTTGGTTAAGGTTTCAGTGAACATGACTATTTGAAGTTGGAGGACGTTCGAATCTTCAGAGTGGATAACTGGATATGGACATTGCACAGGGAAGTGGGAAGGATATGGTTCATCATGTTTCATATCTGTTTGGTATTATTAAAGTCTGCATGTTACAACAAATGTCAAAATTAATGCTAACAAAGCACCAGGTGCTATTCAGCGAAGAAGAAGTAGAAGAAAGTGACCTGGCAGGATAGCATCATGTGATGTCGAGCTCTCTGTATTCTGGAAGGAAGCAGCTAGTTAGGTTTCAGTTTATCCTTGGAGAAACGAAGAGTAGAGCAAAAACTAAGCAGCACGTCCTCCCTGGTTTGGGGACTTTGAATTCAATTCAACGGCAGAAGAAAATGATCGATAAACCACAATTCCTGTACATGCATGCAGGGCATCTCTCGTTGGGACGCAATTGTGCCCGGAATGGAGTGGAATGAAATGAATTCGAGTGGAGATCTTTACGAAAGCAGAAATCACTAAGGGTGTGTTCGTTTTTCGGATGGAGTGGAATGGAATGGTTCCATTCCATCAGAGTAGAATCATTCCATCAGGGTGTTCGGTTGATTTTGGAAAAAGTGGAATGAAACGAAATCAAATTCATCTAAACATGCAATTAATTAGATCCTAATTTAATCTAAACATTTAATTAATCCCTAATTAGACCCTAATATGGAAACAGTGGAGTCGGGCTCGCCGTGCAGCGGGAGCGGGGAGTACTAATCGCCGTCACCCTCGTCGGAGCAGCAGGACCGGACGGCGGCGTGGGCGAATCGGCCGGCGGGGCGGACCTGCCGAGACGCGGCGTGCCGGGCAGGCGCGGGAGCAGGCGGACCAAGTTCAGGGAGACGTTCAGGTGCGCAACGCCGTGCTCGAGGCCGTCCCCGCCCCCGCCGCCGGCTCGGGTGGCCGCGCACGACGCCGCCATGCTCGCCCCCGCCGCCTCGCCTTGCGCCGCCCGGACGCGCGCCGTCACTTCTCCTTGCTCCGCTCGGCCGCGCGAGGTCGCGCCTTGCTTCGCCCGGCGTCGCCGTGGCCGCCCCTTGCTCCGCCGTGGCCGTCCGGCGGCGCGCCTGGCCGTCCTCGCCGCCGACCCCTCGGGCCTCCTCCTCGTCCTCACCCCGCCGGTGTGCATGCTTGTGGCCGCCGCCGCCGTACCTTGCAGCGGCGCGCCATGCCTTGTGGACGCCGCCGCCGGGCCTGTGGCCGCCGCCGTCGGGCCTGCTTGCGGCGGCGCGCCGTGCCTTGTGGCGGCCGCCATCTCGACTGCTTGTAGCCGCTGCCGTGCCTTGTGGAGAGACGAGAGAGAGGTAGTCGTGGTTAGCGGTTAGTTAGGATAGCGATTAGGCCTCGTTCCACCCCGTCCGACCGAATCGGCCGGACGGGTGCATTCCGGATCTCGTACGAATATTCCCCTGTCTGGAACGTGTGCGTTCTATTCTACTTCGAAACTGAACACTAGAATCATGATCAGGTGTGGAATCGGTTCCACCCCATTCCATCAAATCCTAGAACCGAACAGACCCTAAGACCACGCTAGGCAGGTAGCGCCACGGGGAGGACGACGGAGATGTCAAAGTCAAGGCGAGGACTTTACAACGCCCACCCGTCTGCCGGCCGGCCGCGGCGACGACCGACGGCGACGCGCCGAGTGACCCAACGCCCGCGTTGCCGCCGTTGATCATGACTGGGAGTTGACTCGTAGTCTCGTATCACCCTGGGTTTCCCGGAAATGCTAATCGGGTTCTATTTTTTCTAAGAAGATATAGCTTTCGATACACACTTCTCAGAGGTTAATTTTTTTACACATGTCAAATAATATGATATTCTTTAAGGTTTTCAAGACTGGTTTTCGAAAACATTTTTTTTCAAGACTTGCTTAAAATTGTTTAAAAAAAGACTTGCTTAAAATCACACAACTTAAAAAATGTAAGTTTTGGATTTAAACAGTAGCATTTTCATTTTCTTATTTTAATAAAAAAGCCAGAATTAACGTAAATGCTAGCACATTTCAAGTTCCTAAACATAAACTCGTATTTCTAAGTTTGTAGATAAGTTTTTTGAAATGGATCCAATTGTGTGTAAGTTCGAGTCAAGTTGGCGTGCGGTGCAAGTGCAAGACTCTATCTCCGAATCGATCGGATCCACGGTTGAGATCTTGAGATCAGACATGGCAAGAGTTTTGAAAATCCGCTCTGTTTCGTTGGTTTTGAATCCTCTTTCTCCAGCAGCTTTGCTCGCTTCTGCAATAATGACTCGTTTACCCTTTTTATAAGTTTCTTTACTGAACAAAATCCCTTTTGAGAGCTCCGGCAAATTCTGTGTGCGCCCAAAAGTGCGTTAGCACAAAGAATGCTTCCTCATGATCAGTATATCGTGGCTAATTTAATTGAGACAAGACAAGATTTTTTTTGTTGCCCAACAAAAGCTAAGCTATACCTAGCGGCACTCCTTCCTGTAGAAAAAAATAGCACTAAGAATCTATCTATACGTGATTAGGGCCGTATACATGTGCTTAACCGCTAATCAGGGCGGACGGCCGGCGGTGTGCCTGCTGCTTGCCCGTGAGCTGGCTCGACAGCAAAATAGTACGGAGTAGTAAATTAACGGGTCTTCGTGTCGCTGTATCCGATCGGCGTTCAAAAGCTAGCTCCACTTGCTTCTATTTGCGTACAGTGTAGTCCATTTGTATATTTGCTTGCTTGAGAGTTGATATCATCTTGGTTTCCTCGCTTCTCTCTCGTATGATGTGTCTTGCTTGTCTCATACTCTTTTTTTCCAGCATGGGAAGGGTGGTGGGCTTACAAGTTATAAGGAGGGCGTCGGACAAAAAGGAAAATACATTGTAGTCCTCAGGCTTTATGAAAAGACCCTAAGTTGAAACAGTAGATTGTAGTCAGGTCCTTTTCCACCGATCTTGCACCGAATATCGAAGACACGACAACCCTCACCATTTTTGGGGACTACACCACCTGGGACAGAGTAGTCGGAGGTCGCCTTAATATATATGAGACAAATATTAGTCTGGAGCGGCCCCACTTGGCCATAAAGGTCATACAAGGCGAAACAATAAGGGGCCAGCTAAACACCGCTGAGGGCGAACCCTATGAACTTCGTAGTTGCATCTTCTAAACTTCCCAGCTCGCCAGATATGCGGGAACAAAGGACAAATATAGGCTCTCCTTCTCCATCGTATATATGGTCTGAAAGAGTCACATAAGAACCCGCTCCAACTCGATCTACGGACTAGGGAGCAAACAAACTTACTGAAGAAGATCTCGCTCGATCTACTCACAAAACTAGACCTCCATCATGGAGCATCATCGGTACACACGCGAGCACAAGACTTCCAAGTCCACAGGACATACGCCAAACACAGTTACAACAACCATGGACCTAGCGCTACTACTATGCATAGAGAGGCCGGACTACCCCTCACCTCTCCACTCTAGACGACCATGTCGTCAGAGGGGGATCGGAGGGGGGAGGGGAGACTCTTAACGAGATGAGAGGGGTAGGAAAGAAAAGATTTGATGGCGGCTTCGCACATGTGGAAATCTCGTCAGCATAATTTTTTCAGAATTTATAAAAAAGTATATCATAAGAAACAAAAAACAAAATACTTAATTTATCTTATTTTTTTAACTCAACCAAGAAGACAACTCAGAAAACAGATTAAAAACAGAAGAGATTTTAAAAACGATAGTGTTTTTCTAGAAACATAAACTTTCTAAGATGAACATATATAGCAAAAGAAAGAAAGAAAACAAAGAGATGGAAATTTAATGGAGAAATGTAAAATTTCAAAATAATCAAAAATATTATATGAAATAAACAGAAAAAATGTCACTTTTAACTTAAATTAGATAGAAAATATTTAATAATTGTATCAGATTCCATAGTTTTTCAAATTTTTACCAAATTACATGACCTTTTAAGATAAATAATTGCTAGAATCTTATTAGGATATGGTTTCAAATATATTCTTTCTTATTTTCCATATTGTACTATTCTTTTACGAAGTTTGGTGAACTGCCATCACATCAATATCAAATCCGTTTAGGTAGATCAAATGGAGAAAACCTAGATGGCTTTTAACACTAATACAACCTGCTTTTCTGATTTTGTAGTTAAGAGACAAAATGTATACTTTAACAATAGGTAAGAGGTCATGATAACCTCGTTTTTTCATGCCCTTTTGCTCACCTTGTGTGGCGACATAATTCATGTGCCTTTCAAATATGGTTTAGCATAACATGAGTATTTATTTTGGGCTATTTGGAACTGTCAAAATGATGTTGTGTTTTTAACAAGAATCGAGATGACCACCTCTTGAAAATTATCCACAAGGTTACTTATTAGGTCCTATCTTCAGGGTATAGAGTAACCAGAGCATATGATCTACGTCTTTCTATCGGTGGCTAACTTTTTGTATCGACTATTTGCGCCATGGATTGTAATACTTATTTACGTTAACGCTGCAATAAAAATAGTTATGTGCATCCATGATGTCGAGTCTGGCTTTCCTTCTATAAACTAAAGATACGAGAAGTATTTCATTTCACATTTTAGAACATTGTATATTGGGAACATAGCTAGTGCTAGAATCGTACTATTTCGATTCTTTCTCGCCGTTGAAAATAATATAAATGGAACGACTTACATAGTCTTATCTGGATCACATGATTAGAAAATTGAAAAAAAAAACACACAGGAATTTGATAGGATTGCATGTGCAAAACAGAGCAAAAGTGCATGAATGATCATTTGGATGGAACACGGCAAAAAATACAGAACCGTGTCTCGGTCCTACGTGAATGAGTGTAAAATAGAGGTTGGAGTGGATGTTGAAATTCATATGGGATTAGGGTGTAGATTGCACCCATGATTTTGAGTCTGGTTTTCCTTCTATAAAATAAAGATCCTGGAAGTATTTCATTTCACATTTTAGAACATCGTATTTTGGGAATATAGCTAGTGCTAAAATGGTACTATTTTGGTTCTTTCCCGCCGATGAAAATAATATAGATGGAACGACTTACATAGTCTTATTTGGATCACATGATTAGAAAATAGAGGAATTAGAAAAGCACATGAATTTATAGGACTGCATGTGCAAAAAGGAGGATTACAAAACAGAGGAAAACCGTAGGAATGATCATATAGATGGAACACAAGAAAAACACGGAAGATGTGTCTCGGTCCTACGAGAATGAGTGTAAAAAAGGTGTTAAGAGTGGATGTTGAAATTCCTATGGGATTAGGGTGTTGGATTGTAATCCATCTGAATTTTGGAAGTGTCATGCCTTTAATCCAAAGTGAATCCTTAGGAAAAAATCACATGGATTGGAATTCTCCAATATTTTAATGAAAATCGTTCAATCCAAAGTAGCTAGCTTGGACATGAAAGAAAGAGATAACCATGTGCGCACGGTTTTGCCAAAAGCCAAAATGTGCACACGATGCGTGACGTGGACCGGGAGACTTTGTTTAGTCGAAGCTTCTAACTCTCTCCCAACCACTTATCAAAGTTGTTAAGATTATTAGGTGGCTGTGTCCAAGTTCTGAATCTGCTAAAGCGTCATCATGATTGTACTAACATGCATGGCTTTATACCCAACTTTAAATGGTGGTTGGTTGATTGTCCCGCACGGGCGTACATGGACTAGCTTGTTTGCGCGCTACTACAAATTTTCTCTTGACATTTTTCTTACCAAGTTCTTTCGAAGAAAAGAAAATTGGAGGAAGGTACGAGGTTTAACTAGACAAGGAGGACAGGATTAATTTAGAATTTTTCGTGTCATAAACGTGAGGTAGAGTTGCAGAACTTCATTGGAAGCTATATAGGGAGGAACGGTTAGGCACCAAAAGGTTTTCTTTATGATACAGTGAAGATGCTCTAATCCTGTTCAGCAAGGAGTACAATTGTTGGATGCGTTCTCGATCGGAGCCCTCAGAGAATTACTAATCGCCCAACTAGGGAACATGGAAGAACATTTTGAGAACATTGCTCTTCAATTCAGAGTGTCCAGGGATTGCTGAGATTGTACCTGACATTGATCAAGACGACGGCCAATATTCAGTACCTCCCCGGCAGGTGTTCTCCTGCCCCTGGTCCTTATTCGAAGGAGCAGGACCACGCGGTTTAGCTTACATTAGCTTCAAAATACGATTACAGGCTGAGTTCAACTGCCTTACCGAAAAGAGCTGGCTGGCCGTTGGGTGTTGCCCAAGCTTATCCTTGCATCTTGGCCTGTCCGTCGTTGTCGCATGCTCTGTCTGAAATCACAGGTTCTTCTGAAGCTGATAGACGATGTCTGACGAGCCTTCTACTTCGGTACATCCCCCTCCCCCTCAAAACCAAAACTCAGGTATAATATCTAATTAAATAAAGATTAATTAAATTGTATTAGGGCCCTGTAATAACCCGTAAGGCCAAATTAGGACGTACACATCTGTACACGTACATAACCGATGCGTCGCCCAGCATGATCTACGGCGACCATGGCCGACAAGAGCGACGACGAGTTCGTCCCTGCAGATGGATGTCTACCGTGGCCGGAAGGGTTGACGGCAACCGGTGCGCTGGCCGGCATGATCTATGGCGACCATGGCACGCAAGAGGGACGGCGGCCGGCAGGATGTACGGCGAGCATGGCCTGCACGATCTACGTCTAACGCGGCCGGAAAGGATCGACGGCAATTCGTGCTGTCTCGAACACCCGGCAGCGGCGGCAAGGATCGGAGGCCCCAGAGAAGTTGAGCGCACGGACAGTCTGGTCTTCGTCCGGCCGCAGTGCTCCAAAAACGACACCCAAGCAAAGCAGGCGAGCTTCGGCGGCGGAGGGGCTGGGGCGTCGACCTCAGACGACGGCGGAAGGACTTGGGAGTCGGCGGAAGGAGCAGAGATGAATGGCGGTTGGAGATTAGAGATCGCGATCACAAGCAGTACCAGCGGGACGTGGGTATAGTTGTGGTTACAGAAATACGTGGGCATACAGGGCTCTGCCTATGGGCTTCGGAGGGCCAACATATTAATTATATTTAATTAACTAAATAGGGAAAAACTGGTGGGGTGGGGGTGGGGGGATGTAGCGAAGCAGCCCTCGTCTGACGAAGTGTTGGCACTGTATTAAGCTGATATAGCATGATTGGCTTGCACCCTGGGAGCCGGCCTTCAAGCTTATCATCAGTTAGCAACTGGATGGCGCAGATATGTACAGTACATGTGAAGGCACAAACACCACCAGGGAACAATTGCGCACTTGGAACCTCCCTAATTTGCTGGCTGCATCACCGTCATCTATCTGGTCGAGATGCCTGAAGGAAGCTACTACAGGAAGGGCTGCAGCGGTGTAGCCTTGAGGGTGCATTCTGCAACCTGTATTGTATTGTTCCCAACTTCCCATTATACTGCTGAAGATACATGCTCGCAACGAAACACCCAAGAATAATGACAGTGCCTGGCAGCCCTGTCTGTCAGAATTCAGAAGCGATGAGAAATTAAGTAAGCTTAGGGGCATATAGAGGCAAGCCCATTATCTTCCAAGCACAGAACCGTAACAGCAAAAATGGTCAGAAAGCTACTACCGTTGCAGAAACTGAGAGTTTTTTATATGCGCTGTCGTTGCATACCCGCATGTTCCACTAATTATTGACAAATCACAAAGTCTGCTTCCTGTTCTCAAAGAAGAATGCAGAATGTATCGCCACAGAGGAGAAACTACATTGCACATTTCAGCTTGCAAATTCTTTACTTGATGCGATTCTTTAAGAAACTGAATCTAAAAATAAAATAGATATTCACCTCTAGGTCCTTCCGGTGTCACCTTAGCCTTCAAATTTAGCATGCATCTGCTCTATACAAACTGTAACACGCATTCTGAATGTAAGGGTGCCGTGTAATCTTTTTTTTTAAGATTAAATGCTACTATATATTAATTAACCGGCGCCATCAGTTGCCAACAAGTTTACAATGAACTCAGGAGGGTTCACCCACGATCTACTAAGCTTATTACTACAGCCTTCCTTCGCTAAACGATGAGCAACACCACTACAAGAACGCCTGGTGTGAGTTACAGAGAAAGCAGCAAACTCCTTTATTTCTTCCACGAGAGGGCCGTAAGCAGATCGGTCCTTCTCCTTGCTCGTCAGCTTCGCCACCACTCCACTGCAATCCGTCTCCAAGTGGACCTTGGCAACCTGCATGCCTTTTTTTATAAAGGGAGCTTTATTACTTAAAATTTAAGTATTACATCTAGACTCTGCATAACCAAGATGCACACAGCCGAAACAAGTCTGAAGTTCGAAATATAAAAAAGGCGAATTACATATCATGATGAGAAATTGTAAAAACGCCTATGGTGGTGGAGGGCCAATCCGCAAATTATGCTGCCATCCATGTCGGGATAAAAAGTCCCACGCCGTATCTTCCAGTCTGGTACACACCTCCATAAACAGGTCTCGATGCCCCACACGTTGCAACTGAGACCACGAACGGAGAGTAGCAGTAGTCCTGTAGATAACCTGCAGAAGAGAACAATTTTTATCATTAAAACCTTGTCATTTCTAAATAGCCAAAACGACCATATTACGGCAAGCGCTCCCACCCTAATAAGTTGTTTGAACCTATTATCCACCCCATTCAGCCAATTGCCAAATATATTGGCAATGCTTTTGGGTGGGTATATAGTATAACCTATCTGGATGATGGACCATATAGAACTAGCGACTTGCACTCGAAAAATAAGTGTTTGATCGTCTCGTTTTTGTGACAAAAGACACACTGTTTACTTTCATGCCAATTGCGTTTTGCAAGGTTGTCTTTAGTAAGAATAACTTATCGACGAAGATACCACGCAAAAACTTTGTTTTTAGTGGAATCTTCATCTTCCAGATTTTCTTATTATTATCAACCGACACTTCAGGTTGGATAAGAGCTATATACATTGAGTCCACTGAGAATTTATCACTATTGTGTAAATTCCACCGAAACTCATCAGTCCCGTGTGTCAAATTGACAGAACCTAAACGCTGTAGCAATTCATGGCAAGCGACCAGTCTGGGACCAACACGATTTCTTCTGAACATCATAGTTGGAGTATGGTCTACCAACACTTGATCAAGCGTATCACTCTTGTGATGTCCTTGGACTATATCGTATAACGCTGGGTATTGTTCTCGGAGTGTGGTAGTACCTAGCCACTTATCCTCCCAGAACCTTATCTTTGACCCATCCTTAATGGAGAAAGAACCATATGGGAAGAAGAATTTATTCGTCGCCATTAGGCCAGCCCAAAAATGTGAATCACCTGATTTCCAAGAAACCTGTGATAACGCACTTGGCCTATGTATTTCCTCCAAAAAGAGTTTGCCACACCCCATCTTCAGCAGAAGCTTAAACAGCCACTTACTAAGGAGGGCTCTATTCTTGACCTCAAGGTCATGAATCCCAAGACCACCATGGTCCTTAAGGCGGCACACTACATCCCATTTTGCCAGCCGATATTTCTTTTTTTCATTATCTCCTTTCCAAAAGAATCTAGATCGAAAGTAATCCAATCGATGCAAGACTAGGGGTGGACATGAAGCTCGAGGCTCGAGGCTCGGCTCGGGCTCGGCCCGGCTCGAAGGTCATACAAGCCAAGCCTAAACCTTCCAGGCAAGGCTCGAGGCTCGACAAGCCGGCTCGGTGAAGCTCGCAAGCCGGCTCGAAGGCTCGATGAAATACGAAAATTTGACATGGCATTTACTAAAAATGTAACAATTCACAATTATAATCGACAATAGAGCAATGAATATATCCATAACATAGTCTAACAAGTTTCACAAAGTATCAACTAACCATAATAGTGGCATACATGACAAGTCCACCACACAAATAATAAGTTTCACAAAGTATCATTTCATCTTCTTCTCGTCGCCGCTTGTCACTTGTTGGAGGCCATGTCGAATACATCAAATAAACACCATTTAATCTATTTTGATTCAATTTTTTGGTTGTATAAAAAAGTTGCAGCAAGTAAATACATCAAAGGAGAGAAGCAGCTGACCAGCAGCAGCAGTGCAGCAAGTAAATAATAAGTTACACTAGTTTGCATCAGGTGTTTTGCTGTATAGAAAGGGCCAGCAAGCAAATAATCAAATAACCACAATTGACATTATTTTTCTTCAGTTTTTTTACAAAAAGTTCCAGCAAGCAAATATAAAAAGTTGCATCAGGTTGCATCAATTCGTCGGCGAAGGAGAGAAGCAGTAGACTAGCAGCAGCAGTGCAGCTCAAAGGTTGAGAAGAGCAGCCGGTGGAGTGGGGCTAGGGGTGTTGGTGCTGAAAAAGACAGACCAACAACCAACGGGTGCTGGAGGTAGGCCGGTCGATGGAGCTCCTGCCGCTGCCGCCTGCCGGTCCGTGCCGAAAGGCCGGTGACCACCGCTACCGAGCGGCTACGAGAGGAGCAGGGGTGCAGGGGGTAGAGGGAGGCGGGGATCCATGGGAGGGTGGCAGCAGGCGGCGGTCGCGGCGGTGGTGGTGAGCAGCGGGCGGCGGCCGCATCGGTGGTGGTGAGCAGCGGCCGACGGCGGAAAGAACAGAGGACGTGCGAGAGCAAGAAGAACAGGGGTCGGGGATGAATCGATCGATTCGTACAGTGCGGGCGTTTGGCTCGCAAGCCGGCCAAGCTGAGCCTCAAGCCTGGCGAGCCGAGCTTCGAGCCCACTTTCTGTGAAGTTTTCAGATGCAAGTCGAGCCAGGCTCGGCTCGACTTTTGACGAGCCTAACCGAGCCGAGCCTCGAGCCGGCTCGGCTCGGCTTGATTCCACCCCTATGCAAGACTCCCTTTGGTAACTAGAAGAAGGATATCATATACAGTACCATATTAGTTAGGACTGAATTAATGAGCACCAACCTACCACCCAGAGATAATAATTTTCCTTTCCAACTACTCAACCTTTTTTCTAGTCTTTCCTCAACATGTTTTCATTGAGCTATTGTTAGCCTCCTAAAATGGATTGGTATGCCAAGATAGTTAACTGGAAACTGGCCAAGCCCACAGCCGAATAACTTAGCATATTGGTTAGCCTCGTCCTGAGCGTCGCCAAAACAAAGCAATTCACTTTTATGGAAATTAATTTTTAGACCGGAAAGTTGCTCGAACGCTGATAATATTAATTTCAGGTTTCTTGCCTTTTCCATGTCACATTCCATAAAATTAGCATGCAGAAGAACCAGCATGCTAATAGCTCCGAACTCTCCGGGTAACTCAGCGTTCGAGCATGCTTTCCGATCTAAAAATTATACATTTGACTCCTTCTTTGATGCATCGGCGCTGCAACTCATCGCCGACCGCCAGCCCGTTCTTTGCCATTCTCCACACATGGATCTTGGCTTTCCCCGGGACTGCTGCTGCCCAAAGGGTGAGCCACCCTTTGTGCTCATCGCAAGTGTTAGATGAACCAGCACCCGTAGCTTGCCTCCTTTTCAACTGCATCTTCAAGTGATACGCCGACTTGACACTAAAAATTCCGTTTTGGTGTAATTCCATGCGGGATAGTCTATAGTCCCATCCAATCCAGTGCACCTTCCGCTTGCCATCTGCCGCCCCCCACCAGAATCTTGAGGAGATAGAAGTTAGCTTGCTGCACATTTTGTTGGAAAGCATGAAACACCCCATCGAATACGTAGGCACCGCTTGGAGAACTGACTTCACCAACGTCTCTTTACCTTCCATCGACAGGCCATGCCCCTTCCAACCCTGAACCTTTCCCCAAGATCTCTCTGGCAAGTGTTTGAACGCACCATCCTTCGATCTACCAACAACCGTTGGCCATCCCAGGTACTTCACCGATAGCGATTCACATGCAATACCGACCACCTGTTTGAGCTCATTGCAAGTGTCCTCCACGCAGCCTTTTCCAAAGTAAATGGAGGATTTCTATAGATTTACCCTCCGCCCAGAACACTCTTCATAAGCCTGCAGCACCCCACGCAGCGCCTCCATTGTAGCACGGCTGGCTTCTAAAAATACAATGCTGTCCTCAGCGAACAGCAAGTGAGTAATAGTAAGACCACCATCACCAAAACTAACTCCTGCGAGTTGTTTATCCATTTGTGCTTTGCGAAGGAGCGCAGAGAAACCTTCAACACAAAATAAGAACAGATACGGGGAAATGGGGTCACCCTGTCGTAAACCCCTCGACGGTAAAAAACTCTCTGAGACACCGCCATCCAGCTTAACCGCAAACCGGTAGAAGTAACACATCTCATAATCATAGCCACCCACTGCTTGGAGAAGCCCATCTTGGTCATCATCTTCTCGAGGAAAATCCACTCGACCCTGTCATAGGCTTTCATCATGTCCAATTTAACCGCACAAAGTGGCTTCTTCCTTTTCCTTTTCCGAATGGCATGTACACACTCGTACACGATAAGGACGTTATCCGTGATCATCCTCCCAGGCACGAACGCACTCTGTTCCTCCGAGATAAGAATTGGGAGGATCCTTTTGAGCCTATTAGCCAGCACCTTGGAAGCGATTTTATATAGCACGTTGCAAAGACTTATAGGCCAGAACTGGGTAAGGAGCTGAGGGTGGTTCACCTTCGGAATGAGGACCAGAATTGTGTCATTGAAATCAACAGGGCAGTCCCTACCAGCTAAGAAGTCACGAACTGCCCCACAAACAACCGCTTTTAACAAGGACTAGTGTCTTTGATAAAACAGAGCGGGTAAACCATCAGAGCCAGGTGCTTTCGTCGCTCCCATTTGAAACAAGGCCACCTCTATCTCCTTGTCGGTAAAGGCCCCAACAAGCGCCTGGTTCATGTCCTCCGTCACGAAGCTCTCAATCAGATTAAGGACACAGTCAGCATTGCTTGAACCTTCAGAAGTATAGAGGTTATGATAGAACGCTGATAACCCCCAAGAGCAGGGGATCACTGTAGCACCTCTCAATGTGGAAGTAAAGTATCGATCCGCAGGAGCAAGAAGGAAAAGTTATCTATTCCCTACAACTAAAGTGTCACAAGTTTTAGTTGTTATGCACTAAACAAGTTTAAAGAACAAGATGGTTGATTTAATGGATGGAAGTTTAACGTAACAAAACAAGAATGTAAAAGTGTCCCAATCCTCTTCAATGCAAGAGGACAAGACAAAGGTTTTCTCTTATAGGAACAATGGACATGGGTTCATGGGTTCACTCAATCCTCTCTCCCATCTATGGTGATTATCATGTTATAGATAAAAAGTACACACAATTGTCATGCTTTAATGGTAAACTTCTATGACGGCTACATGTCCTAAAACACATAGTTGAAAGAAGTACTCATTTGTGTTGCTAGGTCACCCTCGTAAGGCTAGCGTGGTTGCTGTCACTCCCACATCATACTCTTCCTTTTTACCCCCAGATAAAGGATGTTGGGCTGTATTTCACATGTCACTCAATACATATGCCGTTGTCACATCGGCCATCCCGTACCTACATACATCATACTTCATAATGGACAATATTCTAAACACTAGTGCAATGATTCATATTTCGTGTGCATGACCACATCTCTCTCATCTATCCACACTTGGTGGTGTCAATCACCTCATGACAAGGATAAACAAGGCATTATGCATAAATCAAACCATCACATGTATCATAGAATATCTCCAAAGTATGACAAACCATAGAAATCCCAACATGACGGTAAATGCATAACATAATATCATCTCATACCACAATATCCACCATAGGAATTACAAAGATAGTTCCATAATCATGCAAGGCACATCATATGGACTTCAACAATGATCATACATAGAGAGATTGGATCAAGTTACCACCACAAACCCAAAGTCCAGGGGGTGGACTACTCCCCCTTCATCATGGTGATGATGGTGGAGATGTTGGAGAAGATGGAGATGATCTTGCTGTAGATGTTGATGATGAACACGCCGGAGGGGGTGGAGCCCTCCGGAGGTGATTCCGGCGGCGTTTCCCCCCTCCGATCTTCTCCGGCGGCAGCCTTCTGACTCTCTGTTTCGTGGTTTTGTGTTTCTCCGCCGCCTCCTCGCGAAACTCCTCGGGGGACTATTTTTATAGACGTTTTTAGGTCAAGACGAAGCCACGGAGACGAAAACGGACGGCATCGGAGCCACGAGGAATAAAAGAGGTGGTCCCACACGGCCAAGGAATCTGGCCGCGTGGGACCATCTATTTTCTTCCTCGGACTTCCTTTTTCGCGGATCCTTGGCTCGTACGTCTTCTTATTTCCAAATATTGGGCCCCGTAAAATATTAGGTCATTTGGACGTCGTTTGGTCCCTGAAAGTCAAAAACATGGAAAAAGGGGTTTTCTGGTTCTGCAGGGTTAATTCCAAATAAATGGGGAAACTGTGAATTATCCCCTAAAATCATTATAAAACATAAATATAACCCATATATGATGCAAATAAGTTGGAATATCAAGTAATAAAATGTAAAGTTCATGTATGCATTTTACATGCATCAACATCCCCAAGCTTAACCCATGCTCGTCCTCGAGTATGAAGGTGATAAAACTAACATGGACTTTGCATTTTAATACTACCAAAGGATATCAAAGATGATTACTATTGCTACATAAAGTCAAATGATTCATTCTCAAAGGAGTAGCAATATACAAGATAGATTATAAAGTGATATCAAATATTCAATGAAAGGATGTTCAATGATAATTCACAAAGTGTAACATAGAAGAAAGTACTATGGACCAAATGTATGCATAATGAAAAGTAAGAACATCCTATAATGGTCATAGAGTATTCATGAAAATCTGAATATAAAAGGTGGACACTTTGGAAAGATATATAAATGAGTAGAGGTAAAGCATGAATAAGTTTCATCTAACTTCCAAACTTTCTACTTAAGTTAATGATTGCAATGTGGTAATCCTTGGTGTCAAGCTCTCATTACCCCTATCATAGCATCTTGAATGATTAAGTTTAAAGTGAAAGCAAATATGAGTAGTGTGCTTGACAAAGTACAGGTTGAAAGTCTCATGCCCCTTGAATACAAGTACCTACTCCATGTGTTACTCAACTTGGGAAACAAAGCAAGTTCAAGTTAAATATCATTGTAAGTAATAATAGCATCATTAAGAGCGTCAACTGGGGTACCTCTTGTCCCAGGATATGGAACAAGCCCATATCAAAATGACAAGACAAACAAACAAATGAACAATCTCAACACCCTTTTTATTTACCATTAGATAGCTTTTTATTGTAAGGTGTATCACAGAAGGTTCACCATAGCATGTAAGTAAATTTCCACCATGAATGATGCATGGCTTAGATTAGCGGCCCAGGCGTCTCTCTAACCATTTATACAAACTCATTTAAACTTGCTTTCTCCACATTTATTTCACCCATGGTAAGCATCCATAAACAAAAGTACATGATATCAACTAAATGAAATGAAGTGCATGTTGAAAGCTTGCCATGTGACAGCACATATGAGCTAACTCTCAACCAAGACATTTGTCAAGCCCACAACATCATAATTTTAATCACAATGGGTCATGTTTATTTAATGCAATAAAAGTAAAGTGTGCATCAAGTTCGTGAGAGCTCTATAACCAACTTTTCCCATAACAATCAACAACATAAGCATTTTCATTCAGAGGTATAGATAACACAAATATCATGATAAACATACTCGGAATAGCATAAAGCTAATAGGTAGATATGGTGGACTCACTGGAAAAACTTTGGTTGAAGGTGTTGGAAACAAGTTTTTACTTGTTGGAATTTTTGGGCTAGCAAGAGGGAGAAAGTTGACCGTCTAAATGCATGCATGAGTGTCCATAGAACTAACCAATCCATGTTAAACAAAGTAAATAACATTCAGCATCAAAACATGAATAAAAGATAGCTCTTGATAAAACACTTGCATATTACTCATTAACAAGCATGAATCATGCAACTATATGTATCTTTTTGAATCAACTCAAACATCCCTTTTCCCAATCTTTAATAGCATCCAACTAATTCAACCCAAATTTCCAGTAGCTCTCTCATATATAAATGATAGTGTGGTGGTCTCACAAAATAAAAATCAAACCAAAAAAACAAAAAAAGACGCTCCAAGTTTATGCGATAAAGTGTTGATCGAAAAACAGAAGTTAGACGTGTGCAAACCGAGAGTGTGTAGGTCCAGTGGGGTTGTCTTCACATCCCCAAGCTTATGGTCTTCACCATCCTTGGATAGCTCTTGGTGCATCTCCTCTAATCCCTGTGAAAAAACTTCAAAACACCGTTTCTCCCATTTCTTTTCTGTGGGGTGCATTAGTAGTGATAAACAAATAGATTTCTTGCTGCATATAATCCTTGAACAAAAATTCATATGAATGTCCAGAAAGTGTATAATGTTGTATGCCTACTCATAAACTCAATTGGATCAAAAAGATTCAAGTTAAAAGTTCAAAGCATGCATCAAACAAAATGGGACAGAATCTGTCCAGAAAAACAGCAGCAGCAAAACGTATTTTTCTACCCTACTAAACTTTGTCGAAAAATTCCGAAAAAATTCATGCATACAGAGGATGAAAAGTTGCAACTACAGTTCAAATATGAGCTCATTCGGAGTTACAGAATAAGAATTAAAAATCATACCGTGCACAGATTCGTGCAGGAATAAAATCTCCGAACGCTATAAGCAACTTCTTCAAACCAAAATGAGTAAAACTTGGCACTTTATTAAAAATTCCAGAAACTAAACTAAAAACTAAGTCTCTTGTTACAGCAAGAGGACACAAAGAAAATCACAAATAAAAACAACCGGGTTGCCTCCCGTAAAGCGCTTTCTTTATAGCCATATAGCTAGGCTTCTTACTTGATATCAAGATGGTTGGAGTGAGGTGGCTTGGCATCCCCAAGCTTGAATTCTTGTACTTATTTGATATATGTTGGGTGAGTCTAGGGGTAACATCCCCAAGCTTGAGTGGTTGTCCCTCTTGATCTTTGTTCATCACCCTCAACTCTTCCACTTGAAAATTCTCTTTACACAAAACTCAACATAAAACTTGATTAGAGGGGTTAGTGTCTCCATAAATTAAATCCTCATAGGTACAGCAAAGACATATCATGAGTTGATTCTAAACATTAGCTACTGTTACTATGGTTGTGCATTGCTCTTTGATCAATAGAACTACACAAAACACAAGTAATGAGAGTAATGCAAAATAAAGACAGAATCTGTCAAAAACTGGACAGCCCGTAAAGAGTGAATTTTCAGAGGCACTTACGTTGCTCAAATCAGAAAATTTTGAACTAATGAAATGTGTATTAATAACTGAAGATTGCTGTCGTAAAATTTCAGGTCAAAATTCCTTTTCTGTGATTTTTAACATTTTTCGCAGTGAAGCTTAGGAATCTGTTTTCTGGACAGCCATGATAGTTTTAATGATGCTCACATAGGAACAAGAATTGAAATGCAAAAGAGAGCATCAAGAGAAAAATATGAAACACTTTTAAGTCTAACCCACTTCCTATGCATTGGGATCTTGTAAGAAAATAAATCATTGAAACACAAAGCAAGTAGCATAGGAAGATAAAACAAGAGCAATTTCAAGACTTTGAACTTAAAGAGAGGAAACGTAATAATGTTGAAATGTTTAGAACCATGTTTTCCCTCTCATAATAACTTTCAGTAGCATCATGAATAAATTCAACAATATAACTATCACATAAAGCATGTCTCTCATGAGCTTCAAGCATAAAAGTATTAGTACTCTCCACATAAGTAAAATCCTTCTTAGTAATAGTGGGAGTAAAACATTCATAATCATCATTGTAATAATCGTAAATGGAGACATAGTATCCTCCCCAAGCTTAAATGATTGCAAGATATAACAAAAATAAATTTAAAGTTTAGTGCACACAAGAATAGAAACTTAAGCGCTACGCTCCCCGGCAACGGCGCCAGAAAAGTACTTGATAACCCCCAAGAGCAGGGGATCACTGTAGCACCTCTCAATGTGGAAGTAGGGTATCGATCCGCAGGAGCAAGAAGGAAAAGTTATCTATTCCCTACAACTAAAGTGTCACAAGTTTTAGTTGATTATGCACTAAACAAGTTTAAAGAACAAGATGGTTGATTTAATGGATGGAAGTTTAACGTAACAAAACAAGAATGTAAAAGTGTCCCAATCCTCTTCAATGCAAGAGGACAAGACAAAGGTTTTCTCTTATAGGAACAATGGACATGGGTTCACTCAATCCTCTCTCCCATCTATGGTGATTATCATGTTATAGATAAAAAGTACACACAATTGTCATGCTTTAATGGTAAACTTCTATGACGGCTACATGTCCTAAAACACATAGTTGAAAGAAGTACTCATTTGTGTTGCTAGGTCACCCTCGTAAGGCTAGCGTGGTTGCTGTCACTCCCACATCATACTCTTCCTTTTTACCCCCAGATAAAGGATGTTGGGCTGTATTTCACATGTCACTCAATACATATGCCGTTGTCACATCGGCCATCCCGTACCTACATACATCATACTTCATAATGGACAATATTCTAAACACTAGTGCAATGATTCATATTTCGTGTGCATGACCACATCTCTCTCATCTATCCACACTTGGTGGTGTCAATCACCTCATGACAAGGATAAACAAGGCATTATGCATAAATCAAACCATCACATGTATCATAGAATATCTCCAAAGTATGACAAACCATAGAAATCCCAACATGACGGTAAATGCATAACATAATATCATCTCATACCACAATATCCACCATAGGAATTACAAAGATAGTTCCATAATCATGCAAGGCACATCATATGGACTTCAACAATGATCATACATAGAGAGATTGGATCAAGTTACCACCACAAACCCAAAGTCCAGGGGGTGGACTACTCCCCCTTCATCATGGTGATGATGGTGGAGATGTTGGAGAAGATGGAGATGATCTTGCTGTAGATGTTGATGATGAACACGCCGGAGGGGGTGGAGCCCTCCGGAGGTGATTCCGGCGTTTCCCCCTCCGATCTTCTCCGGCGGCAGCCTTCTGACTCTCTGTTTCGTGGTTTTGTGTTTCTCCGCCGCCTCCTCACGAAACTCCTCGGGGGACTATTTTTATAGACGTTTTTAGGTCAAGACGAAGCCACGGAGACGAAAACGGACGGCATCGGAGCCACGAGGAATAAAAGAGGTGGTCCCACACGGCCAAGGAATCTGGCCGCGTGGGACCATCTATTTTCTTCCTCGGACTTCCTTTTTCGCGGATCCTTGGCTCGTACGTCTTCTTATTTCCAAATATTGGGCCCCGTAAAATATTAGGTCATTTGGACGTCGTTTGGTCCCTGAAAGTCAAAAACATGGAAAAAGGGGTTTTCTGGTTCTGCAGGGTTAATTCCAAATAAATGGGGAAACTGTGAATTATCCCCAAAATCATTATAAAACATAAATATAACCCATATATGATGCAAATAAGTTGGAATATCAAGTAATAAAATATAAAGTTCATGTATGCATTTTACATGCATCAAACGCCATTGCCATTTCTGGCATTCCCTCATTAGTATCGCAAATGCTGCCATCATCCCTTCTAAGCGCGCGCACCGTATTCTTGCGCCTCCTGTGAGACGCCCAGTTTTGAAAATATTTTGTATTGCGATCACCAGCCATAAGCCAGTCCTGTCAAGAACGTTGGCGATACATGATCTCCTCACGCTCATAAATCTCGTGAAGACGTTGCTTAAAATCCTGTGTTGGAGATATGCCCTAGATTTATGTCCAAGTTTATTATTAATGTTTATATTTTTATGCTATAACTGTATTGGGCACTTGGATAGCAAATACAACGCGTTCAAGAGGAAAACCTCCAATACAGGTGTAGAGATACGAACAAGTAAAAGCGTTCCTAGTATTGTCTCTAAGACTCACTAGTAGGAAAAAGCTTATAGGTGGAACAAAATTCTGCGACGCACCAATTTGTCGTGCACCACAAAAAAATATTTCTGTGGCGCATGTTTCTGCGTGCGCCACAAAAATGTGGAATTCTGTGGCGCACGGAAACCACATGCGCCACATAATTCCGCATTTCTGTGGCGCACAGATATATGCGCCTGGCGCGTATGCTATATGCGCCACAGAAAAGTCAAAAAGTTTCAAAAATCCAAAAAAAATCAAAACAAATAAAAAAATTTGAACGGCCTTTTCAGTTTTGCAAACAAGAAAAAAATTTATAAAATATTCAATAAATAAAATCCTTTGAGATATAGTTACGTTTTAGGTGTGTTTGGTTCTGCTGTGGATTCCAAAAAAGCTGCTGTGAACTGTGAGCTGTGAAAAACCTGCTGTGAGATAATAACTGTGGCAAAGCTGAAAGTCGTTTGGCTCAAGCAACTGTGAAACTGTGAATTCTTATGTAATCATGTCTAAGACTCCTAAGACCGTGGGAGAGCCGTCGCTACGCCTCGCAGGTCCACCAAATCGGACTACCTCCGGTGACCTTGATATCGTCGAACCTTCGCCAGAGTTGGCCGGACCTCGCCGGAGATAGCCAAAACCTCGCCGGAAATCATCGTAATCATCCCGGATCTTTTCGGCACCTCGCCGGTGCTGCCTGGACTTCGTCGGAATGACATTTTGGTACTTACTGTGTATTTTTCTATAACGTGGAACACTTATAAATAATATGGATAGAAAGTAATATGTCCATTTATTACAAAAGATTTACGAATCACACAAAATAACGCTCATATAGAATTATCCTCTCTCAGCACACACATCATATTCCGCTCTCTCAATCAACATAGTTATGTCTCTCTCGCAGCAACAAGAGCATCAGCTATCCGATTACGGATATTATTCATTGTATCCTCGTGCTCCCCTTCTGTAACGTCATCTGGTTGTGCCTGCGCCGGTCCACGTGCCACTCGGGGTAGATAGTCCTCATTTGCATCACATTTATCGAACTCTCTATCACACAGCTTGCTATCACGAATGAAATTGTGCAGCGCTAGGCAAGCAATGACGATATGCTTCTGTGTACGAGGTCAGAAACTTGGCATAGCTTTCAATATCCGCCACTTTTGCTTGAGGACACCAAATGCACGCTCGATGACATTGCGAAGGGATGAGTGCAAAAAGTTAAACAACTCATATTTCCCTTGAGGTGCACGGTGACGACGAAGACGAAACTCTGGAAGATGGTATGTACTCCCCTTGAATGGAGCAAGGTATCCAGTTCGGTTTGGATAACCGGAATCCACAAGGTAGTATTTTCCTGTAAGCACCACGTTAGTATACAATGATAACAACAACAATAGTGATGACATAGGTAATTATGTAATAGCTTTGGGAGGTACAGGAAATGAGGGAAAATTTGCTAATGCATGATTGAGGATCCTTGTGTAATGTGCAGAGCCCGGCCAACCAGCAACTGCAAACGTAAACCTCATGTCGAAGTCACATATTGCAAGCACGTTTTGAGATGTATACCCATGCCGACATGTGTGGTTAACTACCTCCTCTGCCGGCACTGAAACTGGCACATGCGATCCATCAATAGCACCAATAGCGCCTTTGAAATGAGGCCAGAAACAAGCTTCTTTAACCCTTTCATGTTCAGTACTAAAAGCAGGATCTCTAGGCTTGATGTTATCTTTCGCTAACTTGCGCAAACATACCAGTACTTCCTTAAACTTGGTATGAATTGTCCAAAGTGACCGTACAAAACGGTTTTCAGCCTGACAGAAAGCCTGAGGACCTCCAACAATCCATAAAAACATGGCTAGTGACTCGATTGATGAAACATTGTTTGTCGACTTCAAGCCTTAGGTAGATACAAGCAAATCATGGAGTGACATGAAAACTTCAGTACTCATCCGAAACATTTTATAAAAATACCTTGGACGATTAAAGCACTCCATGACCCATTGAATTCCTGTTTGTTGAGCTTCTCTATATGGACCTTTGTTCAAGTACCGCTCAGTGTACAGATTACCTATGTTCCCCATGGTGGCAGCCTGCTTCGCAAGTTTAGCAAGAAGTAGTAGTCCCTCTTGTCCCTTTTTGGAAACATCTTCCATGTTTGCATCCATCTACACGAGACAATAACATATGGTAGCATCAATAATATTTTAGCATACGGGTACTATATTAAAATATCATGCAATAATTGTTCACAAGTAAAGAAAATAAATTGTTTACAACTCAAACAAATAAACTGTTCGACAACTCAAGCAAATATTTTTCATGAACACAAGGAACTGAATGGTTCACGAGTGAAGCAAATAAATAGTTCACATCTCAAGCAATAAATTGTTCTAGAGCTAAAAAAATATAGGCAATTCTAGGCGCTCTTTGTCGTCTCCTTTTCATACTCCCTCTCAACCAAATCTTTCCTTTTCATGGTCCCTCTCAAGCAAATCTTTCCTTCCTTCATTTGTTTCGAGCAAGCTGAAAATCTCCCTAAATTCAGGCTTCACAATCAGCAAGGTGGCTGTGTGGAAGAGAGCGGTTTTTTCTTCAACACCACATTCTTTCACCAATTTCATGACATGCGCAATGGTAGGAACATGATTTGTTGGATTAGGAGTTGATGATGCTTCAACCGTAGAGGTTATCTTGTCCACTCCAGTCTCTATTTTGTGGCATGTTTGCTTGTACAACCGAAAGAAGGGACTCTTCTCATCTTTCTCTTCATTTGCTATTTCTTCCTTCCGCTTCTTATTTGCTTTTGGTTTATTCAACTTAATTTCAGCAGTCTTTGCTACTTCGACCACATCATCGTCACTAGATTCACCAGAGGACACATCTCCAGGACATGATGCGGTAGCCCCATTGACATGTGCCTTATCAAAGAGTACATCCATATCTTCAATGTGCTTGGGCCCACGTTTTCTGAACTTCACATGGCTGCACTTGATGCCTCTTTCGGCATTGTTGCATCTCTGTAATTCATGAATTTACAAGTTAGTTACCACAAACAGAAAATTCATGGAAAACAGAAATATTTATATTAATGCTCATGACAATTTGAATAAATCTCACCTCAAGATGTTCATCCCACCATGTGGCAGAGCAATCAACAGTTTGCTTGGCATCATCCCAGCCTAGCCCACTAGCAGCAATTTTTAGCTCCATGAATATTGTGTAATCTTTTTCATACTGTCCCATTTGTTTTTCAATTGTAACTTGGTTAGCTTCTTGCCGGATCTTGCTTCAAACTTAAGTATCAGGCTCTTCCAACCTTGGGGAGTAAAACAACCTAAAGGCCTATTTCCAACATTAATCTCTTCCTTGCAAATGTCAATGAAGTGCTTGACATTCACAGCATCCCAAGCCGCCTTCTCACTCATACTTCAATAAATGAAAAAGAATTGAATATACGTACTCACAATCATATGTTCATACTGACAAAAAAATATGCAGGTTCAGTCGCCACAAGGCATCAATCCAGTCAAGCTAGCTAGTTTGTACATGCAGGTTCAGTCGCCGCAAGGCATTGGCTAGCAGGAATAGAAGGCCATGTACGCACGCATCTTGTTCCTCTAGTCGAGTTAATTAGGAATAATGTACGGCTACCGGTGTACAGCGAGCTAGAGATCATCATTAATCTGCGATCTTTATATTATTCTAACCCTGATCTTATCATGGAACCACGCGCAGTAGCATCAGCACCCATCAACCATACACATACAGATATCTCTACACATGGCGTACAGATTGAATACCAAAAATAAAAGACCGGTCAGATTAGAAGGCATGAGCGAGAGAAGGCTACCTGATACGACGAGAGAAAGATGATTTCGGCCGGCGGTAGATCTGGCCGCGTTGTTCCTGATCGGTGACTTGAGCGAATCTTGGAAGCTAGCTGGTCTTCGTGAGGGGAAAGAGCGGGGACGGGAGCAGTGGTAAGGGATGGAGACGAGGAGGCACATGCACAGTTGGAGAGGCGCCGTGCTACCGTCGGCTGGCCGGAGAAGTGAAGCGCAGCCAACCCTAGCTCCGCGGAGCGCCGCCATGCGAGCAGCAACACGATGGGAAGAAAATAACGAGCGGTTAGGGAATATGGCGCGCGATAAGTACGAGGTGGAAACATATAAGCGAAGGGGTACAACTTATCGGTGGCACTGGTGGGTAATATTTGTCCAAAGTTGAAATCGGAAGCAAGAGAAGCAGGGGTATACCTGCTTTACAAATAACACTACGAAAAGCCGGCTGCTTTTCTAAAATCTTCTACGAAAAATACCCGTTTGGTTAACTTTCAGCTTTTTGACAGCAGAAGCAGGTTAGAAAAGCAGAACCAAACAGACCCTTAGTGTCTACTTGGTATAGAAATTTCGAAATATGAATTTTGACCTTTTTTGCAAAAACCAGAAAAAAAAAGTTTGAACGGCCATAACTTTTGCATACGATGTCGGAAAAATGTGTTTAATATATCAAAAAAAATTAGAGAAAAATTCGAGCTCGATTTCACCCATGTTTACCCGGTGAACTTTTCTCAGATTCTCCAAATTCCAAAAAGATGATTTTTTAATTTCAAAAAATTTCAAAAATTTCAAAAATTTGTTTTGAAAGTTTTCTTGATTTTTGAATTTTGGATTTTTCAGGATTTTTTGAATTTTTGGCATTTTTTTGCATTTTTTTGAATTTTTTTTTGGATTTGCTTTTGAAACTTTTGAAGTTTTTGATTTTTTTTCAAAATTTAAAAACACACATATATATACATACCACACATAAACTACACACACATATACAAAGCTTAAGAGGGTTGATATGATACTTATATCAATAAGAACTTGAGTAGCATAAGGGTAGCTAAGCTGAATAGAACTTAGAAGTTAAGCGTGCTTGGGTTGGAGCAATTTAAGGATGGGTGACCTTGCGGGAAGTCAACATTTGAGATGGGTCAAAAATTCAGAAAAATTAGAAAAAATTCAAATATTTAGGTTTTTCCAAATTATTTCAATTCCTGTTTTTTTTTGAATTTTTTTGCGTTTTTTGAATTTTTGACAATTCTGTGGCGCATGGTACCCCATGCGCCACAGAAATGTGACAATTCTGTGGCGCACGCACCATGCGCCACAGAATTGTTTTTTGGTGCGCCACATATAGGGTTTTTCCTACTAGTGACTGACCTATCTTATTGTTTGATGATCATGTTTACTGATCATGGACTTTGTATAAGTCACACAACTATAGGAGTTTATTATCGGAATGATAATAGTACTGAACCGACCCACTATATGATCTTGCTAAGACACTCATCGTCAACGATGAAGGTAGCAATTGATCATATGTCTAGTTATCATTAGCTGTATTCCTTTGCTATGAGAATATCTGGTGACCGCTTATTCGACACTCATGCTTTTATTGTTACCTAACGTCTGGCCGTAACTGGGGACCATAACGGTAGCTTTTGGGTGTGAACTAGAATAATGTATTGAAACAGAGATTATTCAAGAATGACACTTACTCCTCCAGACGATGGAGAGATACATCCTCTAGGCCTTCTCAGTATTATTATTGTCACTCAATCGTCTGGCTAGACATAGCATGATTTATCACGGGACAATATAAATACGGAATGAGAAAATAAAAAGATATTGGTATGATAATTATATGTGTTATGATCGAATGGTTTGATCACACTAGAGCACATTGTCTCAATCTCGAGATATCATTGGTATCATGTACGTAAGGGGATTAGCGTAATGAGTAACACACAGGTTTTGTCGTTCACTCATGAACACACGGGAGCCAGTACGGCCATCTAGGTCCCAATGCTGGTTATTGTCTGGTAAGTTCCCGGACATATCTTTGTGTTTACTGAACCTTTCGGGTCAAACACTTAAGCTGTGAGTCAATCTTTTATTGAGAGAATAAATTTGTAGTTTTGTGGTTATAATAAGTGGTCAGAGCCGCTTCGATGTCACAGGAACAACTCCGGAGTGATTCGGAGAAGTTCCGGTGAAGTTATCACGAGAGGGAAATAATGCCGGTATAGTGCAGAATTTCCGATGAGAGAAATATGGCGAACATGAGATGTTCCGGGATGCCGGGAAGTGTTTCCGACATCAGTGGATAGAGTCGATGATTTTATCTATAGATTATATTTGGTTCTGAAAGAGTTTCGGAGGTTTGCCGGGAAGGGGGGATGCGCTGGGGAGAATAGGGGGTGCCCTGCGTGCTGCGCCACACCTAGTGTGGGCCGGCTGCATGGGCCCCACCTCCTGGCCGGCCGCACCAAGTCTCCCTCTCTCCTTCCTTGTTTAAATTGAAGATTTAAAAGAGTCCGACTTGAACTAGGAAAGAAATAAAGGAAATTGGCAAAAAGGAAAAAGGAAGGGGAGGAGTCGTTTTTGGACAAGGACTCCACAACCGACTTGGGCAAGGGTTCGGCCGGCCCTTCTAGGGCCGGCGCACCACCCCCTCCCCTTCCCCTTATATACTCCCCCCTCTCCCCATGGAGAGACACATCCAGTAGACTTGCACAAGTTCCTCTCTCTAGATATTGTGCAATTAGACGAAGCTCTAATTATGACGGCGCTCTAATTAGACTTTGATCTAATTTCTCTGTAGTAGATCTCATGTGTTGAGAATTCTATCTCTCTAGTCTCATATAGCTTTAATCAATTTGATTAGATCTACCACCAAATCTACGCCGTAAGGCAGTCTCTCTTCGTCGATGCTAGTAGCTCTAGGCGGCGAATGTGCTCGGCGGATTTGCGCAGTGTACGTGTGGATACTGTTAGAGCGGGGCTGCGCAAGTAGTTCCTGGACGACGTACCGGCAACAATCTCACATCCCGGCGTGGACGTGAAATTCTTCATCAGGCTTCACCGACATCTACTTCGACAAACACAAGATATTCTGCAACGGTGTTTATAAGTATTCTAGACCTAGCATTATGGGGTGCAGCATATCTTCATAGATAGATCTTGGCGGCAAGGTTACGGAAAATTTTAAAGTTTTACCCGCAACCCAATAGTGGTATCAGAGCCGATCTATGCGTAGGTATGATTTGATCTAGAGCACAAGTTGGTGCGAGCATTGCATGGTTCTTGCATTAAGTTTATTTTAGTTGCTTCACAATAAGTTATGCTTCATATTCCATGGCGGCATAGGCAAGATCTTACGGACTTCTGGCAATGCGCGGACCTTCCGGCTGCTCCTAGTATGCCTGTCGGCGCCAACGAAGTGCTTCAGTAGCTTCGGGTCTATACCTATAGTTTGGACGTTGTTGTATAATGGACGGGGCATGAGGGTTGGACGCCTCATGGGGGCCACGCGCAGTGCGATTGCTTAGATTGGGGTCCGCAATGTTTTCGTAATGTTGGGATCTCAATCACCCCGCAAAGTTAATCTAGCAACTAGCCTAAACGTGCCTCAGTTCATAGGTAGTGACGGTTCTTCCGTAGATCCTACAAGGCCATGTAAAACTTGCAAACAAACGTTAGTTTCGTCTAACTTGGTTTTGCAGGATTGTGTGCATGTGTTTGGTATAGCTATTTGTTACGGTGTTTTCACAAGATGGCCAAAGCCAAAACAATTGATCGAGTTCGTCATCGACAAGTAAGCGAAGAAGAGTTCGTCGCATGGACCGGGAGGAGGCACCGGCGGTGATGCTGGTGACGAGTACTTGACGAGTACTTGACGAGTTTTCGGATACAGTAATTTCCCTCGGGAATTTTGCTGTGACCGGGAATTATGAAGATGGTGATCCTCAAGGACGAGCGTCAAGAACTTCCGGAGAATAACAAAGGCTATACCAAAGCACATGAATTATAATTAATTGCCTGTTATGTTTATCCTTTGTTGTTTGCGCCTTGATTGCGCAAGTAGTCATTTATTTGGGTGAATCCTCAAGTAAAATATCAAGGAGATCGTGTTCTTCCAACTGTGGCACCGTCAAACCAGATGCTTGTCATCGTACGCCATGTTTCCATGAGTAATGTGTGCCAAGGGTTTGGGAGGCGGGCGCGAACCGTTCCAGCAGCATCATCGGTTGTTGTCTTGAAGTCCTAGCATACAAAGTTATGAGTTCGAACACGCACGTCGAAAGACGAACATGAGCTGTAGCTACTACAACTAGCATAGTGCCTACCGGTCGTTCACGTGACATGTCATGTATCCATGCTTGTTTCGTCGGGTTATCGGGTCCTGAATCACTTAGCGCCAATCACGAGGATTATTGGACTTAGTGGGAACATATCTTAGATTCAATTTAATTGAGTTAAAGTAGTGCATTAAAATTAGTAATAATCTATAAGTCTGAATAAACTTGTTTTGTTGTAGAGTATGGACCACTTTGAAAAGTATCATTTCAATTAAATGTCGAGTCGTGCACCGTTAGCTGCAAATGGAAACAACTTTGGAGAGTGGTTTTCCACATGGTGAGTGTTCTGAAGAACACAGGAAAGGAACAAGTTCTGAATCCCATGGACGCAGACGATGAAGCCCATGGTGGGCCTCACATGTTCTATGAAGAGTGTATTGTCAAGGAGCTCATGCATGCTTGTATTGATCCCGAGCTGGGCGATCTCTTTATGGATCTTTTCCCTTTCGGCTCATGAAAGTATTAAAAGCTCGTTTCATAAGTCAAGTACGCACTGAGCAGTACAATCTAAACCGGGAACTGATAAACGTTCGGCTTGAGTTGGTGAACCCATTCAGCTGTTTGAGGTCAGGATAACTGGCATAGAGAAAAAACTTAGACAACTTGGTTCGCCAATTAGTCTTGAGTTTTTCAGTGACATTATACTATCAGCACTACCACCTGCATATCATGCCTTTGTGGCAATGTATAATCGCATGGCGGATGAGTGGCCGGTTCAGATGCTGTTTGCCTTGATCAAGGAAGCAGAAGCTGATATTCTACATGGGGATCTAAACTGGACCAGGACAGGTATAAGAGTTATACATGTTGACATAATTTCAGCAATTATGATCACTGGTATGAAAAATACTAATTGATGCTCAAACTTGCACCAGTGGCAGGTACTTTGGAAGGAGCTAATGCTGGAAGGAAGAGGAAATTCTGGAGTGACGTTGAGGCTGCGCTTGGAGTGCAACTGATCATCCTAGAAGTAGCACAATGGAAGATCGCATTTTATGCAAACTGACCACTATGTCTACATTCCAAGTCAATGAAGGAGATTTACACTAGGACTTTAAATAAGAGTTATTTTCAGTTCGATCATTTTGTAATGAATATTTTATATTTTGGAACAAGTTTGTGTTTGAATTATAAAGTATGTGAGGGAGTTCACATTTTGTGAATTCGGTTTGATGATCTTCTTTATTGTTATATGTCATTAAGTTTTGTTTGTTAAGTCTTTATTGTTTTGATTCAAGATATTACTTAAAGTTTTGAGTAATAATTAAAGTTGGTTTAATCTTTAATTTTGGAGTTATACTTTTCGTTGGTTCTCTTTGAGACTCTTAAAGTTATCTCTAAAATTAAATTGGTAAAACTGAAATCACAAAAGTGCTAGGCACTTAGAGAAATTCGAAATTCATAAAGTGTTGGCATTTATTGAAAATCGAAATTCACAAAATGGTGGGCATTTGGTAGATTCAAAATTGGCAAAGTGCTAGGCACTAGTAGATTTCGAATTTACATAAAGGAGTGGAATCTACCCATTAATTCAATTCTATTGAAGATTTAATATGAAGTTTCATATTAATGAAATAGAGTTAATGAAATTATTGAAGTTGCAATATTTCATATAATTCAGTGGGAGAGTGTGAGAATCAAAATAAAGGAATCAAAGGTATTTGATGAAGTTAAAAGGACTTATAAATTATTATAATATTGTTGACGAAAGAAAGTTTTCTTAGTCAAATTACTCATGATGAATTGGTAATTGAAATTATCGTGGTAATAAAATCTTTTGCAAGATAAAGATTAAAAGGAAAATGTTATAATGATTAAAACAAAAGGTCTTGTTCTGATGTGATGTGAAATAGAATTCCAAATTACCCACTAAAGTAAATAGATTATTTTGTTTGTATTAAGGGGACCTATATCAATTTTAACTTAGAGTTATTTTGATAGAAAGTTCCAAGATTTTCAATTGTGAATCTAAGTGTGGATTCGAATTGAATAAATATTTTGCATAAAGGTAAAGTTCAAAGTATTATATTGGCAGTTGTTTTCCACACATAATTCTAAAAGCTTGTTGACTTTAGAATTGGAGAAAGATGTCTTCTCATGAAGAGAGAGTGGAAATCAAAATACGAACTAAGACTGAGAGTTTTTGGACAAGTGTTAGAATGAGAGGGCAACATGCAAATGTTTCCATATCATTACTTTGTCCACGAATACATGTGAGTTATACATGATTCGAATTAAGTGTTAAGATGAAAATCATGTGAGGAATTTAACGATTAAATCACCTAGTGGTTGAATTATTGAAATGTCCAGGAACATGATTAAAAGCAAAACAATTACAAACAGAATAAGGAATACTCATAAATTACGGTATATGTCATAAAGGAGTCCAAGAAAAATTCATGTAGCTCCAAGATCTAATCTTGAGAGTAGTTTGGACGTGATGTGAAATCACTGGGCATGAATATTTCATAAAGAAAGGACAGATGTGAATATCTAATATTCATAGAGCTAGTCTTGATTAAAATTGTTTTATCAAGGACGAATAAATGATAGTGAGAAGTTGCAAAACTTATCATATCAATTGCTCAATGCTGTTATTGGACTTTAAAATAGCAAAAGTAATTGCTAAGAATAATTCATTTGGATTATGAGAATAATCTAGATAATTATATTATGAGTGTTTGAAGTCAGTCGTATTAATGAATTGAGAATTTATTATTTTCATTATATAAATCGAAGGGACTTAAAAGACAGTGGGAGCCGACATTATATTTGTTGAATAAGGCTAGGCCGAATTCAAAAATGTATATCTTGTGTAATGAAGATTTAAAAGAGTTTTAAAAAAAGGTCGGAAAGTGTCTTATTAAATTTTTGTTTATGAGATAGATTAAGAATTTAATAAGCATGAGTATGAATGTGCTAAGTACAATTCTGAAAGTAATTCGAATTGTGTCTTGAGTCAAAGAAATTTTATCAAGAATTCATAGCGTGATATTTGCAACACACATTGACATTCGTAGTCAATGATGAGCAAATAGAGAGGAATAAGATCAAATCATATTTAATGTGATTTTTCTTATCTCATTGCTATATATAATGCATAAAGCCGGAAAGTTTCCAAAGTGCTAAATTTTATTTGGCCACCGGCGGTTAAGAGAAATACTTGGTAAAAGTTTTCTCATAAAGGCAGTTAATTAAAAGTGTAATTGATCCGAGGGTTTGGTGAAAGAACCCAATAGTGATATTACAAAAGAATGACGACTTAGAGATTTTGTAAAGCTTCAAATAGTGTATATCAAGAAGTTCCTCATATACGTATTTGTAGTGGAATTATGAAACAGATCTTAATCGATTTAATCTGATAAATGCAATTTTCAATTGATAAATATTTGGTGTTTTGATTTATCAAATCACAAGTATATTATGAGTGGATTCTACAACACAAATATATTTTCTATTAAGGATAGTTGCATCATTGATGTGAGACGTCATGATAAGCAAGTTATTGGATAAAGTCATAAACTTGGTGAGGTTTCAATAGACGGTATGATAATATCATTCGGAGACGCTTGATATTATTAATGCTACTATGGAACCGGATAGGCCGATATCTAATTCCTAATATATCCGACTTACATTGTCAAGTTTGACATGTGAGGAGTTAAACAATTTTATGTACTTTGGTTGGATCAAAGTTTTGGACAAAGTCTCAGAGCGCATGCGAAAGCGTGAGTGGCACCTTAGTTCCATTTGGTGTCATGTCATCGTTCTAACTAGAATCATTATTGTTTCTAGTGCAAGTGGGAGACTGTTGGAGATATGCCCTAGAGACAATAATAATTTACTTATTATTTATCTCCAAGTTTATTATTAATGTTTATATCTTTATGCTATAACTGTATTGGGTACTTGGATAGCAAATACAACGTGTTCAAGAGGAAAACCTCCAATACAGGTGTAGAGATACGAACAAGTAAAAGCGTTCCTAGTCTTGTCTCTAAGACTAGCCTATCTTGTTGTCCGATGATCATATTTTCCTGATCATGGACTTTGTATAAGTCACACAACTATAGGAGTTTATTATCGAAATGATAATAATACTGAACCGACCCACTATATGATCTTGCTAAGAGACTAATCATCAACGATGAAGGTAGCAATTGATCATATGATTAGTTATCATTAGCTGTATTCCTTTGCTATGAGAATATCTAGTGACCGCTTATTCGACACTCATGCTTTGATTGTTACCTAACGTCTGGCCGTAACTGGGGACCATAACGGTAGCTTTTGGGCGTGAACTATAATAATGTATTGGAACTGAGATTATTCAAGAATGGCACTTACTCCTCCTGACGATAGATAGATACATACTCTAGGCCATCTCAGTATTATTATTGTCACCCAATCATCTGGCTAGACACAGCGTGATTTATCACGGGACAATATAAATACGGAATGAGAAAAGAGAATGATATTGGTACGAGAATTATATGTGTTATGATCGAATGGTTTGATTACACTAGAGCACATTGTCTCAATCTCGATCATTGCATTGGTATCGTGTACGTAAGGGGATTAGCATAATGAGTAACACACAGGTTCTGTCGTCACTCATGAACACATGGGAGCCAGTACGGCCGTCCAGGTCCCAATGCTGGTTATTGTCTGGTAAGTTCCCAGACATGTCTTTGTGTCTACTGAACCTTTCGGGTCAAACACTTAAGCTGTGAGTCAATCTTTTATTGAGAGAATAAAGTTGTAATTTTTTGGTTATGAGAAGTGGTCGGAGTCGCTGCGATGTCACAGGAACAACTCCGGAGTGATTCGGAGAAGTTCCGGTGAAGTTATCATGAGAGGGAAATAATGCCGGTATAGGGCAGAATTTCCTATGAGAGAAATATGGCGAACATGAGATGTTCCGGGATGCCGGGAAGTGTTTCCGATATCAGTGGATAGAGTCGATGATTTTATCTATAGAGTATATTTGGTTCCGGAAGAGTTTCGGAGGTTTACCGGGAAGGAGGGGATGCGCCGGGGAAGAGAGGGGTGTGCCCTGCATGCTGCGCCACACCTAGTGTGGGCCGGCCGCATGGGCCCCACCTCCTGGCCGGCACCAAGTCTCCCTCTCTCCTTCCTTGTTTAAATTGTAGATTTAAAAGAGTCCGACTTGAACTAGGAAAGGAATAAAGGAAATTGGCAAAAAGGAAAAAAGAAGGGGGAGGAGTCCTTGTTGGACAAGGACTCCCCAACCGACTTGGGCAAGGTTCGGCCGGCCTTCTAGGGCTGACGCACCACCCCCTCCCTCCCCCTTATATACTCCCCCCTCCCCCATGGAGAGACACATCCAATAGACTTGCACAAGTTCCTCTCTCTAGATATTGTGCAATTAGACGAAGCTCTAATTACGACGCTCTAATTAAACTTTGATCTAATTTCTCTCTAGTAGATCTCATGTGTTGAGAATTAGATCTCTCCAGTATCATATAGCTCTAATCAAGTTTGATTATATCTACCACCAAATCTACGCCGGAAGGCAGTCTCTCTTCGTCGGTGTTAGTAGTTCTAGGCGGCGAATGTGCTCGGCGGATTGGCGCGGTGTACGTGTGGATACTGTTAGAGCGGGGCTGCGCAAGTACTTCCTCGACGACGTACCGGCAACAATCTCACCTCCCAGCGTGGACGTGAGATTCTTCATCAGGCTTCACCAACATCTACTTCGACAAACACAAGATCTTCCGCAACGGTGTTTGTAAGTATTCTAGATCTAGCATTATGGGGTGCAGCATATCTTCATACATATATCTTGGCGGCAAGGTTACGGATTTTTTTAAAGTTTTACCCGCAACCCAATATCCTGCACCTCTTATTCGGATCTAGTGACCAGCGCATTCATCTTAGCATCTTCTAGTTTGGTCCGAAGGATTTCAGCTCAGCCCTGACTGAACCGAAGGTCTCAAAACTCCACTGCTTGATCTCCTTCGTCATATCACGAAGATGACTCAACAGTCCATTGATGCCTAGATCCCTGGCCGGACCTCTTGCCCACTTCTCCTTGATCATGTCATCATAATTTTCATGTCTAGTCCACATTTCCTCGAAAGCAAAACCACGGTGAACCGGCCTATAGCCCACACCTGCATCTGTCTGGACCCGAACAAGCAGTGCCATGTGGTCGGATACCTCAGCAACTATATGCTCAACCTGAGTGAAGGAAAACATAGACATGAACGGCGCTGTCGCCGTGCCCCTGTCCAATTTGACTTGAACATTTGCATCCCCACTGCGGTTATTATTCCATGTGAATGAATAACCCTTGTATCCCATGTCGATTAGACCACACTCCTCTAGGCTCTCTCTGAAAGCAACATGTTAGATTCACTTCTTGGATTACCCCTAGATGTTCATCTTGAGTTAGAATCTCGTTGCAATCGCTAGCACACAGCCACGGAAGATCGTCTTGGGCTTTTAGACATCTCAGCTTTTCCCACGTTTTGTGTTGTTGTTCAGTCCGTGGTTCGCCATAAACACCAGTAAACCTCCAGGTTTTACCTTCATGTGTAATTCCTGCATCAATGTAGTACTGACACCACGGTCTGACGGACACATCCACCCCATCCCGCCACCACAAAGCAAGACCCCCACTCTTGCTAACGCAGTCGACGGCTACCCCATTCCGGAACCCCAGGCTCCATTTTAGCTAATCCATAGCTTTTGCTTTTTTCTTCGTTTCACATAGAAAGACCACCGCTGGGTTGTAGGATCTAATCAGATCACGAAGTTCGCCCACCGCCGCGTCCAACCCCAGTCCATGGTAGTTACGGGCCAGGAGATTCATTGGTCCCGGCGGCCCTGCCTCGCAGGGTCCGCCGATGGATCTTCGAGTCTATTGAAAACAGAAACAGAACTCACTCTCTGCCTTTTCCCCTCCGACTCCGCACTGTCCTCTCCAAGCACCCGAACCGGGACAGGCAACCAGACCTGCTTCGTTCTCCTCTTTTTGTCATATGTACCTTGTGGCACCTGTTGTTTGTCACGGCTCGTAGTACAAGTTGGTTCCCTAGGCCGCCGGGTGAAAGTCCCAGTTTTGTTCTTCGTACCGGTGGCGCTTTGTCAGTCTGTGGTTCCTTGTCCTTTGCCCTGTGGCATTTCTCTGGACTAGTGACCACCCCACTTTTGCCTCGCTGCTCATACCCGCCACTGCGAGAAGAGCTTGAGTAGGCACAGTCATACTCACGCGTGAGATTCCTTCGAGGTGGAAGGTCGCGGATGTACACACCCGCCTTGTACCTTTGGTCCCGGTCCAAGGATCGGCTACCATAGCTCCCAGATGACACAGCCGGGCAGGCTGGAGGGGAGGTTTCTGACTCTTCCTCGGTGATGCACGGAGCCGCTCCCCCATTGAGGAACTACATTTTACTCCTCCTTGCATTGCCCATGCGGATGAATCAGTCTCCCACACTGGAAACAAAAGTGCGGGACTTTTTCATACTTCAAATCAAACCACTTCCCCTCAGGCTCATTTTCTGACTCCTTCAAACTCACACCCCTCGGCAAGGGTTGATCAACACGAACCTGTACCCTAATTCTCAGGTCTTTACCCCATGCCATTCCATCTTCGTCCACCTCAACAGAGATGAACTTACCGACCCAGCCTCCAATCAGTTCCCCATAGCTCGATTCATCATGTCCATTGGAAGGTCCAAAACCCTAATCCAGATATCCATCGTATCAAAACTCATATCAGAGGGGCGGACATCGCCATCAAAATTCTGCAGCAGTAGAGCACAAAGATCGAACTGCCACGGACCGTTGTTCATCACATGCTTCCAGTCTCCCTCTGTCGTGAACCTCATGGCAAATATGTACTCTCTTATGTCCTTGAATTGGGCAGGGCCACGCAAGCCCCAAGCCCGGTCCATTGCGCGCTCCAGCGCCTTGATCACAAGCTTTCGAGGAGAACAGCTCCAACCCACCACCGCCCCTCTAGGCCTAGGGACCTGCGCAGAACCAATACCTTTGATGTCCAGTCCGGTGGCTTCTTTGTCCGTCAGCAGGAGATCACCCATCCTCGCCGACAGACTCACAACTAGCTCCTCCGATCCCTTCTTCGCAGGGGAACGCGACGGCGTCCTGGACAACCGCCCACTCCCAGCCGGCGAACGAGATGCAGAGGCCATGCCAAACGATCTCCTTCAGAGCACCCCACGGGAGCGCCGAGACGAGAGACCCACTTCCACCGGCGCACAGACCCAAAGCTCGCCGTCGAGATCGGATCCGCCGCCGAGAGAAACCACCCACGAGGAGAAAACCCTAGCTAAACGCGATCGCCTCCCGATCGCCCTTGGAGAAACTTCCGCTCTTGGTGGACCCGCAGCCTGTCAGTAGGGTGCCGTGTAATCGAAATAGAAAAAAGGCTACCAAGCCTGTCCAAGAAGTTAATAATTCTCGTGTACTATCTGGAATTGGCAGCCGATCTGCTTATTCATCAAGACAAAAAACGTACGTGCAAAGTCCGCTGTAAGAAAGACCTCGCGATCTGTCAAACGTACTTATACTGACGTATAGTGCGAGAGGCTCGTATGAAGGCGGGACTATTATTCAAATTCCATGGAATTTGTTGTTTTTCTAAGGTAATATGTTGTCTCATTCATAACATAAAAGTCATGGTAAAAACATTTAAACATCGATCTGACAACCCCGGAAAAATAGCATAATCATAACTTTTGCACAAGGGACCTTAGGCAAGAAGGGAAATTACAATCTAGACCAAAGACACCCCTAATTTTGATCCCAACACCCGTCACTCGCCTTTGTGAAAATTCAACGAGATTGTGGCTTAATAGGAGTGTTTATTGTACTATTTTGGAACTAAATAATGTTACGATCATGTGAAAATTCAAATATATTGGTCAATAGCATGGTGTGTGTTGCGATAATCACATAGTCACACTCCCCGCAATCATGCTCGCAAAAAACCCAAAATTCGTGTTGTTGGCTTGCCGCCGTCGTCAATCAAGGAACTGACCGATCCAAGGTCGGTCCGGGACATTGCCACCCTCGATGGTTGCCTAAACTACATCGAGCTGCAGAGCACCAACTAGATGACCACGACAACATTGACAGTTGGATGGGAGCAACCAAATGGAGCATGAAGATCACCGACCACTCCGAGGATTAGCACATGGGCCACCGGGTGTATTCCGCAACCATCTCCGACGGATCTTTCAAACTTGAAGGCGATACAGCTCAGCCAAAATTTAGCAACCTTGTCTACTTCCTCGCCAAGTTTTTGGATAATGAGCAAACAACTTGGGTGGTAGCTATCGATCTTAAGAACAATGCAATACATGAATCTATGGAATATAACGCCATTAAGACGGTTGGGTTCTCCATTGGATACGGGGCTTGTAGCATCTCCAAGTATCTCCAAGGGTACTCCAAAAATTCCAGCATGTTTCTTTCTTGATATTTTAATTAGTTGGTATCTTTTGAAGTACGGTGTCTTCGAGAAATTAGTGCTTTCATTGGGTTTGCTTAACTAGCATTTTTCTTCTATTACTTCCATATCGAATGTATAATGATGATATATGCTACTGAGACTTAATTATGTAACTCAGACCTAGGTCAGTTTTAACTAAATTTTGTACTCAGTTGAGTTAAAGTAAAATATAATTATACTAAACTTTTATACTTTCGTAATTTCTAATCATACCGTGGTTTTCACAAATAAACGTTGTATACTACTTGGTTAGCATTGTTAGCAATACAATATTCTTTGTTAATTGTTTTCCCCGTTATATAGTTTCAATGTGTATCCTGAAAATATATCTCAGTAATTTTTTCCTTTGTTAGATATTAGCCTTAACAAGATACACAACCACCTTTAATGGGAAAATTCACGTATCCTTGATTTTATTACAACATATGAATTACATTGTGTATATTTATATTATTGTGTGAATATTCTTCTCTAATTTTAATATTATTCAATATATTTGTAGAGATTACAAAGCAAGCCTGACAAATATCATAATAGAGGTGTGTAGTGTATGGTTATGCAAGGGGTTGTATAGATACTTAAGGACTATAAACTTAATAGTTGGCATGAGAACATTTTCCGTAGTCAAACGTGTCTTACAATTTACTGTATATTTGGTAATAAGTTGATAATATGTTGATAATCTATATTTGTTATTGAAGTACCTGGGGTCAAGCTTAGATATCAGATCTTCAAAATTATACTTTTAGTGACATATGTTTTAGCCTAGCAAGATTCAGATCAGAGATAGTTGTGCCCAATATGTACTTATTTCCACACAATTGTTTGGTGTTTAAAGTTCCTTTTTTATCGGAGGCGGCAATTTGGGTAGCAGGTGTAGATGAACCTATTATGTAAAACATTTTTTTCTTTTCAAAATGTTAAAAAATTTCAGAAAAAAATCGGATATACATTAGAACATTTTGTTTTAGCACAAAAAATGTCGTGGAGAAAAAACATTTTTGTGAGCTGTGCAAAAAAGACAAAAGAATGTCTCGTACAAAATCATTTTGGAGCGTTCGAATTTGTATTTTTTGCATAGGTCACAAAAAATGTTTTTTCTTCACGTAATTTGTTGTGCTAACATAAAATGTCTTGAACTATATGCGAAAATTTATTTTGAATTTTTTGACATTTCAAAATTTGTTTTTTGGGAAGTGGGTGCATCTGCACCTGCTACCCGTTATGGATTTCTATTTTTTTATCTCACTACTCTGCAAAGAAGGTTGAGGCAGGAATACACCCAACAATATATTTGAAATCGTGCAAGATTTTTTATGTCAATACTTGGAGAAGCTGTGCATGTCGGGGGTGATGAGAAAAATGTGTGTGGAGCTAGAGATGCATGATGTGATGTGTGGCTTTGTGGCAGCGATGTTCAATTTTTTCAAGTACGTATTCTATTAATCTACATCCCAACATCAAACAATTTATTCTATTGAATTTTTTAATGAACACATTATCTTACATCTCTTGTTCACTATGAATCAAAAAGCTTACGTTGGTGGTTATCTCATCTATCTCCCTGAAAAGAAATGCTAGGGACATGTTTGTTTGCCAGTTACTCATAACTTGATGAATATTCTAACATGTCACAATTGCGTTGAACATTTCTAATTCTTTCAGGAGGAATGTACCCATTTGACTGTCAGATACCAAAAAAAGAGTAAAAACCCTATTAGGAGTATTGAGAAGAGATATTGCTACCACATGTTCATGGACTGAACATGATTTATTTCATCAGCACACTTGCTATTTCCTACAGATTCATATCAACATAATAAGAGCAGAAGACCTTCGCCATGGTTGTGAGCAAAAAGCAAGATTGTATGCGACGTTCTTTTTACATAACAGTAGGATTATAAATTAGTTATATGTGGTTACCTTATTTTGTTTTTCAGACTTACTTCGGTATACTTTAAATTGTATTGATCTATCCACTTCTGAATTAGTGGGCCTGATCGTGAGGCTGTAATTGCTCCCTATTGTTGTGTGTATGTTAGGTGGGGTGGTTGTAGGGATGAATATGTGGGAGAGGCGTTTTGGCTCCCGGGTGCATATGCTCATGTTATGTTTGTCAAAATTTTAAAAATTATGAAAACACATAAAAAAACTAGAAAAATTGGGCATAAAAAATATTGACCATTCCCCAACGACATCGGATAATCTACTAACAGATAAGTTTCGTGACACCAACGATAATATTAAGTAGGCTTAGTTCGTAGATGTTGACGTGTGTATTGCTATGCATATATTCTGTAATGTGCTGAAAATATTCGCAAAAGCATAAAAAAACCATGTCAAACAAACACTACAATAGGGAAAGATGGCCGGGAAAACGAGATAACCCTAATCCACCGCAAAGCCAAAGCTAACCTTATACTCCCTCAGTTACAAAACATAAGACCTGCTAATCTTTCTGGATTTTCCTTATTCGTACGTAAGTGACTGTTTTTAATATGTTGATTCACTCATTTATAAATAAATCAGGACAAAGCCAAAAAAATTGAAATTCTTATAATTAGAAACAAAGGGAAAAGTATCCATAAATTCCGCTTGATCGTTGACATTATATATGATTGACATGACAAGGTGTTACAACTCAGTTGAAAATTGTAGGTATGCATTTCTTATATTTGCGTGCAACCCCGATATTTGATGCGTGTACCGGTGAGCTAGCTATGGCGCCGCTTACTTTGAAATCCTATACAATAATGCGTAGTTACACTGCAAATCACTTATACTACTAACTAATCAACGTCATCTGCGCTGACAACGTGAACCGCGAGGTCTTTATATTTTGCAGTTTGGGATCATGCATCATGCACCGATCCTATTATACATAGCCAATAGTACTACCAAGTACTAGTTCAACGAACCTGTGCTATTAGCGGCCGTTGACAGAGCTGAGTGTCCGATCCAGAGCTTCTAATCATACGTAAGTGGATTTTTCCTTATTCGTACGTAAGTGAATTTTTTTAGTATGTTGATTCACTCATTTATAAATAAATCAGGACAAAGCCAAAAAAAATTGAAATTCTTATAATTAGAAACAAAGGGAGTAGTGGATTATAAAGTATCCATAAATTCCGCTTGATCGTTGACATTATATGCGATTGTCATGACAAGGTGTTACAAGTCAGTTGTTGATTGATCAATAAAGTACTAAATTCTCAAAAAAAAAAAAAAAAAGTCAGTTGAAAATTGTAGGTATGCATTTCTTATATTTGCGTGCAACCCCGATTATTGATGCGTGTACCGGTGAGCTAGCTATGGCGCCGCTTACATTGAAATCCTATACAATAATGCGTAGTTACACTGCAAATCACTTATACTACTAACTAATCAACGTCATCTGCGCTGACAACGTGAACCGCGAGGTCTTTATATTTTGCAGTTTGGGATCATGCATCATGCACCGATCCTATTATACATAGCCAATAGTACTACCAAGTACTAGCTCAACGAACCGGTGCTATTAGCGCCCGTTGACAGATCTGAGTGTCCGATCCAGAGCTTCGACAATGGAGCTGCTGATCACCAGCTGCCCATGGCGATCGTCCCTCCTTTTTTTCGGCACTCTCTCCCTCGCCTCACTCATCTTCTTGCTCAGCAGCCGTCGACGAGGCCTCCCTCCAGGCCCGCCGGTCCTGCTTTTCCTGGCCAAGTGCTTGGCGCTCCGCCGGTCCATCTTCGACCTCCCTCAGATCCTACGCGAGCTACACGCGCGCCATGGCCCCGTCATCTCGGTCCATGTGCGCCCATTCCGCCCGCTCGTCTTCGTCTCCGATCGCCACCTCGCCCACCGTGTCCTCGTCCAGAGCGGCGCGACCTTCGCGGACCGGCCGCCGGCCTTCGAGCCAGGGCTCCTCTTCACCTCTGGCGGCCGCAATATTAATGCCGCGCCGTACGGTCCTTACTGGCGCCTCGTCCGCCGCAACCTCTCCTCCGAGGTGGCCCGTGCCAGCTCCTTCGCGCCCGCGAGGCAGCGGACGCGGGAGGCACTCGTCGACGACCTCCTCCTCGCATCTGGAAGCGGCGAGCGGCCCGTGACGGTGAGGCCGCTGTTCCGGCGCGCCCTGTTCGACCTCTTCACGTGCATGTGCTTCGGCGGCAGGCTTGCCCCGGAGGTGGTGGACGAGATACAGGAGCTGCTGCTGTGGATGGCACGCATGCACCTCCTCAGGTACCCCATCTTCTACCGCTTCCCGTCCCTCACCAAGAGGCTCTTCCACAAGCGGTGGGCCTCGCACGTGGCCGCGCGCCGGAGGCTGGACGAGATCCTCCTCCCGCTAATCAACGCCAGGCGCGCCTCCGGCTCCGGAGACCCGTCTTGCTACGCCGACTCCCTCCTGGCGCTGCGAGTGCCCGAGGAAGGCGACCGCCCGCTGACGGACGGTGAGCGGGTCAGCCTGTGCATGGAGTTCTTGGGCGCCGGGAACGACGGCACGGGAGCATTGCTGGAGTGGATCATGGCGGAGCTGGTGAATCGCCCCGTCTTGCAGGCCAGGGTACGGGAGGAGATGAGGAGCAAGCCGGAGGTGGTCAGAGAAGGTGACCTGCCTTACCTGAGCGCCGTGGTGCTGGAGGCGCTGCGGCTGCACCCGCCGGTGCACTTCCTCGTCCCGCACGGCGTGCGGGGCGACGGCGCCGAGATCGGGGGCTACAAGGTGCCTAGGGGCGCGGAGGTGAACGTCCTGGTCGCGGAGGTGGGGCGCGACGAGTCGGTGTGGACGGCGGCGCTGGAGTTCCGGCCGGAGCGGTTCCTGGAGAGCGGCGAGGGGCGCGACGTGGACATCACGGGGAGGAAGGAGATCAAGATGATGCCGTTCGGCGCTGGCCCGCGGATGTGCCCCGCGTACAAGCTCGGCATGCTGCACGTTGCCTACTTCGTGGGGGGACTCGTGAAGGAGCTGGAGTGGCTGCCGCCGGTGGAAGGGGAGCAAGTGGACATGACGGAGACGCTGAATTTCACCACCGACTTGAAGAATCCTCTCCGTGCACGCATCATCCCCAGGAATTGAAGCTACTCTTCTTCTATCACGTAAAGTCACCAGCGGATCGAATGTCAGCTTGAATGTAACTTTAAATGGTGGTTTGTTGATTGTCCCGCACACGGGCGTACTCTCCGTGCACGCATACATACTTGAGAAGTATTATTAAAGAGAATGCTAATTTGTCTTAAACTTTCTAAAATGTAGAGTATTGTGTAATGGAGGGAGTATACGTCATGGACTAGCTTTTTGCGCGCTACTACGAATTTTCGCTTGATTTGGAATGACATTTTTCTTACCAAGTGCTTTGGAAGAAAAACAATTTGGACAAAGGTACGAAGTTAATTAGACAAGGAGGACAGGATTAATTTAGGATTTTACGTCTCATAAACCCGAGGTAGAGTTGCGCAATTTCATTGGAAGCTATATAGGGAGGAATGGTTGGGCACCAAAAGGTATTCTTTATGATACACTGAAGATGCTGGAGGATGATGCTCTAATCCTGTTCAGCAAAGAGTACAATTGTAGATGCATTCTCCATCGAAGCCGTCTAGAATTACTCATCACCCAACTAGAGAACATGGAAGAACGTTAAACATGATCAGTCGTCATGGCGATTAAAAAAAAGGTCTTTCAACTCACGTAGATACTACTCCCTCCGTTCCAATTTAATTGACTTGCTATGCACCATATGTGGATGTATCTAGGCATGTAACATATCTAGATACATCCATATGTGGGTGCATAAAGTCAATTAAATTGGAACGGAGGGAGTACATCTTTACTATCTCCATCATCCCTACAATCAATCTACGGCCATATAACCCCCTTCGGCTCATCCCTACAATCAATCTACGGCCATATAACCCCCTTCGGCTCTTCTCAAAGATTCAAGACGGTTAAACATGATCAGTCACCTACCCGCAAAAAAAAAAAAAAACATGATCAGTCGCCATGGCGATTCCCGGTTACTACTTTTTAGGGCACCTCGGCAAGGGAAACTACTAATGTTGTTTCTGTTTCTGGTTTGTACCTGACATACAAAAATATCATGTCTTTAGTAATACTCCATAAACAACAATCCTTTCTCAGGACATGCCATAAGTACAGCTGATTTGTGCATTGTGGCAGATCTCAGGACATGACATAAGTACCACTTACAATTATTAATTAGTTATATATGCTCATAACTTCCTATTTATGAGGGCATCAGGATAAGGTTTTCATGTGGGATGTTGCGCAAACCTGACACCTAAAAGGGATACCTCACTATGGCATCCATTTAGATATATGCATTAATCGGCTAGTGCGTCATGTACAATAATGATCTTAAAAAGTAATAATAGCACGGGTAGTTGGCACCCGGTGCACCTCTGAGATATTTGGAGATCCTACTATTTTTATGTCAATACTCTACCGCTTCATGTATTTTATTATATTGTTCTTGAAATCGACATCCATCACCCATTTTGTTTGCTGAGTATCCCAAAACAGGTCTTGGCGAGGAAGTAGACAACATTGCTATCTTGAAGGCTTAAGTTGGGTAGGCCTAGGTTGAGTCTCTGCAAGTTTGGTTGATGAGTTGTATGAGTATTGCCTTCAAAGCTTAGAATATCCAGAGATGTTTGATGAATAGACCATGTGATCTATGTGACATTCCTCTGAGGGGCTCATGACCTTCATGTTTCATTTAGCTGTCTTCAAACCTTCATTGATACGGCTGTCACTGTTTATTACGTGCCGCAGCTCGACATAGCTGATGAAACCATTGAGTATGCAATTCCTTAATCGGTGGCGGCAAGCTAAAAATATAAACCTTGGTTATTTTGACAAGAATGTTAGAAAAGATAATATTACACGATAAATCGACCTTCTCGCCCCACACTATATATTCTCTCATGATTATTATCTTGCTTGTAATGTGTCCATGGTGTGCTGTTGGCACATGGACCCAGAGCCTTTCTAACTAAATTTTGGACTCAGTTGAGCTAAAGTAAATATTATTATACTAAACTTTTATACTTTCATAATTTTATAATCATACCGTGGTTTTCACAAATACGTACTACTTAGTTAGCATTGCTAACAATACAATATTTTTTAATTGTTTTCTGATATATAGTTGAAATTTATATCACTGAAAATATATCTCAATAAAAAGTTTTTCCTTTGTGAGATATTAACCTTAACAAGATGCACAACCACCTTTAATGTGAAAAAAGTCAAGTCTCCTTGATTTTCTTACAACATATTAATTGCATTGTATATATGTATATTATTGTATGAATGTTCTTCTCCAATTTTAATATTACTCAATGTTTGTAGAGATTACAAAGCAAGCCTAATTAACCTACAGGGGTCGAACTCCTGAAATGTGGGTCGAATGCAGTACACAACAACACGACCAAACCAACAAGTTCATCACGCTTTTGTTTAAAGCGCTTACTGCAAGGCCTATATTTATCGTCTCTATGAAGTTGGGCTGGGCCTCCGAAGGGGAATTCTGTGATGGGCTTGGCTGTTCGGTTTACTTGGTTTAACCAAAACATTTCCGTTTAAAACCGAATTAACCGAGGACCTTATGGTTAGCTGTTTTGCTAATTGTAACCGTAACCGTAAACTGAAAAAACCGGAATTCGGTTCAGTTAGGTTTTTTCTCGGTTCGGTTTTCGGTTTCGGTTCGGTTTTGCACAGTCCTAGGTACAACCACCTCCTAACCATATTGCCACAGGCAAGTTCTCCTTGATATGAGAGAACTAGTACATACTCCCTCCGTCTCAAAATAGGTGTCTCAAGTTTACCAAAAAATGGATATATATAGACATGTTTCATATATAGAAACATCCACTTTTGAGTAAACTTGAGACACTTATTTTATTTTTGAACGGGGGAGTATATAGTAACGTAATCACCATTATGTTTACACCAATTGCTATCTACATGTAAAACGCTAGAAAAGTAATTAAATCGTTGAGACCAGTATTAACCAAAAAGACATGCATGACGATCGACCTAGCTACATGTAAAACGCTAGAAAAGTAATTAACGCTCCCTACTTGCACGTACGCTAGTCGCCGTACTCTCGTTCTCGGCGCGTTCTCTTGCCCGGCGCGCCTTTTGCATGTCTGCTTCGGCCCCGTCCACGGCGCGTTGCATCTCCTCCTTGGCCTTGTCCACGTCGGTGTCAGCCCTGTCAAGGGCGCGTCTCCTCGCCTCCTTTGCCCTCTCGACCTCGGCGTCGGCCCTCTCGATGGCCCGCGCCCTCGCCTCGACCTCCCTGTCGACATCGGCATCGGCCCTATCTGCCGCCGCCTTCCTGGCCTCGAGGGCCTTGTCCACGTCGGCGTTGGCCCTGTCCGCGGCGTCTTCCCTTGCCCGAAGCGCGGGGTTAACGTCGTAGATGAACCTGCCCACCATGACGCGTTTCCTCGTCTGGTACGCCCTGAACGTGTCCACGTTGGCCTGCAGGCAGCGGCGCAAGGCGCCCGCCGACTTCCGGCAGAGAGCGCCGTCGTCGTCTCCCCTGGCGTCGGCTCCGTCGGCGACCTTGCACGCCTGACGCACCTCGTCCAGTTTGGCCTCGCATCCCATGGTGCGTATGGCGTGTATGATTCTTGTCCAGCTCCGTGTCCCCTATGGGTGTACTATCCCCGGTGAACGTGCGCCGAGGGTACCGCGAGGCGGCCAGTAAGATCCTCTCGACGGGAGAATTCTTGCTGACGTATTCGTCGACGTCCATGGCCGCCGGCTAACTAGGGTTCTGGAGCTCGATCCCAGGGAGGGACTCAACGAAACACGAGCTCGATCCCAGCAAGATCCCCTTCGCGTACGTTTCTCACGATCGAATTCGTATTTGTACCGAGGCCGCATGCGCATGCATATGCATATATAGAGGTATTCGAAAATCTGAGGTATGGACGACGTATCCGATCAGGCCTCTTGCAATTTACACGTATTCGAAAATCTAGAATTGGTAGCCGATCGATCTGCTTATTCGTCAAGACAAGAAGCAGATGGATCGGCTACCAATTCGAAAGTAATCTCCTAACTCCTAATCACAGTTATTTGTATATCCTACTCAAATGTACTTGTAATTTGTAAATGACGTATAGTAGGAGAGGCTCGTATGAAACTATGAAAGCGAGATTATTTGCAAATTTCATGGCCGCTGTATATTTTCTGCAGGTAATACAGCGTCTCATTCATAGAATAAAAAAATCAAGGCACAAATCACGTAGAAATTGGAAAAAAATTGCAGAATTCTAACTTTTGCACAAACAACCCACCTGTAAGATGGAAAATTACAATCTAGACCAAAGAGGCCCCTGATCTTGGTCCCAACACCCGTCAGTCGCCTTTGGCACCACCGCAGCGGCCACCCAAGAAAAAGTGGGAAAATAACTTCTTAACCCAAAGTTTTGACGCGGCTCCATCAATGATCTGCAGTCTTTTGAAACTTCGAAGTAGGTTGTCAAAGGAAAAAAAGCATTGTCATTGAAATAATTTAGTTATGCCGGGCAGCACCCCTGACACTCCATCGAAGTTCAGATTTGGCACTCCTACGCGACGACATCAAGAACGGCGAGGGGTGGCACTGACATGATAAAATTGTTTATAGAAGTTGTTGGTACCGAGACAACATAAATGAGAGGTACATCATACATGTCTGTAAAGGGTTTAGGGGCACCTTAGTGTATCCATGATCCTAATTGTAAATAAATAAGAGACCGCCAAAAAGAAAAATATAATCTAGACGTTGAAACTTGATTGGTGTTTACTATCTCCATCATCCCTACAATTAATCTACTGCCATATAACTCCCTTCAGCTCTTGGAGATTCAAAACAGCGAAACATGACCATTCGCCATAGAGATTCCATGCTACTTCTTTTTAGAACTTAGGACATCTCAGAAAGGGCAATTCATGTCGTTTGTACTTCTGCTTTGTACCTAGCATAACAAAATATCTTGTCTCTAGTAATACTCCATAGAAAAACAACGTACTCAATTTTAAGAAATGGTCCATGAACCACTTCGTAGCAGCCCCATGATAATACACCTTACGCTTTACACATACAAATATACTCTCACCACACCAAGGTCATGTATAACAATGATCTTGAATATAGAACAGTTAGGCAAGCACTCCTAGAGCACCTCTGAGATATTTGGAGATCCTACTTGCACTGTAGCAAATGGATAAGCCTACTGTTTTTATGGCATTATACTCCACCGCTTCATGTATTTTATTGTTCTTGAAATTAACAGCAATCACCCATGATGTTTGCTCACTATCGCAGAAGTGGATCTTGGCGAGGAAGTAGACAATATTCTTATCTTGAAGGCTCAAGTTGGGTATTTTTTACCAAATCTGGCCCTTCGGCCGAACTAATACCGTATCTGGCCCCTCCGGAAAACTATTCTCGGATCTGCCCCCTCGGGTCGGCGCCAATGTACATGGCGCCGAAGTTGTACAGGTCGGCGCCAGGGGAAAAATTGGCCGAGCTAGGTCGGCGCCAAGCGTGATGGCGCCGAACCCATGAATTTTCAAAATGATGCAAATGTTGGCGCCGACCTGTACGACTTCGGCGCCATGTCCATTGGCGCCGACCCGAGGGGCCAGATCCGAGAATAGTTTTCCGGAGGGGCCAGATACGGGATTAGTTCGGCCGAAGGGCCAGATTTAGTAAAAAATACTCAAGTTGGGTAGGCCTATGTGGAGTCTCTGCAAATTCGGCTGAGTTGTATCGCCTTCAAACTTAGTGGATACCAAGATGTTGGATGAATAGACCTTATAGTCCATGTGCCATTCCTCGGAGTGACCGGTGATCTTCATGCTCCATTTGGCTGCCATCCAACCGTCGATGATGCCATCATTTATTTGTTGATGCACCTCGATGTAGTTAATGCAACCATCAAGGATGGCAATGTCCCGAACTGATCTTGGATCAGTCACTTCATTGATCGGCGGCGGCAGGACAACAACATGAAACTTGGGGGTTTCGGCAAGCACGTCGCAAAAGATGACATTCCGCGAGAGATCGACCCACACCACCTTTTCTCCGATGGCTAGTGTCTTGCTCGTAAGGTGGCCGTGGTATGATGTCGGCACCTTGACCGGCTTGAAGCTCCAACAGTCTGTCATAGAGTGGTACAAGCATAGGTACGAAGGTGATTTGTATCCGAACATGCAGTCTCTTGCGATGATCACATAATCGCACTCGCTGCACTCATGCTCTTGTTGATTGGCTGCATGGAGGTTACAATGGCGCAGGATGGCAAGCGAGGGTCCGTTGAAATGGTAGTTAAAGCCGAAGGTGCCACCGGGGTGCGGGAGGTGCTTGAGGGATGGTGGGCTTCCACGGGTGCCGGAGTCGTAGACGAAGAAGTGCAGACACCTAGGTCGTAAGAAGTCGGATTTCGATTTACCGATGATGAGGCCGAGGAGGACGAGGCCGCCGTCCGTCTCAGAGGCGAGGATCAGAGGATCAGCAACGAAGTCGGTGTGGGTGTAGGCGGTGGTGTGGACGCAGAAGTAGGAGACGAGCGGCGAGGAGCGGTGCCGAAGGTGACCTTGAATCTGCCCCGGAGGTCAGGAGCCCTCGCGTTGCAGCAAGCGGTGGTTGTGTTGTTCCGGTCGATAAAGTACGCTTGTTGCTCAATGAGGACGTAACCTGGCCTTGGGAGACCATCCTTGTCATCGGGGTAGCCATGAGCAGGAGGACTCAGCAGCGGGCGGTCCATTGATTGCAGCAGCCACTCCTTATATTTTCCTTCTTCTTGATCACCATAAACCTCTTCATCATCTTTCTTCCTCAAGGAGGAGAGGAACTCAATTTCTTCTCGGGTTGGGATAAAGACAGGAGGACTCCAAACGTCTTCTTCATCTTCCTCCCTTAAGGAAGAGATGCAGTCGTCGTCTTCTCTGCTTGGGATAAAGGCACGAGGAGTCCAAACATCTTCTTCAACTTCCTCCCTCAAGGAGGAGAGGAAGTCGTCGTCTTCTCGGCTTGGGATAAAGACAGGAGGAGTCCAACCCTCTTCTTGGTCGTCTCCCTCATAGAGCAAGTCGTCTTGGCTTGGGATAAAGACACGAGGTGTCGGACGCATGGCTACCCCTCCTCTTTTCTTTTTCGAGCTAATAGTGCTACGCCTCCTCGGCTTGTGGATTTAAGTAGCGAAGGAGAGGGGTGGCTGAATCGGAGTTGGAGATGGTAACCGAGATGGAATCGGGATCTGATTCCGTCTCCCCCTCTGAATCGGCTCCTGCCATTTTCTTGTCCCCTTCTTTCTTTAGACAAAACTAGTTGGCATGTACGTGCAACGCACGTTTTCATAATTAAAGGGGCAATTTACAAGTAGGAAAATGCCATACATATCAGGGTTTATGTGCATTACTTTTTTATGCTTTTGCGTCGATTATAGATTTTATATTGCAAAAAGATCCTTGCCTGTGTAAGCATCATGGAGCACACAAACCTCAAACATAAGCCAACAGAACCGGTGCACAGAGATAAATAAGTGTTCATTAGGCGGCTTGTCAGCACAAATTATGGAATATTCTCAATCCTGTATCGTTCAGCACGACCTTTGTTTAGTGGCCACACCGCCTCGGGCATCATCGTCTATATGTAGAGGAAAAGAGGGAGAGCGCACGAAGTAGGCAGTGGACATGAAATTGGCGCCATCCTTGTCGCTGCTGTCGCGGAATATGCTTTGGGCCAGCGGGATTCATGTGGCGCTCCCCGAATCTACACCCACGGGAAAGGAAGGAGGAGCTTCAGAGTCCAGCGGCGTCATGGCGGCGGCGGTGCCACAGACGGTGCCATGGCGGCGGTGGTGGCGCCACTGACGTTTCTCGAGATGAATCAGAAGTTGTTGGTCGCCATGTCAGCCCGCCGCTCGAAGCCCGTGAGTCGCATCAGCTAGTGGACAACCGGTAACCGTGACCGCCTCGTCATACTTGTTGGCTTGCTCTTTCTTTTGCTGGGAAACAACCAACGCGTGGGTGGAGGCATGAAACTTCCCAACGACGAAGGTAAGTGGGACGTTGATGTAGACTGTCATTTACATAACTCAATCTTCCTGTGTTTTGCTATGGATCTCTCTTTATCTCATGCCTCGGGCATATGCTTACAGTCTCCACTGCCCCATAGCAAATATAAAGAGCGTGACCATGGCCGATGGCGGCTAGATGTCGGTGACCACGTTGAAAGAGCGGGACATCGACATGTTCACTTCACCGGCGATGCATTAGGTAAACAAAATTGATCAGGAACACGACAAGCCCGACCGCCTGGTTAAGAGTTCAGACCGAGGAACTCCGGAGTGTGGATGGCAAGCCTGGACGATCAGCACACCCGGCAACACGGCGCGTGCGCCAAGGTGAGCCGCAACGGGATGCCCGGGGCGGCGTGGCACAGGAGATGGAGGAAGGGGCCAGGCAGAGAAGCGTTGTTGCCGTCGTCGTGCGTGGCTGACACGAACAACGCCGGGTGGTCCGATACTCATCGGTGCGCCAGGGTGAGCCGCGACGTGATGCCCCTGGCGGCATGGCGCGGGAGCTGGAGGCAGGGGCGGGCAGCGTGGTGCTGCTGCCGCCGTGCGTGGTTGACAGGGATCATGCCGATGGCTGCCGCCTTTGAGGGATCGCCAAGTCGATGTGGTAGTAGTATTTTATCAGCATCTTCCACTCGTCCATCTCGCTGCCTCTTGGAACCTGACGGGAGCCCTATGTCGTACGCGTGACCATGGTCGGGAAGGATCGGAATCGATCATGGTAGTAGTATTTGTTCAGCATCTTCTACTTGCCCATCTCGCCCTACGTCGTACGCGTGACCATGGCCGGGAAGGATGAGTCGATCGAGTTGCTGAGAAGGATTTGTGGCAGGTTAAAAACGATGAATAATGAACAGACCAAAAACAATCCAGAGATATGCACCTGTGCGTGCGTTCAGAAAGTCCAAGCAGAAGAAATAAGCAACAGGAAACCACACGTACACGTACAGGAAATCGATCTTGTCTCAACAGCGCACGCGGACGTGTTCGATCGAGATTTTTTTCTTTCCTTTTTCCCGTACGGATCAAACTTAACATCTGGACAATCTGGATCGTTGATTGAAAATTGAACGGACAAGATTTAAAGTGTTTGGTGCTCGACATCGGGACAATCTAGATCGTTAATTGAAAATTGAACGGACACGATTTAAAGTATCCCAACATGTTTACTCTTTTAATAGTAGTATAGATAATAACGACCAAAATCAGGAAACGCTCGCTACTTTCCCTCGATCGTAAAGATAAAGATCAGGTTGGACAACCGTACGTGTCTCGGTTGCGGCCGGCGGCGATGGTGCTGTGCTAGTGGGCTGCCTGTGCAGGGTACTCGATCGTATGCGATTCTTTGTTGCTGCTAGCTCCGGCGGTCCGCGCGTTCCAATAACGCAGAAAACGTGGACTGGATTCAATTGCCGAAGCCCAAAGGCATGCGTGTGCTCCAGCACCGTGACCTCACGATCGAGAAACTCACGTGCCTCCTCCATTGACGCACAGCTCGAGGACCTTACGAGGGAGGAAGAGCGGCTGCTGATGACCGGGAGGCTTGCCGGCGGAGGCAAGCTTGTAGATTTACGTGGACGGCGACGAGCTGGGGCATGCGCACCTGTAAGTGCTCGAAAAAGCAATTCCGTCTGGGGTTTCGGGTACAGGTACTGATGTCCTCCGATGATGCATGCCTGGATCGATGGAGCGTACCTCTTTTGCTAATGAAAGAATGTGGAACTGACAAAGAGGAAGAGATTAGTCAACAGTCATGTACTACTCTGGCCTCCAACTATTAGTTTTCATTTGTTTTTTTCATCGGTTCCTTTTTAGTTTTCTTTTAGTTTTGTATACATAGTTTCACTAGATAAATGCCCCCCCCCCCCCCCCCCCCCCCTCCTCCTCCTCCTCCTCTGTTTTTAGAAACACTAAATACATGTCGAGCATGATATTTTAGTCTTGATGTCTTTTGAACTTCGCCACCCCGCGTTTGGGGTCTTGTAAGTACGTGGGTGCGGTGGTGCGCATGAATGTGTGTGTGTCCACAATCTTTTTACGACAAATAATTGAAGAGCTAAATGAAGTAAAACAAGAAGACAATACTGGAAAACGCGACGCGGCTGAGTAGTCGACGGTTTGCCGAGTGCTAATACACGGGACACTCGGTAGAACATATGTACACCAAGAACCAATAGAAAACACTTGGCAAACAATTTAGTACTCGGTAAACATCATCTTTACCTAGTGTCCTCTCAAAAGGCACTCGGCATATCTATAATAGTTGGCAGACACTTCATAAAACACTCCGTTAAGAGTGGTCACACGTGTCCCTGCTACCTGGACCGAACGGCGTGTCGTGACAGCGCTCTCGGTTTGTCGAGTGTCCTAACGGATGACTCAGCTAACCCTTGACGCGAGGATTGTTGGGTCTGCCACAATATATTTTTACGAGTGTCATGGTACCCGCAAGCTCCTTACATACATGGCTGGATCAAAGCCCATCCACATACTAGGCAGGATGAGAAGGCGTGTGAATATTGAAATATCTGACGGACGGTCCATACAAACGAATATGCATTAATCGGCTAGTGAATCAGGTATAATAATATTCTTGGAAGTAATAATAGCACAGTCAGTCAAGTACTTTGTACTTGTAGATATTTGGAGATCCTGCTTGCACTATAGCCAATGGATAAGCCTACGGTTTGTATGGCGTTATACTCCACCACTTCATGTATTTTATTGTTCTTGAAATCAATAACAATCACCCATGCTGTCTGCTCACTATCCCAGAAGTGGATCTTGGCGAGGAAGTAAACAAGATTATTATCTTGAAGGCTCAAATTGGGTAAGCCTAAGTGGAGTCTCTGCAAATTTGGTTGTGCTGTATTGCCTTCAACCTTAGGGGATACCAGGATGTTGGATGAATAGACCTAGTGGTCCATGTGCCATTCCTCCGAGTGGCTGGTGATGTCCATGCTCCATTTGGCTGCCATCCAACCGTTAATGACGATGTCGTTTATTTCGTGATGCACCTCGACGTAGTTGATGCAACCATCGAGGATGGCAATGTCGCGAACTGTTCTTGGATCGGTCACTTCATTGATCGGAGGCGGTAGGCCGACAATGCGAATCTTGGGGTTTTTGGCAAGCACGTTGCAGAGGATGACATTCCGGGAGAGATCGACCCACGCCACCTCTTCTCCGATGGTCATTGTCTTGCTCGTAATATGGCGGGGATATGCTGCTAGCGGCACCTCGACCGTCTTGTAGCTCCAGCAGTCTGTCACGGAGTGGTACAAGCATAGGTACGATGGTGATTCGTGTCCAAAATGGCAGTCCCTCACGATGATCACGTAGTCACACTCGCTGCAGTCATGCTCCTGTTGACATGCTGCATGGGGGTGGAGGGTGAAGTCACTCCGTTGGTTACAGTCACGCAAGATGGCAAGGGAGGCTCCGTTGAACTCGTAGGTGTCGCCAAAGAAGCCGCCCGGGTGCGGGAGGTGCTTGAGCGACGGTGGGCGGCTTTCACGGGTGCCGGAGTCATAGACGAAAAAGTGGTGGCAGCAAGGTCGTGATAAGTCGGATTTCGATTTACCAATGACAAGGCAGAGCAGGACGAGGCCGCCATCCGTCTCCGAGGCGAGGATGAGTGGATCGATAACGAAGTCGGTGTGGGTGTAGGCGGTGGCGTGGACGCAGAAGTAGGAGACGAGTGGCGGAGGGGCAGTGCAGAAGGTGACCTTGAATGTGCCCTGGAGGTCGGGGCCCCTAGCGTCGCAGGAGGCGGTGGTGGCGTTGTCGCGGTCGACGAAGTAGGCATCTTGCTCGACGAGCACGAAATCCGGCCTCGGGAGGCCGTACTCGTCGTCGGGGTAGCCATGAGCGGGAGGACTCAGCAGCGGGCGGTCCATTGATCGCAGCCGCCTCTCCTCAAATTTTCCTTCTTCTTCTTTGTCGCCATAAACCTCTTCTTCATCTTCTTCTTGCTCCCTCAAGGAGGAGAGGAAGTCCTCGGCTTCTCGGGTTGGGATAAGGACACTAGGAGTCCAAATCTCTCCTTCATCTTCCTCCCTTGAGCTCGAGGAAGAGAGTAAGTCGATAAAGACAGGAGGAGTCCAAGCCTCTTCTTGGTCGTCTCCCTCATAGAGGAAGTCCTCTTGGACAGGAGGTGTCGGACGCATGGCTGGGTAGCTCCTCTTTTTCGAGCTAATAGTGCTACGCCACCTCGATCGGCTTGTGGACTTAAGTAGCGGAGGAGAGGGGAGGGGGTGGCTGAATCGGAGTTGGAGACGGTAACCGAGATGGAATCTTGATCTGATTCCGTGTCCCCCTCTGAATCTTTCCCTTCTTTCCTTGGACAAAATAATGACGACCAGAATCAGGAAAACGCTCGCTATACTTTCCCTCGTTACTACTATATTTAAAGACAAACCAAATCATGGCCTCTCCGCAGCCCGGACACTGTAGATACTATATTTAAAGACAAACCAAATCATGGCCTCTCCGCAGCCCGGACACTGTAGATACTGTAGAAAATGAACAGTGTTCTACAGTGCTCGGGTGGGCCCCACATGTCAGCCACACGCCACGCCGGTGTTTTCCAAAAACACCCCTCGCTGCCGAGAAATAGATCCGCGGTCCACAACTCCTCGAGCGGAAGAACCTATACGTAAAATCCGAAAAAGTCATGGGCTTCCTTGCAAAACTGCCACTCCATCCCCTTTTCCCTTCCCTCGACAAACCAAATCGCGGCCTCTCCGCAGCCCAGACACTGTAGATACTGTAGAAAATGAACAGTGTTCTACACTGCCCGGGTGGGCCCCACATGTCAGCCACACGCCACGCCGGTGTTTTCCAAAAACACCCCTCGCTGCCGAGAAATAGCTCTGCGGTCCACAACTCCTCGAGCGGAAGGACCTATACGTAATATCCGGAAACATCATGGGCTTCCTTGCAAAACTGCCACTCCATCCCCTTTTCCCTTCCCTCTCCCGCGCGCCGCCGTGCCGCCGCCGGCCGCCGACGCCTGGCGCCGCCGCCACGCTGCTCCGCGCTCGAATCCGACCCCACCACGGGCTCCGCCGCCGCTCCCGCCACCTCCTCGCCGCGGATCGTATCCCGGGACGCCGCCCAGGCGCGGGAATCGCTGTCGCCACGCCCGCCGTCCCGCCGCCGCCAATTAGCTCGCCGACGGCGCTCCAGCGACCCAGAGGGGGCGGCGTCGCCAGCTGCGGCCGGCCCGCGCCCGCGCGCGTCGACCGAGCTGACCCACGCGTGCCATCTCGCCGTCGCGCAGCGTCGCCGCGCTCCTCGCCGCCGCGGCAGTGGCGGGGCTGGCCATTGCTGACGTCATAATGATGTCAGCGTGGGCCCTACCTGCCAGCCTTTTTCTTTTTACAGCAAAAACGAAAAAAAAACTTACAGGTGGGCCCTACTGTTGTACACAAATCAAACAAAAACTGAAAAACTTTACACAAATCAAACAAAAACTGAAAACTTTACAAATTCGACAACCTTAAATCTTCCCACAGGAGAAAAAAAACTATATACCAAAATAACCAAAAACAAAAAAAAATTGCAAACTAGGGAGGAAAAAAATATATCACAAAAAAAAAGGAAATGCAAACTATTTATGACATGCAATAGATTTTCAAATTCAAATACTTCCAAATTTGAAACGACATCCAAATGTACCTAATTTGTGAATTGAAAACAGTTTACACCTAAATAACTTCGCAATATGCACCATTTTTTAAAACTTAACTCTTTTCAAGCGTAAGTTTTTTTCTAATTCCAACATTTTTAAATCCAAAAAATATTTCTGAATACATACATTTCCAAATTTAAATTATTACTACTATATTTAAAGACAAACCAAATCACGGCCTCTCCGCAGCCCGGACACTGTAGATACTGTAGGAAATGAACAGTGTTCTACAGTGCCCGGGTGGGCCCCACATGTCAACCACACGCCACGCCGGTGTTTTCCAAAAACACCCCTCGATGCCGAGAAATAGCTCCGCGGTCCACAACTCCTCGAGCGGAAGGACCTATACATAAAATCCGAAAACGTCATGGGCTTCCTTGCAAAACTGCCACTCCATCCCCTTTTCCCTTCCCTCGACAAACCAAATCGCGGCCTCTCCGCAGCCCGGACACTGTAGATACTGTATAAAATGAACAGTGTTCTACGCTGCCCGGGTGGGCCCCACATGTCAGCCACACGCCACGCCGGTGTTTTCCAAAAACACCCCTCGCTGCCGAGAAATAGCTCCGCGGTCCACAACTCCTCAAGCGGAAGGACCTATACGTAAAATCCGGAAACGTCATGGGCTTCCTTGCAAAACTGCCACTCCATCCCCTTTTCCCTTCCCTCTCCCGCGCGCCGCCGTGCCGCCGCCGGCCGCCGACGCCTGGCGCCGCCGCCACGCTGCTCCGCGCTCGAATCCAACCCCACCACGGGCTCTGCCGCCGCTCCCGCCACCTCCTCGCCGCGGATCGTATCCCGGGACGCCGCCCAGGCGCGGGAATCGCCGTCGCCGCGCCCGCCGTCCCGCCGCCGCCAATTAGCTCGCCGACGGCGCTCCAGCGACCCAGAGGGCGCGGCGTCGCCAGCTGCGGCCGGCCCGCGCCCGCGCGCGTCGACCGAGCTGACCCACGCGTGCCATCTTGCCGTCGCGCAGCGTCGCCGCGCTCCTCGCCGCCGCGGCAGTGGCGGGGCTGGCCATTGCTGACGTCATAATGACGTCAGCGTGGGCCCTACCTGCCAGCCTTTTTTCTTTTTACAGCAAAAACGAAAAAAAAAACTTACAGGTGGGCCCTACTGATGTACACAAATCAAACAAAAACTGAAAAACTTTACACAAATCAAACAAAAACTGAAAAACTTTACAAATTCGACAACCTTAAATCTACCCACAGGAGAAAAAAAACTATATACCAAAATAACCAAAAACAAAAAAAAATTGCAAACTAGGGAGGAAAAAAATATATCACAAAAAAAAAGGAAATGCAAACTATTTATGACATGCAATAGATTTTCAAATTCAAATACTTCCAAATTTGAAACGACATCCAAATGTACCTAATTTGTGAATTGAAAACAGTTTACACCTAAATAACTTCGCAATATGCACCATTTTTTAAAACTTAACTCTTTTCAAGCGTAAGTTTTTTCTAATTCCAACATTTTTAAATCACAAAAATATTTCTGAATACATACATTTCCAAATTTAAATTAATGCTCAAACTGGTTACAATTCGCATATACCCATAATTTACTCACTTTGAAAACTGACCCCTTTTCAAACGTAAGCTTATTTTGAATTCCAACAATTTTGAAACCTAAAAATATCTTTGAATACGTCCATTCCCAAATTTAAATTATTGCTCAAATTGGTTAATATTTGTACATTACCATAATATAATTCCTCTGACTACGGTGCTAAATAAGAAAATAATGCCAAAATGAAACATAATTTAACATTTCAATATATTAAACCATAATGTAAACATATTTGAAAATTTAAATTCATTGAATACTTGCAAATAATCCAAACTCAATCACTCTATGGATTGACTTCCAAAATCTTTACATTTCCAAATTTGAATTTCGCCGCAACAACACACACACAACTTTGAGTATTTCAAATATTTAGATGCCCTCCAAATCTAACAATTTTTAAAAACTAAACGTTTTTTAGACGTCAATTTTCCCAATTACAACAATTTCGAAATTTGAGCCATCTCCAAAATCCGACCATTTTTAAAACGCAATTTTTTTTGAATTTCAATGATTTCCAGACTTAAACAATTCCAAATTGCTGCCACTTTCAAATTCGAAATTAAAAACACGACCCACTGTGCATAACTCAAAAATAGATGAACTTCCCAAATTCAAAACAAAAAACAAACTTTCCACACGACCTAATAAATTCCCATTTTGTATTTTCAAACACTATTCCCCACTGTAAATTCATAAAAAAGAGAAAAAAAAACTAACGCGACAAATTGCAGCCGATAAATGTTTAGCCGCACTAGATAAATTAACGTGAAATCCATCCTTTTCTAAAACATTTCTTTTAAAAAAGTTAGGTCTCTGACAGACGGTACCCTTTTACTTCAACAATATCCGGCAAATAAAACCCGTTCGAACTAACTTGATTTTTAAATTTCAACTTTCCAAAATACAGCGGGTGCGCTCATATTTTCGACACAAACTTCAAACGTATTTTCCCATTGATATTTTCTTTAAGCCAACGTCAAACAAAATAGTAACTGCAATTTATGCGCTACAAGTTTTAAAAAAATTCTCGACCACATAGGTACTTCCGACACAAATTTTTAAACATAATTTCACAACGATAATTTAAAAGTCACTTATTTATCGAGAACAAATTTCCAATTGTAATTTGCAAATTTTGCACCAAAGGCGCGGCGTGACGACGCGCCAAAATTTAACTACTCCCTCCGTCAAAAAATAAGTGTCTCAAGTTTGCTCAAAAGTGAATGTATCTAGACATGTTTCATGTATAGATACATCTACTTTTTGTCAAATTTGAGACACTTATTTTTGGACGGAGGGAGTAGTAAAGATAATAAAGATCAGGTTGGAGAACCGTCCGTCAGTGTCTCGGTTGCCGCCGGCGGCGATGGTGCTGTGCTCGATCCTTTGTTGTGCATGCTCCTAGCTCCGGCGGTGTGCGTGTGCAGAGCTTCAGCACCGTGACCTCGCGAGTCGCGAGAAACTCACGTGTCTCCTCCATTGACGCACACTACCGTTCGAGGACCTTGCGAAGGAGGGGCTTGCCAGCGGAGGCGCCCCTGCAGCTTGCAGAGTTAGGCAGCGTACTCCACCTCCAAGCGTACGCCGCCGGCGCCACCGGCGCAGGAAGCCGATCTGGCAGCCATGCTCGAAGCGGGAGAGACGCTCTCGCTGGCATGTGGCCTATGCCACCGGCCGCGTCAGCCCACCTGGGAGAACCCGGCGGACCAGACACTTTCTAGCGACGGCGCCAAACAAGTTCTACTCCCTCCGTTCACAAAGGATGTCTCAATCTAGCCCAATTTTAAATGTATCTACACACTAAATCATGTCTAGATACATATAAATTTGGGCTAAGTAGTATTCTCAAATACTTTAAAATGCTGTTATGTAAAAACTGTGTGGTATGCTGTGCCTACGGGCGGAAAATAGACATAGTGTTAGATAAATTTTGATTCGACAACAATTAATATGGATGGGAGGAGTAATTTCTTATTTTCGTACCATAACCCATTAGTCCCGAGTTTTTAGGGAAATTGGTTTTGCGTTGGCGATACAAAAATACTTTATAGATTCTCAGTTTTGTGGGCTCCAATTATGTGGGCTCGTTCTATAGCTGGACTTTTTTTGTACTACTTTTGATCCATAATAAGTTTTCAGTTTTGAATTAACTCAAGTTTAAAACTGCGACACTTATTTTTGATCGGCGGCGGAAGTACTTGTGTGCAACATGGATAATGAAATTGATGTCTGTAAAGGCAATGATGCTATGATGGGATTAGACAGTCTGGACAGACAATCTTTCCAGTCTGTAACTTCGATAACACACGCAAATGGGAAAACTATTAAGAGAATTGTTGGGCAACGGTTCCCAACATGCACGACGACGACAAAAAAAAAAGTAACAGAAGATTTGCCCAACATGCAAGACTCATATGTGAAACACAGAACTGGCCTGATTCTATGCTATCTAGATGACTCGCTGAGGGATTAGTTTCCGCAGCAGCAAGCCTTTTTGCATGTGGCGCCCCTCACTTACTAGTTAAGTGCTCCACACCTATTTCAGATCGACAAAAAGCTTCACAGTAAGAACAGCTGGAAATTGGAAAGAAAACCTTTCATCAGCATGCTTAGCGGTAAATATCAAACCTGATGATCTTAATGAAAGAAAACTTGCAACACCACTAAAAATCCATGCATATCATCATCATCCTGGATTAGATTACAGATACACTCCATCATTAATACAAGAAACTGTCCAGCAGTTCAGCAAAGCTGATACTAATAACTTCAGCTTGAACTGGGAAAAAGAAATAGGCTAGTGCCCCTGAGTTTTATCTTACAACAACAGCTTGTATCGACACACAAGACACGCAGGATAAACAAAGTAGTCGCGCGGCTTTAATCCACACTCTTTAGACAGCTAACAGCTTTCTCTCTCTAGTGCTAAATTTGTACAGTGAGCAGAGTAACATGTTTCTTACTCCTCCTCTTCTTCCCCTTTACAGTTCAGATTAGTCTTGCTTCTTCCTCAGAATGTACACTCTCTCCAGCAGTGCAACCAAGATTGTATCTTATTCCGCGGTACCATTACTAGTTTTATAGGGTTTTCAGTTGGGGAAAAACGCGAGCGCAAACCTAGCCACTGTTAGCTGTACAACTGCATAGTCCGCCCTTCAGGCGGCAGTGCACGCTGGTTGAAGCCCCTGGCGCTTCTCTGCGACCACAACAGCAAATAAGATGCATCATTAGCCCGTAAGTCTTGAAGCTTGAGTCTAGGATAAATCTGAATGGAATCTAACGACAAAACATACCTCCAGCAGCGACAAGCTTCTCTACGCGCGCAACTATGTGCTTCCCGTAGGTGTACTTCTTAAGGGTGTTCAGGTGGGCTTTTATCCTTGTGAGGATCATCTCCTCTGCTGATCATCACAAGTCTCCAACACCTTCTGCACCACATAGTTGGCAAACTGATCTTTCATCATTACCTACAAGGACAATGCAGATAAGTCAGTAAGGTTAACAAATATTCAGCCCGATCTTGGTAAAGAAGTTGAAAGAATGCAGACCTCAAGAGGTTCACTTTCAGTAGTTGATTCAAGCATTTCACCAATCAGGATCTGGCGCTCTACAGGGTTACCAAAAGCTAAGCACTTCTCGATGACATTTGAAGCAAACTTTTGCTGGCTCATTTGCACGATTTGCCCAATTAGCTTATCAATAATAGCAGTCCTCTCTGTGGTTTGCCATGTTCCAGAACATGCTGTACAAGTTCAGTGAGTCTTATTAAAAGCTAAATATTGCGAAAAGGCAAAAAAAATTCAAAAAATAGCTCAGAATCAAGACTTCAACAATCCAGATCTTAGTATTCATCAATAGCACATAATAAGCAGTTGGAAAGCTCCATATCTCAGAACAATGAGTGCAAAGCTCCAGATCAATTGTCAGCATTATCAAGCAGCAGGATCAGTGCAGTAGCTGCGGATGCTAGAGCACAAAACAGAAGACATTCTACCTAAATTTTGTTGCAATACACTATAAAGAGAAAAGATGTGCAAAGTCGACATCCTAGTAATCAAAAAGAATATTTACAGAACAGCTAATGCACACTTGCTAGTTGCTACTAATTACCAAGCACTAGGATCAATATGATAAACAGCTGATACTACAGAGAATAGCCCAGCTACATTGCACACAAAACAGTTAAGCAGAAGCTTGTCCAGGTTCAAGGTATGCAGTAATGTTCGAAACACAGGCATGGCACTGACCTGAACAACATAGTTACCATATTGATCCTGCGCCAGCAGGCAAACAGACTGGAGAATCTCATCCATCATTATTTGTTGTGTTGTTGCATCATCGCAGTGTTCCAGCACCCTCTGGTTATTCACATTGTATGACAGTTAGAGAGGTTGTGTTGACATATGTATTGCAATGCTATGCAGTATTAACATACCTGAATAACCCGGCAACCATAGGGATGAGTGGATAGCAGCACAACTTGACCATAGAACGTTGAGACAATGAACTGGATAACATCCTGAGGGATGCACTCTATGCATTTCTGTATTACATGGTTACCATTTTGATCACGCACACAGCGCATGATATGTCCATCAAGCTCAGCAACCATTTTAGTCTGCTGAGCTAAATCCACGACCTCTATAGCCTGCACACATATCATCCATTACAAAATAAGAAATTATAAATCCCTACTTACCATATAAAATTAACTTCAAAATGCAATGGCATCCTATGTTGTCCTATATAACCAAAAATCAACTGATATAAGCACCTTCTGTATGACCCGGCACCCATACATCTGAAGACTGAGAGCAAGGACACGTCCAATAAGCTGATCAGACAGTTCCTTTATCTGAGTAGTGCTTCCATGCTCAAAAAACTAGACAAAAGGCAAACAATGAGGATAAGATATCATAGTCAAGCCATCACCTCAAACAAACTAGTTTTCCTACCTTTTGAACAACATAATTTCCGAATACATCAGTCATCAGTGTGAGGCCTGAGGCATGATTTCTGAAAAAACCATGTCTTTCTCTTCAATACTGGCTGTTTCGAGCTTTTGCTGTATGAATCGGCTCCCATATTGATCGGCACTATAAATTATTCAATGATTAGCAAAAAAAACTTACAAGAAGATATATCTATTGCAGTGCCGCATACTTCAAGCCATGAGTAAGAAAGTAACTGGGGGGTCGGTATCCGTTGCAAAGTGGAAGCAGACTATCCTCTTTGAATTGAATATTAGGATAGGGATCATTAATACAAACTAGAACATGGTTAAAATTCAAGTCAAGGCGTTTAGCAAAAAGAGCAACAATATTATACAGACAACGGATATTGTTATTCTGTTACATTTTTTCTTATCTTTTAGCAGCATGCAGGAGTGTGCTATGAGAGAGCAGAGAGAAGTGTGTTGTTTGCTAAAATAGAGATAGCCAAATACAAAATAGTAGTTTATGCAATGTTGTATTCCCGTAAAAAGAGAGCTCCAACTACTGTATAGATAGATATGAAGGAACACTAATGTATGATGAGTTTGAGTGCTACGAGTCATTATAGTTTGCAAGCTGTTACGTTATCATGTTAATATAATATACACCAATGAGAGGTTTACCTGAACTCAACGACATGCCCAGCTATTTCAGAGAGCTCATAAGTTCTGCTTTTATTGCTCTTGAATTCTTCCAGAAGTGAGGGCATCAGATTGCTGTCCATCTTTCCAACAAGGTCTGGGTTCCATGACCCAAAAGAACCACCAAAATTTCTCATGCCTGATGCAAAGCGCATGCTGCGTTCACCATGCCTAAGTGGACTACCAGATGCAACAGGTGAAGAGGGAGAACAGGACTCGTCAAAGGACTTCCACCGTAACCAAGGCCAAATCCAAGGTTTCCATAGCAGCCATAGTTCTTCTGTGACTGAAGCAATGGGCTAAGGCTCTGAGGACCAAGTAAATCCATGTACGAATTTCCCAGAAGGCCATTGGCCATGAAAGGATCATCATAGCTGGCCGCAACTTGGGCAGCAAGATACTGAACATATAATGGATCGATTGGCATCTGAACAGAAGTTGCTGCATTTGGACTTCCCATTCCATTGTAGCCTCGGTAGTTAGAGGCACCACCTAAATTTTGCCTAGAAGATAAAGTCCCTCCTGGGGATCTTGAACCAATCCTTGGGGAAGCAAAACCAGATCCAGCTGATGAATTGTCAGGCGATGTAAAGTTACCAGCATTCATCTGATTTCTCATCATAGAAGAATTAGCCGAATTTGCAGAATACCCCTCAGACGCCCTAAAATGTCCTTGGTCAGGACGCTTCATGAAAGAATGCTGCTGATTGCCATTTGCTTGATCACCATGTCGATCAAAAAGGAACCTATTGGCATTATCAACATCCTGATAGAGCTTAGACTGGTCCATAGTTTGTCCATTACCAGCTCTAGATGATGACAAGTTCATCCCAGATAAAGCAGCGACCAGATCATCAGGCTCACCAACAGCAGATGTACTACGGCGGAAGGAAGATGAACCACCATTGCTCTTTTTATCATAAGCATTGACTTTCACACCAATTGGAGGCAGGCACGGACTAGGGACCCTCCTCACGAGCTCAGGATCTGGGGATGCACTTCTGGAAAGTGAGGGTCCTAGAATGGATGCATATGCATGCGATGACATTTCATTGTTCCGCATTTCAGCCAAAGCCTGTTCATTGCTGTCACGCTGCAGGCCACTCATGGCTCCAGTTTCACGATGTAGAGCATACTGCATTCCAGAAGAATCCAGAAAGTCATTACGATTGTTGTTGGCGCTCTGTCTGTCAATATCACGTTGATTTGACTCCTCCTGCAACATTTACAGCAAGTTGTACGAATCTGATAAGCTGTCTTGCATAAAATTAACTGACGAGAAACAGAATTGCCCTTAAAGCAGCATTAAATTGTTTGCAGTTGAACACCGAACCAGGACACATGGTCATGAACATGAACTAGTGAAGGATATATTGGGGTGAGCAAGCCACTAAGTTTGGAAGCTTCTTTCTAGTGCCTAATGCAGGTACTGACCCATCCAACATGAATCACAACTTGACCTAAACATGCTACGGCAAATAGTTGATGGTCCAAAGAATAATCATGCAAAAGAGATATAGATGCACAGATCGGCAGTCAAGAAGTGAAACATTGTAAAGCGCTGGACCATACTTGATCCAGCAACTTCGGAGTGGTTATTCCAGTCCAGAACTATTAATGGAGTAACAGTAACAATAACCATTTAACACAAATGTTAACAAGGTAAGAAACGCTAGCTGAGAACTCATGCTCAATACTGTCCAGCCTTCTGTTCAAAATGCAATCCATAACTACACAGCAATCCTATGTATGCTATGCAGAGTTCAGAACTTCACACGACACCAAGAGGTGTGCCTCCAACCAGTCGATAAATCGAACAGCTGCAAAACCCACGCATGGGCTCACAATATCACATCTACTATGCATCAGATTGTACCGAAACTAGTTAGCAAGGTGGAAAATGGTAGTGCAAACAGTATAACTTGCAAACAGGCATCACACAGATGAAACATTGTGAAGCACTAGAGTGTGTTTCAGATGATCCAGTAACATCGGAGTCGTTATTCAGGTACTATTAATGATAACAGTCGCAATAACCCGTTATTCAGGTACTACTAATGATAACAGTCGCAATAACCCTTTTGGACCTTCCGCGTGAATGCTAACAAGGTAAGAAACACTAGCTGAAAATCCAAAGGTCAACACCATCCAGCAACCAGACTGAACCATGAACTTGCGCGTTTCAGTCAACTCCAACGTTTTCAGTCAACTTCACTCGTAACACACAGAGTCAGGTAGAGTACTACTGAAAATCAAATGACTAATAATAGTACTCCCTCCGATCCATATTAGTGGGCACAACTTTGTCTAGATACACATGTATCTAGTCTAAATACTTAACTAGATACATATGAATTTAGACAAAGCTATGCCCACTAATATGGATCGGAGGGAGTACTGAAAACGAAAGGTAAGAAAGACGAGATCTTTTGCCGAGAGCAACCACCTGGAAGATACTGGAGAAGCTCCGCTGGCGGGGATGGTCGATGCCGGGGAGCCCCACGAGCCCATCCCCGGCACCCGCCGCCGGGCTCCTCCTGCCGTCCCCGATCCCGCCGAGGCCGGAGGCGGAGCTGCGGAGCCTGTGCTGCGCGGAGCGCCAGTCCTCCTTGGAGAGCAGCGGCGGCGGGAGGCGCGGGTTGAGGTGCGCATTGGAGTAGTAGTAGCTCTGGTAGGCCGGGTCGGCCCGGAGCTCGTCGTCCAGCAGCACCTCGCCGCCGCCGCCGGCCGCCATGGCCATGGCGCCCTCGACGGTGGGCGGCGCCGAGCCGCTGCGGAAGAGCTCGAAGTCGCCGCGCTCCGCACCCTCCTCGCCGCCGCCGCAGATGCCCTCCCCTCCCCGCGTCGCCATCTCCGTCACCATCGGATCGATCACCGCCGCCGCCGCCGCCAGCAAAACCACCTAAACAAGAAACCCTTCACAAGATCCCACAGCACTTGTACCCACTAAACCCCCGCCATTACAGCACCCTCGAAGCCGCCGTTTTAAGCAAGATTTCAACCCGGAAACGACGGCTCCCAGAGCTCGGGAAGCGCCAGGAACAGGTTTTCGCAGCTCGGAGCGGGCGAATCGGGGGGCGAAGGTCGGGGTACGGGGCAGTGGACGTTCAGACTACCCGGAGTGGCGCGGATTCGGGAGGGATTCGAGCTTCCCCTTTTGCTCCCTCGCAGCTACCAATGCTCTGTGTGTTCTTGCTCGTGGGGAAGAAGCGCAGTGAGAGAGAGAAGAAGCAGGCGGCTGAGTTAAGTACAACGGCCGGAGCGATCTGGACCGCCGGATCGCGCGACGGGCGGTGAGGATGCGCCGCAGGGGTTTGGGCCCTAGGGTTTTGAGGCTGGCTGGCGGCTCTGAAATGAGAGAGGCGCACGCCCGGGTGTGTGTCAAGGTTTGCTACTCTCGGGTCAAAATGCCTCGACCTCCTTATCCTTGATGGCATGTGCGTTTTTTTAGCTAATTTGGGCAATGTGGATTATGTCAAGCGGTATCTTCTTCTTTTTATGGAGAATTGATGAACTTTTATTAGTGTGTGCTATTTAGAGACCTTTTCGTATTTGCGTGGGTGAAACTTTTCGAATACGTCTCACTTTGAGGTTCCTTGAGTTTCGAAAAAGTAGAGAAACCGCGGCGAAGGGGATTGTATTATGTTGGTTGGTCTTGATTAAAAGTGATTATTCTTGGCACGAACAGAAGTGGCATAAATATGTGTGTGCCTCACCGAAGCGATGGCCAACGATGTCGAGACTCCTTCTGTTTCAAAGTAATTTGGAGGTTTCGACTTTGCAGGAAACATAACAGAAACACAAAGGTCTTCGACGCATCTTCAAAATTACGTACATTGGTCATCTTTGCAAACATCAAGACCTACGTGTGACGAACGTGAGCGCTAAAACGGTACGGGAATGGCATGTAGCAAGAATAGATGGTCTTGTGTTTTTTTCATTCACGTTTGGTTGCTTGTGTTGAACTCTCGTTTGTCTCAATTATGAAATAACGTATGTCTCTTGCCTTGATCCTTGAAACAGAATGTGCAACTTTGGCCCTTGCAATATAAATAGTAACTTTGCTATTAAAAAGGAATTGGAGGTTTCTAATGTGATATTTGTAAGTAACTATAGACGAAATAACCACTGCTCTAGGTATCTAGTCCCTCTAAATAAATAAAAAATACTCGCTTCGTTCCAAAATAGTTGGCGCGGTTTTAGTCAACCTTGAACTAAAAGCACTTCCACTATTTTGAAGAGGCGGCCATTTGTCGGGATATGCAGCGGCGGAGATAGGCCCCGGGCCACATGGGGTGCAAAAAGTTCTTCCTTGCTAATTTGAAAATTTATGGCCCTGGGTGTGATATAATTTTGGGTGCGCCACTAAGTGTATGTATACAAAGGAAAGCTGGCGTGCTAAGCAATGTAAGTTACCCACTCCGATCCGGATAAACTGTCTCTCACTGTACATACGACTTGTACGTGCTAGGTTGATTTCACACTTTTAGTGGATCGGAGGGAGTATTATTTCATATCAAGGAAAGTCAAATGTATACATACTCGGAGGGAGTATTGTGTTCGTTTTTTCTTGGAACTTTCATGTTACGGTGTAGACCATAACATACCATACCAAGTGTGGACGTGTTGAAACTTATGTACATTTGAATTGAGTCGATATAGGAAAATCAAAGCTAACTAATAAAAGGTGTGAAATAATGATATTTATGTTAATGGTGTGAGATCGATCTTGTAGCAGTTTCCCCATTTATGTTTTTTATATGCATATTGCATTTTTATTTTGCAGATTTCTTGCCATATAGAGAGAAATGCAGGAAAAGAAGTGAAATATAGAGATAAACATTTATTACCCCACGCAAGGTATAAGATACTAGACGAATAGGCGAGCTTCGCCTCGCCGCCTGCATGGTGTTCTGGCACAGCATGCCCCATAAACTCACAGGCGCTTTGTTCTACAACAGTACATTAAAACTATGCCTATGCACAATACGCCGGTGAAAAATTCTACCGTGCATCACTCTGCAAAAAATGAAGTTGTGCCTTCCATAATTTCAAAGGTTGCAGGATTATCTCTGCTATATAATATTGCTTGAGGAGGTGTTGGTGAGTTTTTCACTTTTCCGGTTTTACCCCTGGGTTTTGGGAGAATTTACGGCCGCTGCCACTGCCAAGTGAAATCCCTAATAGGCCACTCCAGCCGCCATCCTTGCACTAGCGACCACTCGACCTCCAAGGTTCTTCTCTCCAGCATGAGCAGCCCCCACCGCCCAGCAGCTCCCTATCTTCCGCGCACACAACGGCGCCCGCCGTTCCTCCACGCAGCCGGTGATGCGCATGCCTCCATCCCCGCCCTCCACATATGCGGCATCAGGGCTCGCGGAAGCGCACCCAAGAAACCCAATCGCGCCCGCGTAGAGAGGAACGCACAGAGGGATGGGAGGAAAAGAGGAGCGGTGGTGGGGTGGAGGACTGCCGATCTGGTTAGGGGTTCCAAGCGCGGTCTCCGGCGCGACGGGTCGTAGTTGCTCCTGCCGAGGACGCCCTCCCCCGGGTCAAGCGCAACCTGGAGCAGGCCAGGCTCTCCACCGGATGCGCCGACCCGGCATGGTGGCCGAGTTTGACCAGGTCACACCTCCACTGCTCGGAGCTCAAGCAGGCCGCCTACCTCTGCAGCGTGGAACTCCATGGAGGGGAGGGGAGGCACTGGAGAGAGGGGGCAGGTGGATTGCTGCTTGAGAGGTGTGAGCAGGGAGGAGAAGATTGGTCTGCTGTGTGTGACAAATTGAGAGAAGAGATTAGACAGAGAGGTTGATGCGGCTCTGTGTGCTTTGCTGCTGTTGTTGATTGTGAGCTGTGTGTGTGTTTGATGATCCCCGCCTCTGAGCTCCGGACCCTCCCACAACCGCCATTGTCTCCCGATTTGGCCGTCGGCCCGCCGCCGCCCTCTGGGTTTGCCGGAGCCGTCAGCGCAAGACTGCCCCGAGCTGCTGCCATCAAAGCCGCCACAAGATCTGGCCGTTCAAAGCCGCCAGGAACTCCAGGATCAATCCCCTCCTGCACTGCCCAACCTGCGTTGCCTCTCTAGGACGCCCGAGATGACACCATCCTGGTCAAAGTACGATTTATTTGAATAACCATCTGAGTCTGAATGCCAACTAAATTTGTATCCGGTGGGCGGTGCGGACATGCGCATGCAACAGAGAAATAGAAGGAAATGGCCTGATTTGTTTATGCTATACGGTACTGCACTATCAGTTTGTTGTGTTCTGATTCTGCATTACCGCCGATCTTGCTTACAGGTCCAGTCCTGGAGGATTAGCTCTGTTTTTATTTATCCATATGTGGTTTTTTTTTAATTTTAAGGTCTGCTCTGTTTGATGTTTTTATTACTTATTCCCTTGAAAATAAGAAAATAAAATAGTGTCTTGTTGTCAAAATATGTAATTCCATAATGTAAAGTACAACTCTACAAGTTAAAGGCGTTTAAAAACATTCGGGTGGTGGTATTACCTTTGTGCAGTGCACATGGGTTGCTTATTAAAAATGTGTCCTTGAGTTGGAAGGTAGACATGTATTGAACGAACAGTTCAAATTTGAACCTGAAGTAGTTTAAATTTGCTCTTCGGTAGCAATGCAAAATCATTCGATTTTAGATCTTATTTAAGTGTGTTTCTTTTCTATATCGTAAAAGTTGTGCAGGCGAAAAGCATCTGGTTTAACAAAGTTAAAAGAGGTGCGTATAGACGGTATTGTACTTCTTTCGACGCATCTTCTGTATGACCAAAATTTAATATTTGGCTGAATATATGTTTTACTTTTTTCCCAAAAAATAAAAAACACCGACATAGGCGAGGCAATGTTGTTGGGAGTTTTGAACCCTCTTCTCTATCATCATTGTTAGAGAGTAAAATTGTTCAATCTAAGAGCCCGTGGCAACGCACGGGCATTCAAATCAAAATAGTTATCCATCATACTATCCTATTTTAGTTAATTGTGTGTGGACAATATTCTTAATCGTCTATTTATTTATTGCCACGGTGCAATACTTTAGAATTTTTTGATCGATTATGAAGTGATGGTGTAATATAAGCTTTGGTTCTTCAATTCTTTTGAAATTAGTGGCAACATGGAAACATTCATAAAAAAAATATAGAGATATTATGTTGATGTCTGCTGCGAGGAAAAGAAGAATGGCCCGTGGCAATGCATGGGTTTGTTTGCTAGTCCTTTCTAGTATGGACAGTAACTAATAGATTATGGACTAACTTTTCTGAAAATCTAAGAAATTCGAAATATTTAACAACAGACAATTCCTTCAATAATAAAGGAGTGGAAAAAAGTATCCTTCAATAGAACATACTTTATAAGTAGATATGTTGAACAAACAACATAGCTTTAGCACCAATACAACTAAATAAATTCGATTTGCCATCATGACAACCTTAAGAGTTAAGAAGAGAAGCGTTTTCGGCTGCCGGGTGCACATGCACCTTTTATTTTAATTACATTTTAAACATATTTTGAAATGTCCAAAAAATTGCAAAACAAATGTCCCCGTATAGATTGTAACATTCTATGTGTTCACAAAGTCGTTTCACGAAAAACCAAATTTTTTGAATGGCTTGTGTAAAAAAGACAAATTTTGGTGCTAAAATAAGCCTTTTCACAAGACATTTTTTAGTCTTTTTTTGCACAAGCCACAAAAAATGTCGGATTTTCACGAAACAACTTTGTAAACATATAGAATAGGAATATGAATCTGCCAAATTTTATTTTAGAATTTTTTAACATTTTGAAATTTGTATTTTAAATAGCGGGTGAATATGCATCCTGGAGCCAAAGTGGATTTCACATTACACAAGCTAAACATTGATGATTTTTTTATTCCAGTGAGCTGTAAAGGTAGTGGGACCCTGTAATAGGGGCCCACATGGCATAGGCACCAATCGGCAAGTGCCCTGAGAAGGCTTGCATGCCATCAGCCTTAAAGACAGTAACTAATGCCCCGTTCGGATGTTGATATTCGGGGTAGATATTGGATATTCGCTACCTTTTCGTCCCGAATATCCGAATTGGAGCTGTTTAGATGTACTCGATATTCTGGCCGTATATTCGCGTACGATATCGAGGGAGGGCACCGGCAGTGGAAAAAAGGATCGAGCGAATGTCGACCTGTTGGGCTCGACATTGGGTAGATATTCGCGAAACGCTCTTCTCCTCGTCGGGCGAAGCCCTCGTCTCCTCCTCCCGTTCCTTCCCTTCGCGAAACCAGATCGGCGGCGGCGCATCGGTAGCTCCCTCGCCCGCCCCTCCTTCCCCGCGTCCCTCGCCCGCCCCTCCTCCCCCGCGTCCGTCGATGGAGCAACCGGGAACTGGCGCCGGCAAAGACACCGATGCGTGCCGCATCCGGCCGCTCGAGCTCGGCGACCTCTCCAAGGGCTTCAGCGACCTCCTCGCGCAGCTCTCCCCGTCTGTGCCGCTCACCGAGGCCACCTTCCGGTCGCGCTTCGCAGAGCTCGTGGGCCTCGGCGCCGACCACCTCGTCCTGGCCGCGGAGGACGCCGCCACCGGCCGGATCGCCGCTGCGGGGGCGGTGCTCGTGGAGCGCAAGTTCATCCGGCGCTGCGGCACCGTGGGGCACGTCGAGGACGTGGTGGTGGACGCCGCCGCGCGCGGCCGGGGTCTCGGGGAGCGCGTCGTGCGCCGGCTCGTGGAGCACGCGAGGGGCCGGGGGTGCTACAAGGTCATCCTCAACTGCGCGCCGGAGCTGACGGGGTTCTACGCCAGGTGTGGGTTCGTGGAGAAGAACGTCCAGATGGGGCTCTACTTCTGATCTAGGTTCCGCCTTCCTTCTCGGATCTCTTCTTGAATCTTGATGGTGTTTTCAGCTGTTGCTTGTATCGATAAAATGTGACTGGGAATAGCTTTGCTTATGTGGTTTGATTTGAACAATTGTCTTAGTTAAAGATTTGTTGTGTCAATCCTTGCTACTTTTCATGTCAAAATGTGGCATTGCCGTTTAATCATGTCAAAATGTGGCGCACTTCTTTTCATTCTGATGAATACAGCTTGTTACAGTTGCGTTGAGATCCAAATATTCAGTCTCAGGCTTTCACACGATTTTCACTTGGAAGTACTATAATCTTGGAACCTCGCAAAAACGAGTATGAAGCTTGTTGCTGTAATCAAATTAGTATGGTTGTTTTGCACATTTTGTCATGAATATAACAATACAATGATCAATGTCTCGAAAAACTGCTTTTATAACATCCAAACAACATTTGATATTCAAACTCAATATCTTGTCTAGCTCTGAATATCTAACACATCCAAACAGAAAATATTGACATTCATACTCAATATCAATATCCCATGATATTGATATTCAACCCAATATCAATATGGAGCTCCCAATGCGAACATCCGAACGGAGCATAATAGATTATGGACTAACTTTTCTGAAAATCTAAGAAATTCGAAATATTTAACAACAGACAATTCCTTCAATAATAAAGGAGCGGAAAAAAGTATCCTTCAATAGAACATACTTTATAAGTAGATATGTTGAACAAACAACATAGCTTTAGCACCAATACAACTAAATAAATTTGATTTGCCATCATGACAACCTTAAGAGTTAAGAAGAGAAGCGTTTTCGGCTGCCGGGTGCACATGCACCTTTTATTTTAATTATATTTTAAACATATTTTGAAATGTCCAAAAAAATGCAAAACAAATGTCCCCGTATAGATTGTAACATTCTATGTGTTCACAAAGTCGTTTCACGAAAAACCAAATTTTTTGAATGGCTTGTGTAAAAAAGACAAATTTTGGTGCTAAAATAAGCCTTTTCACAAGACATTTTTTAGTCTTTTTCTGCACAAGCCACAAAAAATGTCGGATTTTCACGAAACAACTTTGTAAACATATAGAATAGGAATATGAATCCGCCAAATTTTATTTTAGAATTTTTTAACATTTTGAAATTTGTATTTTAAATACCGGGTGAATATGCATCCTGGAGCCAAAGTGGATTTCACATTACACAAGCTAAACATTGATGATTTTTTTATTCCAGTGAGCTGTAAAGGTAGTGGGACCCTGTAATAGGGGCCCACATGGCATAGGCACCAATCGGCAAGTGCCCTGAGAAGGCTTGCATGCCATCAGCCTTAAAGACAGTAACTAATAGATTATGGACTAACTTTTCTGAAAATCTAAGAAATTCGAAATATTTAACAACAGACAATTCCTTCAATAATAAATTAGCGGAAAAAAGTATCCTTCAATAGAACATACTTTATAAGTAGATATGTTGAACAAACAACATAGCTTTAGCACCAATACAACTAAATAAATTTGATTTGCCATCATGACAACCTTAAGAGTTAAGAAGAGAAGCGTTTTCGGCTGCCGGGTGCACATGCACCTTTTATTTTAATTATATTTTAAACATATTTTGAAATGTCCAAAAAATTGCAAAACAAATGTCCCCATATAGATTGTAACATTCTATGTGTTCACAAAGTCGTTTCACGAAAAACCAAATTTTTTGAATGGCTTGTGTAAAAAAGACAAATTTTGGTGCTAAAATAAGCCTTTTCACAAGACATTTTTTAGTCTTTTTCTGCACAAGCCACAAAAAATGTCGGATTTTCACGAAACAACTTTGTAAACGTATAGAATAGGAATATGAATCCGCCAAATTTTATTTTATAATTTTTTAACATTTTGAAATTTGTATTTTAAATACCGGGTGAATATGCATCCAGGAGCCAAAGTGGATTTCACATTACACAAGCTAAATATTGATGATTTTTTTTATTCCAATGAGCTGTAAAGGTAGTGGGACCCTGTAATAGGGGCCCACATGGCATAGGCACCAATCGGCAAGTGCCCTGAGAAGGCTTGCATGCCATCAGCCTTAAAGCTTTAGTAGATGAGTGGAGATTTGGTTCTCCCGATCTCCAGTTTTTTTTTAAAAAAAATTAAAAGGTATATTGAAAAGTTTCATAACAATATGGAAAAAAATCATGCATGTTATTAATGACATGTCAAATAAATGCGTAAATCTCCATGCAAAATACGTTACGTTTTAAGCTGCACAGAAATAACAAATATATAGATCTGAGTACAGTGAACAATAGTGAAATATAGAGAAATATATGTATTATCCCACGGCAAGGCACGAGTATTAAACTAGAACTAGAATAGATGTTGTTGTATTCCTTTTTCCTTGCCGTCCGGTTGCTTGTCTTTAACTTCACTCTCTCTCTCTCTTCTCGATGCTAAAATCTAAATAGTCCCTAGCTGGCTAGCTTAGATAGTGGTCCGCCGAAAAAGGAAAAACCAATTAGTGATTGATTGAAGATAAAAGATTTGTTTTCCAGGAACGGAGAAGGTGTGTTCTAGGGTTGACGTCCCGGAAGCTCACAATCCTCTGGAGTACAGCTTAGCTCGCTCAACCGGACACGTGTCGACCGATCGGAGCAACCTAGCTACAGGCTCAGGTACGTGTGATTATTGCGTGCAGGTGCTGTCGCGCGGGCGTGGTGGCACGTGATCCCGGCGTAATCGTACGGACCGAGTTTTAAACACCCTAGCGAGACCCGGGACTAGGGCTTTGCTTTCTTTGAGTGTCTTCAACCGGACCTATAAGATCGATCGGACAGTTTAGATACGATCCGGACAAACAAATACTCACCAAACTTCATGTCTCAAACTCATATCATTTTCATATGTTCGATCTTTCTGATACTTCTCATAGGTGGGGTCTGAGGCTGCCTGGACGCGTCTATCACGTCTGACTGACAGGGTGAACGCGCGGAACGCTGACCAATGCAAATGTCCAGTCTTTCACATTCATGACGGACCGGCAATGACAACAAGGTCCACGGCTCCGGCTTCAGCACCGGTGCAAAGATAGTTATTATCTTCGACAACGCGGACGAGGCTAGCGGCTCCGGCGCGGCCTGCCGTCACCACCCCCTCTCGTGATACATATCCCGCGCCACCGCTCCCCATCTCGCGCTGCTCTTCCCGTGTGACAGCATCGCCGCATGCATCTTTCGGCTGCTCAAAATCGACTTTCAGTGACCAAATCAATAGTCCCGACCGCAAATGGAGGCCATCCAGTCAGTGGCGATGGCGGAGATATATGTACCAGAGGCGACAAATCGGCGGCGACAATCACGATGGACTACTTCACCAATCCCTTATATATCTCACTCCCAGGGGAAACACTCACACATGAGAGGAGATAACTGTTGAATACGAAGATCAAATAAATAGAAATCCTCTCGGTATTACGATGGACTACTTCACCAGTCCCTTATATATCTCACTCCCAGGGGAAACACTCACACATGAGAGGAGATAACCGTTGAATAGGAAGATCAAATAAATAGAAATCCTCTCGGTATTACTGAGCAAGCTACAATAAGATGAATGATTACCCGAAGTCGGATCTTTGAGCCAAATTATGAATAGATTTTACATCCTTAGACGCATCTCTCTCTAATTGTGATGATTTTTATGGTCGAATGGAGAGTCTTGATGCAGAGGACCGCCCAGAATAGATCTGGATAAAGCAATTCCCTTCTGACATCTCCTCTGCGTTGGGATCTATTCCTCGCTTCTTCGTTCCTCTCCTACGCCTTCTCTAGTTACGAAAATTGTTTTGTATGGCAAGAGGAAGGCAACGACGTCCGGTATAACCGCTGGCACGAGCGGGGCCGCTCGATCACATGTTGTTAAACGTTCTGTTGGCGCAAGAATGCAATTTGTCAATTAGAAAGTTGTCTTATTTTTATCCCAGTCTTCCAAATATGGCTCCATATCATTCGAAAAGTGTTTAACTGTTTTCGATAAATGTCCGTTAGTGAAGAGGCAAAACCGTCAAAGCAAGCCAAAAAAAGAAAACTCGGAGAACTCTAAAAACCATTGAGCCATCTAATTCCCCCAAGCTTAGAATGTTGCTCCTCATTGAGAAATTACAAGATATGAACAATTGGGGATTGTTACATTTAAATATAAAGTCTTACAAGTCTGAGATGATATAATATAGCCGTCTTCATGAAACCTGCAACACTAAACATGATGATACTAAGAGTTACTCTTGCTCCTTAACCACGTGTAGCTTGCTAACAAATAATTTTTATTTTCAACCAAGTATTTTAAAGTTAGCTAGGCCACGAAACAAGTATGAAGCGTCTGTCTTAACTGGAGTAAAAACAAGTACACCAGAAAGCACATCTGAATTTTAAATGTGGACGCGAAGTATGTTTAATCAGCTAATTCCCTCCAATGAGGTTCATTTTCAAATCGGGGGAGGCGTTTTGGCTCCCGAATTCATATGCTTCTGCTATAATAAAAAAAATCAAAAAACAATAGTAAAATGTTTCATAAAATTCTGAACATTGTTTTTTGAAATCCTATTTTGGCCACAAATTTGTCTTTTTGCACAAACAGTCCAGATTTTATTTCACCACGAAACTTGGTACGTATGTAGAATATTTGCATATGTTTGTTTCCAATTTGTTTCATACTTTTTTTTGAAATGTTTTACTAGTTAAAAATAATAATAGCATATGAGCTCGGGAGCCAATTTGAATTTCCCTTTCAAATCGTCCTACTTTGATCCAAAATTCGCAGACTTAAAAAAGTAGTGAACATTGCGTGGTGTTTGTAATGCTTCAGTTTGGGGCATTATTAATTATCGTTGATTTAATTTTGTCGTATCAAATATGTTCTCGTTAAAAAGAGTTGAAAAAACAAATAGTATGGCCAATTTTGAAGGTGGGCAAATAGGAGGTGTCCCTTGGGAGGTGTTGTAATTTTCGACATCTCAAATAATTCGCTCGTCTCTCAAATGGACCAATGGCATGTCCATTTCAGATTCCACCCTTAGTCTTAGAGATGCCTTAATTGTGGAATACCACACCCAATCATGATGTAGATGTTTCAAAATTGATTATAGGTTTTGTTACTGGTTGTTGTAAAGCTATATGTACAATATTATTTACATTTGCAATGTCCATGAATACTTGTCTATCCAAAAGTAAGGCAATTAATTGCCAATTAATTTGGTGCTATTTTATCCGCCCCTAGAAATAATGATCAGTCATGTCACGTCCACTATAAAAGATAGCTATTCCCCTTCACAAAATCGAAAACAATTTCCAACAACATTACCATTGCATCCAAAATGAGGACATTCCAAACGTGTCTCTTGTTCATCGTCTCCCTCACGGTAGTGCTATTGTCAGGTATACTTCTCAACTAATTCCTGTTGATTGCAAGGTAGATTTTTTTTGTCGATCATGAGATCGTGTTGCAGATTCAACAGTGACGACATTGGCTGGAGGTGAAGGTGGCAGTGTCGACAACGTCGTGTTGGTGCCGCCGCCGGATTGCTCGATGATGGTGATCGGACAGGGCGAGGCGTGCGTCCTCCTAAACTGCGAGGCGGAGTGCCGGAAGCAACATGGCGGGATAGGCACATGCGTCGCCTTGGGGTGCAGCTGCGCCGTCTGCGCGGCGTCTCCTCCGCCCTCTCCATCATCACAACATAGAGACTAAATTTTACCGGACTATTTTTCTCAAACAATGTATTCCCTTTTTCCTTATCGCTGTTAATACTATAGATTTGTACTTGCTCAGTTGTTTCTCCGCGACAATAAAAGCGGAACAGAGGGAGTACTGATTTATGTGATGTCATGTTAGGTTTTTTTTTTGCGAAACACAGTTAAAACGCAGACGCTCACATACACAACACACACTCGCCCCTATGCACGCACGCACACCCTTCCCTATGAGCACCTCCGAGATACTAAGCCGGCGGGTCGAGTGTTGAGATTGACGAAGTCTCACAGGTTCCTCGCTGTCGACGGGAACGTCGCCTCCCACTGAAGAATATTCCGCCTAAATGAGAAACACCAGTGTCAAACCTGGGGTTTGAACTCTAGTGGGCTGAGGGTACAACCACCCTCCTAACCATCCTAACATAGGCAGGTTCTCACTATAATTATATTCTTACCGGTGTACCAAGCAAGTGTATTGTCATTCTGTGTATTAGTTATTGAGTAAAATCCATCAAACATCATCAAACTTGACGTTATTACTCGCCATCATCACCGTACACAGCTATACGTGATTTACCGGTCACTAAATACATGGGCGTGTGTCATCGAAGGTCACCGGAGGTTGTATAGCGTCGTATTTGGTGACATGGCACTACGTCAACCCCTCAGTCAGGCCCAGCTGTGTTTCATTTTACAAAATTGTTTTCCTTCCAAACAGAGGCCCCTACTCAGCCCCTCACATAGAAAAGAAACGAAAAGTCTCGAACGAGCGCCTGGAGGTCGCTGCCGGCCGCCTCTCTTTTGTCTCCCGAATAGCATCTCTTGCTCCAGCTCGGTGGTGCTTGAAGTCGAGGGTGGGATGACGTCGGAGGTCTCCCTTTGCCACCTGCGAGGAAGCCCACCCCGAGCACAGCCAGGGACGGTGACACCCCCCCCCCCCCTCCGTCGAGCCGCCGGGAAGTATGCGCGAGCTCCGGCCGGGACCGCCACGTGTCCCCACGCCGTGCTTGGCACCGTTCGGTCCGCAACCGTGCCGCGGCAAGGACATGCCGGTGAGCTCGACTTCCAGCGCTCCGGCCCACTCGACCTGCTGGCGAGCTCGATCTTAAGTGCCCTGGCCACCCCCGCCCAGTGTCCACCTACACCTATGGCTTGTCGTCCAAGTCATAGTCACGCTAATCTCAGTTATTATGAGGAGCTCATCGTTGTGTGCCTCCTCCTCTAATGTTCCCGCCTTCCCCGCCTCATCGTTGGAGTCCATCCTTAGCACGGAGACACCAATTGACGACACAGGTTTGGGGTCATTGTCGTCGGCTAATCTCAGTTATTATGAGGAGCTCGATCCGAGGCAGGAGCTGTAGGAGCACATATTGGTGCATGAGTCCATCGTGACGTGGCGTCAAGAAGAATACCGAACGCATCGTGTGATCGGGGACTCGTTCGAGACTCTAAGCTTAGACCGTCGGCGAAGGTGTTTGTGCCTCAAGGAGGAGCTCAAGGGTGACGGTGCCTCACCCCAAAACAAAAAAAAGTTTTTCATACGAAATACCTACTTCATATTCTAGTGTGCAAAATAACGATACAGAATACCAATACAATGTCAAATTCTACTAGTGTGCAAACTACCGATACAAAATAAGTTATATTCTATGGTACATAAAGATAAATCTGATAACTTTTCAAAATGTGCACTTTTCACCAGACTCATATCCACAATTTTATCATTTTAGCTCAGCCTATGCTACAAAAGTTATTTTGCATTGGCTATTTACATACTACTAGTAGACTTCATAGTTATCTACATGTAGAGAAAATTATAAATAGTTTGAAACTTACAAATGCCATTTTTGATTTTTTTTAACTGGCTCTATGGAGCACGAGTTCCAAAACAGGCTATATAAAGAAATTTATTAACATTTTATAAGGCCCATGGATAGATGTCTATCCAAAAGGTAACGCAATTGGTTGCAAATTAATTTGATGCTATTTTATCCCTCAAAAAAAAGTTGATGCTATTTTATCCGCCCCAAGAAATAATGAGCATTCATGTCACGTTCACTATAAAAGGTAGTTATTCTCCTTCACAAAATGAAAAACAATCTCCAACAACATTACCCTTGCGTCCAAAATGAGGACATTCCAAAATTGTCTCATGTTCATCGTCGCTCTCATGGTAGTGCTATCCTCAGGTATACTTATCAACTAATCCGTACTGATTCCAAGTAGAATTTTATGTTGATCATGGCGATCATGTTGCAGATTCGGCAGTGACGGCGTTGGTAGGAGGAGAAGGCGGCCGTGTCGACAACGGCGTGGTGGTGCCGGCGGCGGATTGCTCCGTGACGGTGATCGGACTGGGCAAGGCATGTGTCCCCCTGGACTGTGAGGCAGAGTGCCGGAAGCAGCACGGCGGGATGGGCGCGTGCGCCGCCATGGGGTGCAGCTGCGCCGTCTGCGTAGCGTATCCTCCGTCGAGCGCTCCATCATCACAGCAAGGAGACTAAATTGTACTGGACTATTTTTCTCAAACAATTGTATTCCCTCTGTTTCCTTTTTTTACTTATCGCTATTAATACTACAGATTTTTACTTGCTCGGTTGATTCTCCGCGACAAGAAAAGCGGAAAGGAGGAAGTACCGATTTATGTGATGTCATGTTAGGTGGTACAACCGCAATACTTACCGGTGTACCAGTCAACTGTATCGCCATTCTGCGTATTACTTAATTATTACTCCCTATGATCTAAAAATAGTGTAGTCAATAGTGCTATAAATTTACACGTAATCAGCTTATTTCCTCCCACAGTTATATTGGATCGGAGGGAGTATAAGTTTTTGTATATGGAACAGCTTCGACGAGCAATTTATCGCTAAAGTTCACTGTGAAAAATTCAACTGGAAGATTACATATAAGCAGAAAACAATGGAAACAAAGAGCACTACAGGTTGGATCTAGACTAAATTGCACCTTCGGCAAGGGTGGAATCCACTTTGGCACCTGGTGCCAAAGTACATAATACATTGATTTTAACTTTATGTAAATTTTTATTTCCACACACATTTTTTATCATAAATAACTTTTATGGATCACATAAAAAATAAATGTACAGATTCTTTTCTTTCCTCCTCGTCCCCAGCCGTACAAAGTTTACATTGTAGAATCGCCTTCCGAAACAAATTTACACTTATAAAGAAGTTAGGCTCTTCTTCCATCAGAAATGACCTGAGAAATGCAACATTCTCCAAAGCCACATGGACACATAAACTTCACAACGACCAAACCTCCTCACGGCAATGTGCACGTCTCGACTGTATCGAGTATAATACTAGCGAGAAAAAAAATCAGGTATTCAGCACTCCTTTCCCCTCTCTCTCTGTACATACTACAGCCTAAAGAACAAACAGCCAGCCGCTATCTTTCGAGTACGCTCTCCGACAGCAGCAAGTGCCTGTCGGAGTCCTGCTTGCTCTGCACAGACTGCGCTGGCGTGTTCCGGCGTGACTGCCGCTTGTCGCCACGATCACCTCCTCTGCCCCAGGGTCATCGGCGACGTAGAACTTGTCCACCTCGTCGCTCTTGAACACCGGGTGCAGGTACGCGTCGGCCAGGTACGACTTCAGGTCAAAGTTGGGCTCCCTCGCGCGCTCAAGGATGTCCTTCCTCATCGCCTCCTGCACATACCAGAAACAGCTACTGTCAGACTTCCAGAAAGGACCCATCTGTCTACTAATGACATTGTCGTGATGCTAGCGCAAGGCGTTACCTGTAGTGGGTTCCTCACGAATGCGGGTTCAAACCGGTGCTTACAGTACTTGTGGAACCAGATGGTTAGAATAGGGAGAACGAGGAGAGACGGTGTCGCCTCCGCCAAACCTTTCGTGCTTAATAGCCCCAGGAGAAGCAGCTGCGACACGATCAAGGCAACGATGATGCGTAGATGCACGTTAGGCCAGAACTGCGCACCACTCTCGTAGCGTTGGTTGTACACGTTTATGATCTGAAACATTTAGGAAGGATTTAACTAAGTAAACCTAACATGGTCGCATCGGTTATTTTGGTATCCATTTTTTTAGGCAACATAGCTCATCCAGAGGGTTTTGTAAGATTCGATGATAAATGAACAAAAACAAAAACTGTACCTGGTGGCGATAGACAACATATGCCAAGGCAAAGAACACCAATATGAAAGGCAGCAGGAGCGGTGTCACCGTGGCATACACGAGGCCAAGCAAGAAGTATAGCTGTATTCTAGGCTCGGACCAGTAAAAGCAGATGCTGCCAGGATCCATCGCCTCTTCCCTGTCCTTCTCCGTCTTGACCAAGAACCAGTTCTTCAAATGGTACAATACAAACGCCCTGATCCTCGTTATTTCAAGAGCTACACCACTCCAACCATCAACCATCACGTATGTTATGAAAAATGTCGCCTTCATTGGTACGGCTTGACCGAAGGTCCTTGGTATGCTGCAAAAGAAGCAGTTTAGACAGACTTGAAACAGCAATCACCATTCGATATAAGAATGTGAAGAAGTGGATTTTCAGATGCATGGTAAGAAACAGGAGTGACTCAGTCCGCAATAACTATATGTTTTTTCTACTCAAGTGTATAATTGGCAGATGTGACTGTGCGGAACATACTCATTAGCTGACTGATGGAGGTAGGTCTTAAGCTGCTCCAAAGCAGATCCTGTAAGGACGCTTCCCAAAAATACGTTGAAGAACAAGAATATAAAATACTTGGATGCAGTTCTTCGCTCTAGTGATGACTGTGACACCAATCCTTCAAACTGCGACATGTACATCAGTATAGTCGGAAGCACAATGAGGAAGATCTTCAAAGCAATTCCAGGAAGAAACCCTTGGATGAATGATTTAATGGCAGGTCTGGATAATAGTTGACAAACATAAATCAGGAGATGAAAAAAAATCAACAATACAAACTGTCACAATAATTGTACAGGTACGATGCTATGAGAATGCATGAGACTAGGGATTTTTTTGGGAACGTAGACTTACATTTCAATTAAAGGTTTTAGAAATGGTAGTGCCTTCTCTATGCCTTCAAGATTTGCAAGAGCCTGCACAAACGCTATTGGAACGACATAGAAGAAGTTGAGGAAGAAGAAGGCCACCGCAATTATCAACCTCCTAACTGTGAGGGATACAAATGGAATAGAGAGATTATTCCAGTACACGTCACGAGGTTCAGGAGCCCATTCAGTCAGCCAGGTAGTTGGGTTGCTGGTCTGTTGTGTCTGAGCACAAACAGCTGCACCCCACCGTGTACGAAATGAAACAAAAGCTGCTGGCATAATTGACTTGGGATCCTTCATGACCTTTTTCCGCTCTTCAGCTTCCTGTGTATGATCGCGCATTAGTCCATAGTATTCTGACAGTTAACTGAAAACAAACCTTAATGCATAATACACAATCTAACACTCAACAAGATCAAACAAGGGACAATAATTCAGTTAGAGTGGCAACATGCGACATGAATATTACAAAGGTTATATGAATATATATGTTGAACTTACTTCCTTTCCTATCTTCTCAATCTCTGTTTTGCAGTAATCAATAGCATCCACTTCAGAACCAAAACATCCAAGCCAGCCAGTCTGAGTCCAGAAAAAGGCAACAAATTTAAACAAAAGGATCCTCATATAGTTTTCTGATTTAAATCGATATAAAATAAATAGTAAGATCCATATGACAAGAGTAATGGGTAGCTAACTATTTTTGTAGACTAACCTTGGTTGTCGGCCTTATCGATTTTCGCTCAAACTTGAGTTGGTAGTAATCAAGCCAATTCCGCATTTTCTTCTTCTTTTCGACCAGATCAGCAAGTTTATTTGCATTGTAAACTACCTACAGAGTAAAAATCCATACATATTATTCCCTAAATAAAACATCTAAACCGGGAGTGAGTTTGCAAATGTTAGGCTTAAATACAAGTAGTTCAAGGAAGAGCAAAATTATGTTTTCTAATGAAGTGCATAAAAAATAAACTGATGCATTCATGTCATGCGGTAAACATATCAGAACCAGGCACTGTTCACTTCCACTAAACATTTGGATTATAATGAAATTAAAACAGCCAAGAGATTATAAATAACTCTTTCTTCTACTTGACAACATCCAATGCTCTATGCAATGTTTACAAATTAAATTGATACAAAATTATTGTTGTATTAAAAATTTGCGCTCTCCAACATGTAAAAACTAGCTGATCTAGTTCCATATAAATCATCCATAGTGAGCAGAGGAGTATGGAAATACGCAATTAACAAGTATAACAACTATAATTTTTATACGTCAACTTGAAAATCAGATGCTACAGAATTTAGACAAGGAGACTGAACCTGTTGGAAGTAAAAGATTTAGTAAAGATTACCTCGTGTCTCAGATAATGATCTGGATGATTGACAAGGAAGAAATGTTCCACGAGCTCACTAACTGATTCATCAGGATCTGGTGGTATATTCCGAACAAGAACCTAAAAAAACAATAAACTAGCTAAATGCTTGTGTTTTTACGGAAGTTAAATCGTTGTTATATACTATTAATTAATTAAGCACCTGCGCCACCATACCCGAGTTCGTGCACAATGAAAAAAAAAACTCAAAATATACATCAATTGATCAACCAAATATCTTTATAGTAACATAAGAGGTGAACGGACCACCACCAAGATCTTTATAAGAGTAAATAAAAATCAAAGGGCCATTGATCTAGGAAGGTCATTCTACTGAATCATTCTCATATGCAACATCATGTTCCAGAAAAGGGGTCAAACCAAGCTGCTCATGTAGAGTCACAAAGATGACACCTAGAAGGTTAAAAAATGTCTGTGCCAGAATGTGCAATTTGATTGTGAAATAATAGGAAGATCTAAATATATCTAACATTTTTACATGATAAAAGAGAGTTTCCAGTGTGCAATCATTTTATTGTCACGCTTTTGCCAGTCTAGCACACCTTTCGACTTGTCCAAGCTGATAAAACACGTATTGAACAATTCAATCTACTAATAGGAACAGAATAAGCAAAGTTGAACATGACCATACAGTGAACTGATCCGGTCGTCGTTTCTCGGAAGCAAGAAATGCTAGCCTCATTGTTGCGACTATTTCATACTCCTTCAAAAGCACATAGCAGGTCCAAAATGTAAAAGCATACATCATAACCACGTGAGCTACGAACCTGCAGAAAACATGCGAAGTGTGAGCACCATGGACATACAAATTGTACTAACCTCAGATAAATATAGGTGGAAGGTTTATGTTGCATGGTTGATATACAACAACATGATTTTGAGAAGAACTTCCTACGATTAAATTTTACCAGCAACTGCTTAATGCCAAGGGTGGTGCCCTGTTCATATCAGTATATCACCTAATAAACACTAATAATACTACAGCTGTAGAAGTGCATGTACTACTGCGTGCAGTACGCAGATTAGTTAAGTACTTGAACTTCAAGAAAGTTAATGCCATAGTTTAAAAAAATACATTGCACTGAAATGACTTAACTACAACCAATTATAAACAACGCTTAATAAACGGATGCATATGCATGTTTTATTTGTGGTGAGCCTGTGCCGCTACCGAATATGTACAACTTCTATTATACAGATCAGCAGATCATTTCCGTAAGTACCATAAACCATTGATAAACAAATAAACTAATGCAGGTATATAGCTTGTTGCTCACCTCTTAGATCCATACGGTATGTTGGATATTGAAAGTTTGTCAATATCACTGTGGACTACCTGCGAACCTTCTAGTGTGTCATTGGTCCAGTTCACAGGGACCAGAATAGCGAAAGCAAGAATTGTAATTGGAACAAATATCTTGAGCCTGTAATGATTAGTTAAAGGTTTATCAACATACAGGCATCAGAATATTGGCTACTTGATATGAAGGATGTTAATCACAAACGAACAAAAGAACTGTACACATATGCCCATCTAATGTCCCACATACAGTGCTAAGCAATCATAAGGAAAAACAATAACACCGAAACATGTTTTGCATAATAGAATGTGCCTGCTTCACACAACCAAAAGAAAGAAAGTAAAACTCAAATGATAATGCACGAACCCATTCTTAGACTTGAATCACAAGGAAAAAGAAGCCTGTACAAATAACTATTTTTTTGTGATTATCCCCCGTTTAATTCACCTAGAGACTGAGTAATCAAAAGGTTCACTGGCACTAAAGACCCACAACATCAACACTTAATCATCAACATAGTAATAAATGCTATAGGAGAAGAGCTTGTGGTGTCATATACATCTGCACCACTGCTATGATAATAACATGGTCAAGGGACACTGCGGATGGTATCCGTACTGTTCCAAAAGAATGAGTGATAGCTGGATAATAACATGATCAAGGGACACTGCGGATGGTATCCATATTGTTCCAAAAGAATGACTGATAGCTGAACAGTAAATGGCAAAACAAGCAGTTGCAAAGAGGCAAGAACATAAAGCTGCTGCAAACGTACCCTGTGCGGTATATCCGTAGATAGATAACAGAATCAAGGCCTGCATGCTCGATCAACTCTTCCTCGGGCATGTGGAGAGCCGCCGGCATCCAACTTAAGAATTTCAAGTAGGACCTCAGATTCAGGTTGACGTACTTGGTCACAGCCGCGCCGGCGGAAGACGGGCTGTCTCGCATTCCTTTGAGGTACCATTTCGGAAAGTAGACCCTGTCGTTGATGGGCTGCATCCGTAGAAAAGCAAACGCCAGCAAGAAAGCGACGGCGGTCACTATGTTGAAACCTGCCGCGACGCATATATCATAGACTGTAGCCATGGCTGTCCTTCAGATAGCTTGACAAGAGAACAAAGCCTGCACACGTCGATCATATGATGTAAGAACGCCTGCAATATATGGTGCAAGAAGATCATATACATAATAACATGGAAATCCCTAAGATTGGTCCCAAATTTAGTTGGCATATGTATTCATGAGGAACTCAATTATATGTCCGGATTGACTGATTGCGGGCTCACTTTTGCAATAATTTGGTACCAAAATCTACAGACATCGCCCGGCCGGCCAGCTACTATTGATAAACAGAAAGGTGTTGATGGAATGCAGCATTCTTAAGCAGTAAGCAAAGAAGCACAAGTGGCAATTATAGTATGAACGGGGGTGTCCAGTGCACCGAAAGGAACTCGTAACAGTATCGATAGCTGCATATATCAATTCAAACTAGTATCGTTGCGTTATCTGTGGCCGGCTGGGTGCTGCTTGTGGCTTGGCATAAAAAATCGTGCCGATTGTCTCCTCCATCCACAGAAAGAGCTTTCACGCAGTATCTTCCAGAAGCATCGGGGAGTGCACGTTGGACCACCGAAAGCGAGATTTTTCTCCCCCGTAGCCGAAGTGCATGACAAAGAACGCTAGAAAAACGAGTGGTACTAAGTAAATAATACTCCATGCGTATCAACAGTCGCCGTCACACTCACGATCGGGCAACGGACTAAACATACTTGACGTGGTAGCGGAGTACATCCACCCACCCACCCACCCACAGACGCACACGCTGGTTGCCCACTAATCTGAAACTAGACAACAACTCTGCTTAGCAGCTAAGAATCAAGGAACCTTTTTTTTTTGTCCTTCCAGTAACGCGAGAATCCCACGAAAAAACGGTTTTTTTCCTGATTCTGATAATCTGAAAAGGACGGCGATACGCAGGGAGAGGAAAAATCTTCTGAGATAGGAACATCGCGTAGCGGCTGGTAGTAAGAATCAAGGAATATTTTTCCTGCTTCCAGTAATGCGGTGTGGATTTGCGGGAACACGGCCCGCGGCACAGCTAATTAGCACTAGTACAAATTATCAGCTATATCTCTTGCGGACATTCCGACGAACAGTTAGGAGCACAAATTATCAGTTATATCTCTTGAGGACATTCCGACGAACAGCTAGGCGGCAACAGGACTGCACTACTACCCCAGAATCCCAGCGCGCAACCAAAAAGGGGAGGGGAAACCAAGGAAAAGCAGCGGAAGAGTTGCATATACTGTTCTAGCAGTATTGCGATACGGTCGAGGACGAAACGGGAAGTCCAGCACGGATCGGGGAATCCTTACCGGTGGAGAAAAAAAATCGGAAACTGTTAGCGGGACTGTGGAGGAAGCAGTAGCAGGGGCGGCGGCGGCGGGGAGATCGGAATCGAAGAGGGCGCGAGCAATCGGGGTAGGAAGTATGGTCACTCACCTGGGCGGAGCAGAGCAGAAGATCTCGGCCGGCGGCGGCGCCCTGTTCCTTGGCCGCTTGCTTCTTCCTTTCCCTGGCGAATTAAAGCTGGGCTAGCGGGGTAGCCTTGCCTCCGCCGTACCCCTAGGAATAATCCTACTACTACTTCTGGCTAGGTTTCCCCGCCGATGCTAGCTATAGGTTGCTTGCCCTGATCTGATGCTGGCTGATTCTTGTTCACGAATTGGGAAGGGGATAAAAAGGGGAGCGGAGGAGGAGGTGGGCGGCGGCGGATGGCAACGGTCACCTCGACTGTTGGTCCCTACAACGTGCGGCGCGTCGTGCGCGCGTCAGGTAGCATTTGGCCGCCGGAAGGAACGGGCCGGGAGCACCGAGAGTAGATGACACGGTTTGGCCGGCGGGACGTCGGCACACACGTGGAGGACGAGCGTACCGCAGAAGATGTACATGCACCAGCCGACCTTGTAGTATAGTACTCCCTCCGTCCAAAAATAAGTGTCTTAAATTTGATAAAAAGTAGATGTATCTATACATGAAACATGTCTAGATACCTCCACTTTTGATCAAACGTGAGACACTTATTTTTGGACGGAGGGAGTACTTTCTTTTCTCAGGAAATGAGAGAGGTTTATTGACTAATGCGCCCCGATCACAAGAGGATTTGAGCTGGGTGGCTTAATTCTACATCTGTTTTCTTAAAAAATACTCCCTCCCATCGAAAATGATTGATACAGATTTGTCTACATACGGATGTATCTAGATATTTTTAATGTATAAATGTATTCATATTTTAACAAATCTTTGTCAACCATTTTCGATCGGAGAAAGTACATTAGGTCGAAAATGAGTAGCACATAAATAAACTCGAGGACGGGTGGTACTGCGAGGTGACGACCCTGGAATCGTGGGTCTTGGTATACCTCGCAGGGCACAACAAATTGGAGAAAGTTCAGTTGGGCTGGCGGCTCCGGGACCTAGACAATTGACCTTGTGTCGCGTGGACGAAAAGGTGGATCTCGTCGGTGGTCACCAGTGAGCTTGTCGGGGACAACAGGGTAATGTACCCACCTTAAACTTTTGCGGGACCGTACCGGGTATAGGAGGCACAACTTCTTCTCTTTAGCAGCGATGGGAGAGCGGCTAATTTGGTGGGACATGTCGCCGTTTGTTCTATTTTTGTGGTTGATGTCCTAATATTGTGGCCTTTGTTGCCTCGCTTTGACGAAAGTAGTCGTGGTGTTTGTACGGATTTGTCATTGTTTGTATCGGTTTAATTGGGCACCTTAATTTTTATATTTAAAAATATTCATATATTTCAAAAAATTCTGGACATAACCAATGATATATCCTACGCATAAATATTTAGGGGCTAAACAGAATCATTTTTTCTAAATATTCAGATCCACATGTGTTTGTGCTAAATATGCATATTCAGATCCACATCTTATCATTTTTTGCAGGTCGGAATAAAAAGTACATCTAGACTTAATTTTTTTAAACTCGTAAATATGATTTTTGAATGTTCTAAAATAACAGAATCACTGGAACTCGAGAGCGAGAAATCTCCACTAAAACAATGGAGCTAAATATGGTGAAACTAGATGACGATGAGAGGTCAAGAAATGCCCTTCTTGTCCAAGAAATTACGATGCTCAAGGAGCAGAGTTAATCTGTTGGTGTTCGCAAATTCGATACAGAATAGAACATGGTTGCACATCGATAGAGAGCAGAGTATGACAAAAAGAGGTGAGCCTAGCGTGTTAGTTGCATCGTACTCTAGGAATGCCCAATGTGTACACATTTTTAGATAGTTGAGCAAGTTCGCCCTACTTTATTACACTTTTTGGTTCATTTTTTCAACTATGTCCTCGGGAAGAAGAGGCAAAAGTCACCTATTTTCGGCCCTGAAGATCTCGCGACGCCACGCGCCCAGTCGTAATCGTAAGTTTGACGGTAAATGGCATAAGTACCGGGACATAATCCAGATTCTTGTCAAGTCGAGCAAGACAACATATAACTATTACTCGTTTTCATTAGAGTTATTTTTATATGGGCGTTGCCTTGTCACAAAATTTGACCAAAAAAACATGGCTAGCTCAAAAGTAAAAAAAACCCTGGCAAATTCAGGTGTGGCAACGTGAGTGGGCCCGAAGTACACCTAACTGGAATAGTATGTTTTTCTCTTTCCACGAGCTGTTGGCTAAATTTGATTTTCCTCTTTTAGATTACACCGTAAATGCGTGTCATGTCTATATATGCGAATAATGCCATTACAATTCCTCTCGTTAAAATGATAGTCAGACGCCTCCAGCTGTTAAGTACATTTTCAGGGACTAACGACCAAACAAGCAACAACCCTTGTTACTAGAAATATGAAGCGTGCTACTGCTAGCACGCACTTCCTATTAACCAATTCCCCAATTTGAAGATTGGTAAACATGTAGGCTCTCTCTTGTCGACGGTATCTTAATAATATATTTTACAGTGGTGGCCACATTTGAATGATCGGTATGTATGTTATTTTGCCTATAGAAATAATTGAATACAGCCAGCCATGTAGGGCAGACACGATCACATGATGAGTGCAGGCAAGCGCACGCCAACGGTAGGCACGTCACTGTATGTACGGACGTCTCTCTCTCGCGATCCTCGTCGTGACCCATATTTTACAAAATTCGGTGAGCCTGAATGATCCTGCTATAGTTTGATGTCGATCCGGAGCCTCAGAAACGTTGATCGGATCATCGGATTCAGGAAATACTCAGTCGGGTGGACAGTGAAATAGACAACACATTTTTTTAGATAAAGAGCATATATTAATATGGTGAAGATACCAATTACACCCAGCCTCTGTAACAACGTAATAACCGAAGGTATTACGGATGCACATAGCCGAAAGACAGTAAGAAGAAAAAATTAAAACAGAAAAGTCCCGCTACAGAGTTGCAATCCTTGTAGCAGCAGCACAACCACCACCAAAACAATACCTGATGTCCAATCTCTCCAAAAGCAACGCCTTCAAGAAGGAAACAGTGAAAAAGCGTCGTCGTCGCCCGATCGAGATCTTGGGTTTTCACCCTGGAGATAGTCCCCACTCTCAAAACAATGTCTTCAACAATGACATTGCCAGACACAACCAATTAATGTCAGACTTTGGATTCTCACCCTGAAAGGTAGAACTTTGAATTTCACCTGTGCTGTCGCCCCCACTTCCATACCGCTGCATATGAGTCCTGAAACTCCAAGCAAGTTCTTCATCGCCACCAAGAGTCAAATCACCGTTCCTAGTCCTCCGATCTCGGCTTTCATGACATTCTCCGCCTCTGACTTCATCCAAATGGCAACAGATAGCAGAGCTTCATACCGCTTGCTCCTTAACGGAGAATCGTGGGCACGACCGAATCCCACCCGATTCAGCAATCTCCAGGCATAAACGCTCATGGAAGTTCGCCGGCGAAGCCTTCCGGAACTCGCCACACCGGCCAGATCAAGGAGGACGGGCGTCCGGCAGATCGTCGTCTTGTTGCAAGATGAACCCTAGGACCGCCCCCTTATTCGACCACACCAGCAGGCCCCCATGCCGCCGGACGAAGCAGCAAAGTAGGAGGCAGCCGCCGAAGCCACAATGAAATCCATCCATGGCCGGAGGCCAGCCCAGATTGGAACGAGCCTAGATCCATGGCCGCCGCGCCGCCAGAGGATCCTGGAGGAGTTCCCGCCGGCCGCCGCCAACTCGCCGCCTAGGCCACAGGCCTCGGCCCTCCGGCCGCGCCATCTGGTTCCGCCGCCGTCGCCCCACCACCGCCGCGAAACCCTCACCTCCCCTCCGTCCTTCGCCGAGAGGGGGGCCGCCACCGCCGCCGGCGTCGGCGACGGCGCGGCCAGGGACCACGGGAGAGGGAGGACCGGCAGCGGGGTGAGGATCTCCTCCGGAGTCGCTCGGGCGAGAGCGACCCAGGAGGTTAGGTCGTGGGCCGTCATCTTTTCTCGCTCGAGAAACGATCATAGTGCAGCGGGCCTTACACGACACGATCGAGCTTACCATAAGGCCAAAATGACACTAAAAAATCGCAAGGAAATAAGAAGCTAGAAGCTGGGCTGGATCAACGAGGACATGCCTTGATCATGTCGTGCCAAAACTGTATACACCGTTATGAACAGAGAACGTATACCGTTCTGAGCGTCAGAATGCCCGATCGAAACGAGAGTCGTCTTTGCAAGACTTTTTTTTTTAAAGAACATGCAAAGATTGCATGTCATCACATTAAGAAGGAGAGAGTTTTACAGCCCTAATTACAAAGCCAAAGGCCTACATCCGCTCAGATAAACCACATGACTACTCCTCCCCGTTGTCTGCTTCTAGCCTAGCCCGCTCCGAAAGCGTGAAATCCTCCCTGATTAGCCTGATAATGTCTCCATCAGAGAGTTGCTTCCGCTGAAAGTACCGATTGTTTCTCTCCAGCCATAGTCTTCTGCAGCAAGCAATGGCTAGCATGATGAGCTTCTTTCTTCTGTCCTTAGGCTGACCTCTAGCCAGGTTACTCCACCATGACCGTAAGCAAGAATCGTGGTTGGGTGTGAGAGCTTGCAAACCATGATGTGCTAGTACCTGAAACCAAATGGACCTCGACGTAGGACATTGCACTAGCAGATGATCAATGATTTCAGGAAGCTGATCGCATAACAGACATCTATCTGGCCCCTGCAATCCTTTGGCACTCAATCTATCCCCAGTCCAGCATCTATTTCGTAGCGCCAACCACATAAACATCTTTTCTTTTAGAGGAGCACCAGGAGTCCAAAGCGTCACTACGGGACTGAGCCTCTATGCCGACGGCTTTTGGCTGTCGGCAAAGGCCTTTAAGCCGTCGGCACAGCCTATGCCGACGGCAACCGTCGGCTCAGCTCGGTCGGCGTAGGTCGGCGTAGGCACATGTCACAAGGCCGTCGGCATAGGTAAAAACCGTCGGCGTAGCCTGTGCCGACAGCCGGGAACAGGCCGTCGGCGAAAAAAACCGTCAGCGTATGCGCGGTGGGGCCCACGACAGCCAGCTGGTCAGGATGGACCTACGCCGACGGCAAAGCCGCCGGCATATATCTGGACACGTGGCGTCATCTGGGCGTCTCTGGCGTAGAAAAGAATAGAAAAGAATAAACATTAAAAATAATTTTATTTTTGCCGACGGCAATGTCATTGGCGTAGGCGAGGCTGTAATGTTTCCTATTCTTAAAAATCGTCTGAGATTACCTACGCCGACAGCAACATTTTAGCCGACGGCTACCGTCGGCTTAAATTAGCTATGCCGACGGCATTTTCTATGCCGACGGTTTTTTTTGTGGGCTGTCCGCGTTGGACTCTTTGCCGACGGCCCCGACAAAAAACCGTCGGCATAGAAAATGCCGTCGGCATAGCTAATTTAAGCCGACGGCATAGCTACATCCCAAAATAAAAACTGTTGTGGTCTCCAGTTCGTGATCATCGTCAACACGTGGCCCATACTTTTAAGATCTTTTATTTTTCGATGCTATCCTCACTTGACGACTAGCTAGTAGATTATTTCGCAAAAAAAAAAAAAACTAGCTAGTAGATTATTAGTATATAACACAAAGAGTACAGGACGAAGAGACTGACAGGTTGATGGCTCACAGAAATGTATTGTTTTCGGTTTCCAGCTATTAGTTGGAAACGATAAAAGTGCACACCAATTCAGATCTGAATTTGCGGTGCCAATAAAGCAACATGTAACTCCTTTTTTCTTTTGTGCCAAAGCAAATACATATATCAGCAAATTTATTGGTTGATGTACATCCAGATGCTTCGAACTGTGACTCAAATTTCGAAGATTTTCCGGCCAACTGCGAATAGTAGATAGTTTTCTGGTTCTCTTGAAGATAGAAACGAGTTCAAAAGAAAAGAAAAGAAGTTCTCAGGAAGCGTGTGGGCCATACAACACATGAGTTTAACTTAGGACCTAGTCGGCCCGAAAGTATCGGCTCAAAATGGAGCTGATTCACAAGGTGAAAGAAAATGGACCAATTCTAAAGCTGGGCTGGACCATCCAGCCCATAGGATGGTGCCACGACTATGGGCCAAAAGTTTGATCCAACGGGCTCGCAGACTGTGCTACTACACCTCCTTCTCCTTATAAAAAAGCTTTTTAAAGAGTACCATATAAAACCGTACACATGTAAAACTTACGAGAATTACAACCACTTGCTTACAGAGATGAAGATGACATGTTGATGATCGATCATCATGCATTTATTCGATCATGCCTCCATTATTAATTTATTCTTGACAGAGTAAGATATAGAGCCACACAAGCCGGCACGAAAATAGTTCCTAGTAGCTTGCAGAGAACAGGAAGCAAGTGAAGCTAGCCGATGGTTGGGGTCTGGGCGACGGTGTCGACGAATACGCGGACACGGTCCTGCATGAACTCCTTGGTCACCGGCGTGCCCACGGGCAAGACGACGATGTCGGCGTCGGGCTTGTCGTTGAGGATGATCTTCTTGGCCTCTTCGGCGCACAGCCCGACCACCTCCGGCCACGACGTCTTCTGGCGGCCGCCGGTGACGACGTTGTCCGAGGAGCTCATCGTCGTCGTACTGCGAATAGAAAGCAATTAATTAAGCCTAGCTATACGGCCAACTGTGGCAAAGATCAACGTTAGCACAAACGTACCGTTGGAGGCTAGCTGTTTGTTGCTCTCCTCTGATCGATCGAACAGGTGACTGGCGATCGGATATATTGATTTTTTTTTGGTATTGATCGTATGGGGAGCTGCCGTATTTGTAGGCGTAGTGTTATTCGCACGCGATCTGATGGCGCAGCCAGGTCAAAGAAGCAACCTTTCTAGGCTCTAGATAATACGATTGCAAATTTGCAACGTAGTACAGCTGAACAGATCGAGAGAGACTACAGATTACTGTTCAGCTCGATTGTGACATATTTTGAACTGTTGTTCTCCAACTATGGAGCAATTCACTGGTCAAATTTATATACTTCTCCAACATTTCGACACAAACTGTAACAAAATTAATTTAAAGATTTTTTAGCACATTAACTCAACAACAAATTATTTTAAAAAATAGTTAAAAAATATTTAAATTAAAATTCGAAAAACCCTGTAAGTAGACAAACACTTCGGTAAAAATTGTGACGATCAACAGGTTTTTATCATCATCGGATTCATCTTATGAAGATTTTTCCGCAGACTCTGGGGTAGAAAAAGCTTAGCTAGGTGGCTTCTACATTTCGCGTGTGCACACGTAGCTAGTGATGGATAACGTACAGCTCTACTGGTTGATCCGGATGAACCAAACTTTGTTCATACCTTCGTCATTTGGGGCTTTATTAATAGCGCTAGGCTCTCAAACGTTTTATCTAAAAAGACTAGCAACTAACATCACCACGATATACGTAGAAAGTAGAAACTACCATTATATATATCTTTTTTGAAATAGTAATCCTTACATTAATTCCAAAAAGACTAACATCACCATGATATACGTAGAAACTACCATTATATACGTAGAAACATTGTTCATAGATCACGATAATCACTTCTTTTTTGAAAACATATTCGTTGAAACTACCATTACATATATCCCATTTTTGTATTTTATTCTTGTTGAGTGTGTGATGCTTATGCCTATTTGATGATCAGTAAAGCTCACGGTTGATGTGAGAAATAGTAATCCTTACATTAATTCCAAAATACAAGGCGCGTTTGACTTTTACAGTCAACATGGTTTTAACTTTTAACTATGATTTATCTTATAACTAGCGGTTTAACCCACACAATTATGCTTCTTGATTTTTTAAGTATTGATATAGTTTAGACATAGCTATATTTAGCATTAACATCATAGGAAACTTGAGAAAATTCAAAACGGCTCCTGCGCGCTCATATGCTCCACGCAATTTCATGTATATTAGATGCCAAGTTATTGAAAGGTTGACTGTACATGCATGTACTTTAGGCCTTGTATCAGGGAATAGAGGGAGTATTAGCGTGAACAATACTGCACCAAAAGTACAGGAAAATATCTGGTGGAAACCAACTTTCGGTGGAAACCACAATTTTTTTTTGTGTTTAAACCTTTTAAAAAATTATTAACAAAAATGCATTGCGTTAGGAAGGTATAATTCTATAGACCTGTAAATTGGCAAGTTGAAACTCAGAATTGTTTAGAAGTTATGAAAATGATAAATTCAGCGATGAATAGTAGCAAAATGAATAGTAGCTGCAAACTGTACTATTCATTGCTGAATTTGACATTTCTATAACTTCTAAACAATTTCAAGTTTCAACTTGCAAATTTACATTCCTATAGAACTTAACTTCTCAGCACAATGCAATTTTGGTCATAAATTCTTAGAATATTTAAACATGATTTTTTCGTGGTTTTCACCGGTTTCCACCGAAAGTTGGTTTCCACCGGATACTTTCTCCCGAAATTACTTGGCGACGAGATTGCACACAACTTAGATGCATGTTATCTTAATCTGCCTGGACCGAGCTTCTCACGCAATACGTATGATGAATTCATTCCTCCATTATTCATTTATTGTTGAGCGAGCGTACATATACATGCTAGCTGGCTATTAACATCATATCAAGTCATCAAGCAAGAGCAAGCAAGCTAGCCGATGTGGGGGATCTCGGCGACGGCGCCGATGAAGATGCGGACGCGGTTGGGCCTGAAGTCCTCCGTCACCACCGTGCCGACCGGGAGCACAACGATGTCGGCGTCGGGCTTGTCCTCGAGGATGATCGCCCTGGCCTCCTTGATGGTTTTCCCCACCACCTCCGGCCACGACGTCTTCTTCCCTCCACCGCTGACGACGTCCGCTGAGGAGCTCATCGTCGCGGGCGACACAGCTGTGTACGTGGAACGAACTTGGTTTGCGCAACACATTGGCCGAGTGATGTATTTATAGACTTGAGATGACGACCGGGTAGCTTAATTAGTTTGCCCATGTTAGGTAGTAGGAGAAGTAGCTAGATACACACGTGCCACACGAGTCAGCCTCTGAATGGTGCGGAAGCCGCATCAAACCCACTCCAGCTAAGGTTGTGCACGGTTAACCGAAAACCGAGAAACCGAACTGAAAAAACCGAAACTGAATCGAAATTGTGGTTATTTTGGTTTCCGGTTAAGGTCACGGTTAGTAAAATAGCTAACCATATGTCTTGCGGTTAATACGGTTAATAACCGAAAACCAAATGGTTAACCAAAAAACCGAAATGCCTATTAACTTTTATTAATTTGCTACTTTTATTGACTTTTATTAACTTTACGGGTTACTTGTAGCATGTGATTTGCTACTTGTATAGACTTTCATTAACTTTATGGGTTATTTGGTTACTTTGGATCATATGCCTATTAATTTTATAGTCTATTCCGTTATTTTGTAATATATGGCCACAAAAAGAAATTGTCATTTTAAAATTCGCGTCAACTTCGGTTAATTTGGTTATTACCGAAACCGAACCGAAATTAAATGGTTATTACCGAAACCGAACCGTATTCTCGTACAAAACCGTATTTACCGAAGTATTGAAACCGTATAAATAAAAAAGCCGTATAAACCGAACCGAATTAACCACATTAACCGAACGCGCAGCTGAAACTTCAGCCCAACCAAAGAATTCCTTCGCATCCGCACCAGACCAATCCACTAATTAATTACTGGAACTCAACCCGCACCAACCCGCAAGCTTTTTGTCCCCAAACCGCACCAGCCCGCAAGGCCTTTTGCGGTGTGAATCCGTTTGACGACCCACACGCAAACCATGGGGCGATACTGCTGCGCTCGTACTGCTCGCTGGCTGGCCTGCTAGGCTGCTAGCTGCAGTTGATTTTTCTTTTTTACAACAGCTAGCAACTGTTCATTTGCTTGTACCGGTACATGAGTATCAAATACATGTCCACAGATCACGTCAAAAAAATATAAAAAAATCAGAGCAGATAACTTTTCATAAACAACCGGACAATCAGAGCAGCACACAAATACATGTCCACAGATAACTTTTAAAGTTGGTCTGAACTCTGAAAAAAATAACCGGACAATCAGAGCAACACACAAGTATGTCTATTTGTCTCTATGTTAGACATAAGAAACAAGACTGAATATCATATACAACATTAACCATAGTAGTATTCAGCAACAGTACTTGGGGTTTTAGAACCCAGCAGGAGCTTAACAGGACAAAGCACAAATTCTAGTAAACTACTACGGTATTTAGGAGGCTAAGGAGACAGGTTTCATTTGGGTCATCGCTGTTGCTTGCCGGCCAGTGCTTCAGTAGTCCCTCAGCTTGAGCTTCTTCTTGATCCTGGTCTGGAAACAAAATGTTGAACACAATGAACACATGCTACAGTACATGGCTACCTAAGCATGCTAGCAGTAAAACCAACAATAAAAGACAATGTTGCAAGCACGATCGACTTTGGTTCCAAATCAAACACAACAAGCTTAGCCTGCTCTGAATTCATCAACTACTTGCGCTTATGAAGTACTGTAAACCTACCAGCAACTACTAGTCGACATCAGGAAATGACCCAGCATCATGCTCTGAGCCTTGACCTCCCGGACCTACACATGCAAAATATATGGTAAGCATCGGAAATTAGATTTATGCACATGCCTTCTTAAAATATATTTTATCTTCATTGCTTGGGACTTTAATAAGCCAGTCCTTTCCGCAAACTAAAGCTTCAAGCGCATGTGGTTTTAGGGATGCTCGTGTATCTCCAAGAACTCTGCCACCGCAACTGAATGCCGACTCGGACGACACGGTACTAAGCGGGATTGCAAGAAAGTCTCGAACCATAGCTGAGAGCACAGGATATTTTTCTGCATTTGACTTCCACCATGCAAGTATATCAAAGGTCTCAGCCGAATTCTCAACAAAGTTGTCATCCATGTATGCGTCCCGCTCTGACTTTGGTTGGGTGTAGGATACCCTCCTTGACTTGTACCAAGCAAACTCTTCTTCAAGTCTCCTCTTACCAAGAACAGGTGACCCCACATCACCGCTGGCATGGCTGTTTAGGACTGCCTTATATTTGATAGCTTCTGCATTATCCCACTCTTTCGCGTCGGGTGCAACTTCACCATTCTCGCTTGCATAGCTGTTTAGGACTGCCTTATATTTGATTGCTTCAACAAGCATATAAAAAGTTGTATTCCAACGATGTGGAAGGTCAAGGACAAGACCAGCCTTCTGAGGTAGCCCCTTACTCTTGGCAATTGTGTTGAATGATTGTATTCTCCCGTCTGATGAATTGACGTGCCTATATAGGTCACGTATCCTCTCAATGCATGTGTGGAGATGTTTAGTACCATCTTGAACTAAGATGTTCAAGATGTGGGCAGAACATATGACATGGAAATCAGAACCAGCCAACATCAACCCATGGTCTTGAGTTTCCAAGAAGGTGTTAACTGCTGCGGTGTTGTTTGCTGCGTTGTCCAAGGTGAGAGTGAACAACTTGTGCTTTATACCCCAATCTGAAAGGCACCTGCAAAGAGCCTCCTCAATCACAACTTGTGTGTGTGGTTACTTGACGTCTTTTAAGGATATTACCTTCTTCTTCAAGACAAAGTTAGCCTCAATGTAGTGCGCCGTGACGCACATATAGCCCAACTTTTGATGTTTGCCATGGGAAAAGAGGACGAAGGGGATTCGCTTCGCCCCGAGCTGCTCATGCGGGTCGAACCCATGGGTTACGCCCCGTTTCTGATTTTGGTGTTTGAGTCCAAAGCCGCACCGCACCACTCCGCTATGTTAGTCAGCCCGCCCCAGTCCACACCTTTTTTTGTAGGATCCATTTGAGCCCAACCCAATCGAGGCCGAAGCAGAACCCGCACCGATTGGCCCATTCTAAGCCGCACCATTCTCAGGCTGACACACGAGCGAGAGGTTCGACTGTAGGACGTGTATGCAGATTGTTCTTCGTGGATGCATATGTGTAGTTTGTCAAACAAGTAACCTAGGTGGATATCGTAGTACGGCTTCTAGATCGAGGACGCAAGATTGACATAGTGGTGGAGGACAATGTTTTCTGTTCCGGGCGATCAAAATCGACATCGAGAGGACAAGTAAGAACAATATATATAAATCTGTCGAGAAAACAGTTCGTAGAGGGAATAGTATATCCCTATGCATCTACCCAGCTGGCTTGTTGTGTTCAGCACTTGGACACGTGAGTCGTGAGCAATATACGGTTTGGTATCCAACAATACTTACCATGCATGTAGGATAGTGGATTGATCATGTCCTACATAATACGCACAACCGAGGGTGTACACTAGTTAAGATCAGTCAATCACGCATGTTTAAAACATACCGCCGGCCCTCTGAGAGCGTTACCCCCCCACACCCACCCCCCAGCGCGCCCAGCCCTATAAGCGCTATCTGGGGCGGGGAGAAGACGCTTAGACTAGTCACAATGGGAAGTAACATAGGAGTAACATCAGTGCCACATAGGCAAAAAATCTGATGTGGCGGGTAATTAATGAGGAGAGAGATGGTTGTGTTAACTAGCTATGTTACCATAACATCACACATTTCAAGACAAGATGAGTGTACAACCTATTAAATATGACACTACACACATGTTACTCCCCACTATGGAGATAGTAACTTAAAGTAGTAACATATGCATGTTACTAGTCTAAGTTACTCCCCATTGTGACTAGTCTTACTCCGACTAATCTAGCAGCGGTATCTGGGCGGCAGTGGTGGTCATGTGCCGCGGTGGCGTGACTGCAGGTGGTTGGTTTCGACAAAATTCACCTATTTTATACTTTCACTCATTCCCGTTTGTTAGAAATAGAAAATATATTGTGTTGGCACTCCGTTTATAAATTTTCTGTTCTCTACGTCATAAGATGTTGATCTGAATTTGTTAGCCACATGAACGGATCAGATGAGTATTGTACCACAAAACTAGTATACGTACGCTATAGAATAAAATAATCTATTTTAAGGAAGGTTAAGCTAAGGGATTTGGTATATGAAAGTTTCCTTATTTGATGGGCCCGTGATTTTTGCATCTGCCTAATCTGCTGTGTGATGAAAAAATACTACTCAATTAGTCAACAAGTAATGATCAATCTAGGCCATCGGATCTGCTAAATGGATGGTCAATATTTGCCCGTCCCTACCGTAAAAGTCCCCACATGAGAAGGAACTATCGCGCCACATACGACAACAGACTAATATGGCCGGCTGTTTGTAGCTTTGGGCTGATCGGAGTTGGAGTACTACCGTAAATTATCTCCTATTGGGGCACAACCGAAAGTGCCTCTGTCAAAGTGCCACAAATTATCAACCGTGGTGTAGTGACTACTTTTTCTTCAGTGAGATGACGCTGGGAAGTCGTCCAAGGCAAGGGCCGAAAGGAAGTAGAAAGGCCGCGAAGGACGTACGGACGTCATACCTGGAATCTGGAGAAGGTAAATGCAAGATGCCGGTAATTTCATCTGGCAGAATTTCAGATCGTGCCCTACAGTACACTCGCACGCGCGTTCGACCGATGCCACATGTAAAGCCAGATACTACTTTAGTTAACTTGCCGAGACATGGAACGTTTTCAAGCAAGCCCATGACGTGCGAATACTCCACGGGAGAAACTAAGATGCCCACAGGCCTGAGAAGCAAATCCATCATTTGTTTTTTGGTTGCATAGTCTCACAAATTTGGGTGAACATCTCTGAATTCTTTGGCGTTAGCCTCGGTTCTGATTACATGTCTATAGCCAGATTCTGGATTTCAAATAAAAGACATTCTGCTCTAAATGCTACTTGTGTTGCGGTACTATGGAGTATTTCGAAGCACCGTAATGCCTTGATATTTGATAACATTTCTTGGCTATGCATGAAACAAATATGGTGGTTTATCCTCAAGACAATCAGGGTACGCAGTGCCCCCATCGCGATTAAGATCCTCCGCGCCCGTTTTTGGGCCACCCAGAGGCTCGTGGTCTACTGACCGGTTTACGGATACCCATCACTCATCGGCGGTACGAGCCTACCAGCATCTTGCCAGGAGGCTCGCCTCTCTAGCCAGCTACCAGAAGACAAGCCAATGGGCAGAAGTCAATGCTCCGTACGTGGGCTGAAGTCGACAGAAATTGGTAGACAAGACCAAACGAAATGACTGGCTCAACATCCATGTCCTAACAAGAAGATGCGATGACCTCCTCCACGGCATGGACAAGTCTAGTCCCGAACAATCAGGCCTGACTCGTGCGCCAGTGCCAGGACGCCAGCGCCAGTGCAAGAAGTGGTCTGCTGACGACCCACACAGTGGCCCAACACCATACCATGCACGGCCCCGCCAGCCGGACGTCGGCAATAGCGACCTAGTAACCTCCGTCCTATCATAGCTTGTACCCGAGATTGTAGTGCCACATCGTCGTCAAGTATATGAGGCTGTGGCACACCACCATATAAAGGGTACGCATCTCCTCCGGAAGAGGGTTAGATTCTCACACGGATAGATTCTCTACATTCACGAACACATATTTTGCTGATACAAAACCCCGACACTATGAGTAAATAAATTGCACTATTATTTTTATCTTGGTTATTTGAGATTACTTTCAGCGAAAGGGCAAGATTAGTTCCATCAAAGGGTAACAGTTGAGCATTGTCCATTTTTCCTGCAGCATGTAAGGGCACCTCCAACGGGGTGGAGCAAACGGACACTGAAATTGGTCCGGTTTTGTCCCTTTGGGGGCGGACCGTGGACATATTTTGGGCATTTGTCCGTTTGGGGTGGAGGTGCCCCCAACGGCCTGGCGCAAAATGGCCCCCCCCCCCCCCCCCCCGGCCCCGAGTGAGCCCATTTTTTACAATTCACAAATTAATAGCACACAAACATAGTTGGATAGCAAATATAGTATCAAATTTATTACAATAAAAAGTTCATGTACTGAAATAAATAGTTCATGCAATGAAATTATTCTGGGGCTGGAGCTGGAGCTGGAGCTGGATGGTTTCCGAAGTGAGCCCACACATGCTCCACCATATCATTCTGGAGCTGGATGTGTGTTTCCTTGACCTGCATCTCGTCAAGCACATGAAAGTACTGCTGGAACGACGCTACCCCTCAAGTAATCCGTGCCAAACACCTGAACCACAGCTCGGCAGAAACGATACATCGATTCCAGGCAAGTGCTCTCGCTCATGCGCAGATACTCATCAACAAGATCGCCAGCCACTCCATATGCAAGCATCCGGACAGCTGCAGTGCACTTCTGATATGAAGAGAAGCCGTACTGACCTGTGGCATCTGGCTTGGCCTCAAAGTAGTCATCATATGCCCTCACCCCTTCCAGCAGACGTATGAACAAGTGTCGGGCCATACGAAAACGGCGACGAAAGACCGAAGCCGGATATGTTGTCTTCACCGGGTTGAAGTAGTCCTTCCAAAGCTGGAGGTGACCATTCTCTCGTTCACGGTCCAACGCGGGTGCTCGCCCAACGACTGACCCAACATGCCGGGGCACTGCATTCTGGTTGAAGTTGTGGATGAGAGTGGCCACGGCCACCATGATATCGCTGTCATCGTCGGAAGATTCATCCGATGTATCGATGAAGGTGTGGTAGAAGAACTCATCATCGCTATCCATCTACATGAATAAAATTGTAAGAAAATGCTACATCATTTGCATTCCTTCAAATGCAAAGAACGAGGGCGGCCGGTGTTCATACCTTTCGTCGAACACCTTCGGGACAGTGGAGTTCGCGGTCGAGTCCGGGCAGAGGACGAGGGCGGCCGGTGTTGGAGACGAGGGCGAGGACGGCCGCGGCTTCAGCACGGCTCGAGGGCGGCCGGGGCGGAAGAAGATGGAGAATGCGGCTGGTGTTGGAGACGAGGGCGAGGACGGCCGCAGCTACAGCACGGCTCGAGGGCGGCCGGGGCGGAAGAAGATGGAGAATGCGGCCGACGACGAGATCCGGCCACGGGGAAGGCTAGACGACGTCGTGGCCGAGGATAGCTCGGTCGCCGAAGGGAAGGTCCGGGGCGGCGGTCGCGGGGCCAAAAGGAGATGGGGAGGTGGGAGGGGAGGGATTGTGTAGCTGGCCCTTGGTCCCGACGCGGACAGGGAGAACAAAGAGGAGAACCGAGAGGCTATCCGTCCCGCCCCAAAGCCGCCCCAAAGTTGGGCCGCGTTTGGGTCCAAAACTGGTGTCCGGGCGGATACCAGTCCGGATGCGCCAGCCCGTTGGAGCCCCTCTTTTGTCCGTTGGGACAAAATCGGACTGGGCTGGTCCGTATGCGCCAGCCCGTTGGAGGTGCCCTAAGCACCGTGGAGAACCCTACTCCTTGTCTCTTAACACACGTCACCAAAATCCAAATACACGTGTATTTATTTTTGTTTCCTTATTGTATTGTTTTGTGTGTGTTGCGTGGAAACAAATGTGAGAGAAGAATAGGGATACTTCCATAGGCCCCCCAAAAACGAAAAGGTATCCTGAGCAGAAACACAAGAACGGCTGAGATTTAATACTACCTTGATCGAATCGAGCCGAGAAATATTGGGCTCGAGCCGAGCCAGATCGCGAGCTGCAAAATATCTCTACTACTCCTGATCCGAAAAAACTGTCGCCGACGACATTTTGCAAAAACACCCTCGAATATTTTCTGGTATTAACCCGTAGTCCGTCATCAAGTTCTGCCCCCGCAGTCCGTCACTAGTTCTCTCTCCAAATCCCCTTTCCGTCTGCACCGCCGCCGGCCGATCTCCGGTGGCCCCTGCCGCCGTCGACCACCACCACCGAGATGGCGCCGCTTACTCCTTCTCCACCTATTCCATGGCGCAGAATCCCCGAGCCGCAGCCCCCACGGCGAATCCTAGACACCCAAAGATCCTGGCAAATCAGCTCCCTTCACCAGCGCGCTCTCCGGTGACGGCGTGCGAACCGGGGCCGGCGGGAGGGGCTCGCTGCGGCACGGAGACCCGGAGGACGGCGAGCGCAGCGAGCTGAGGAGTCTGCTGCTTATCTACGCGGAGGACGGGCGAACTGGGATCGCAAGGAGCCGGAGGGCTGGAGGAGCACGGCTCAGCTGCGGCGGGCGGCGGTCGACTGAGCGGAGGAGCTCCGGGGAGGAGCAGCAGCAGCAACGGCCGCCAGCGCAGGTCGAGCTGCTCGATTGGGCCAGAGGCAGCGCTGGTTGCGGGAGGAGATGGAGCTGCCATTGATTCCTCGGGTAGGTGCTGACGATTTCCTGGTCTGGTCCTCGGCTTCGATCTGTCGCTGGGCTACTCGAGGGCCTCCGCCTCCTTGCAGCGTTCCATCGGCTGGGCTGGCGCTGGCCCGGTCTGGTGGACTCACTACACTCAAAAGTCAGCTGATGATCGATGCAGCGGTGATCAGCTAGAGAAAAAGAATAATGCTCAAAGCAGCAGCTTGCGGCCGGTTGAGCGTACCATGTAGACTACTGCGTCGAGAGCACGCACGTAGCCGCCTAGGTGTCCCGCTCGCCGGAACGATCGGAGTGGAGTAGCGCCGATCAGGAGGGAGGGAGAAGTTGTTTAGTCACTTCGCGTCTTCCTCCTCCTTTCTCCTCCCCCGGTTTTGAGAGTCGGCGTTGACTGGCCGGCGCTGCCCCGATCTCCCTCCGCTGGCCTCGCCGGCCGGAGTGGAGCTCGAGGTGGTGGCCTGGCACCTCTGTACAGGGTAGATCTAGGGGCTCTCGCCGTAGTTGTTGGTGTAGGACTAGTTTCTCTGGCCTTCATGGCGTTTGGCGGGATGCCGGGTCTCCTCTCGCTGGTGCCCCTGCCAGGCACGGGCGGGCTGGCCTCCATGGCCTCCGGTGAGCCTCCGTGGTGGAGGTTGGCTGGGGATGTTGTTGGGGCCGGAGGCTCCTTCTTCAATAATGGCAGTTCTTGCCAACTCGATTTCTGCAGATGGGGGGTGGCGCCTTCCTCTCTGGCCGGCCGTGGAGGCGAGGGAAGAGGTTGGTGCGGCGCCGGTTCTGTTCATCCTCGAGCTGGCTCTAGGGTGTTGCCGCGGGAGAGCTGGAGCGGCTCCTGGCGGTGTGCAAGGCAACAGATGCGCTTCTTTGTGCTTCGGAGGTTGAAGACTAAGGCGCTGTTTGCAGCCTTGCCGACTCTTGCTTTCAATAAGCTCTTCTGCATCAGATAGGAGTGTGCCATCGACGAGTCTGGAGCTGATAGATGTTGGTCCTCTAGCAAGACTTGCTTCCGCATGTTTCGGCCCTTGGACGTCGCTGGTATGGAGTTCATCTCTCCTCTCAGGTATGCTAAGATACACCTTGTCCTGCCTGGCCATGGTGGCTTGGGGATTGACCAGGTTGTCCTGGCTACCTGTAAGATTGGTGGTAGCTCCGCTCAGTTCTTGGTGCCAATAGTGGACATCTTCCTGGTGGCGTTTACCTGCTATCAGGCTCATCGGTTTGTTGGTACCAATTCATCCTACAAGCTTCATGATAGTTGCTCTAGTTGTTGTGTACTTCTTCATGATTCTGCTGATGCTAACGATGGCGAAGCCTTCTCGCTGCTCGGGACATGCCGGAGACGGGTGAGAGCGTCTCTGCTGCGGTTTCTCAGATTTGGCGGTCGAGAACTCCCTGATTTGAGCTCGGTGTTGGATATTCAAAATCTACAGCTCAATCCTTTACCTCATGGGAGTCTTCCAACACGATTGCTGGTTGAGCCGCTGGCTCTACGGTTGGATTGGCTGCGAGAGGCCCCTGAAAAATATGACTGCAGGTTTCGTGCGTCCGGTTTCTCCCCGGACCCCCTGATAGGCTCCGGTTGCATTTTTCGGCTTTGCCACCTTGTTGCTTCTGCTATTTGTGCCCAGCTAGGCTTAAATTTGTTGAAGGATGATATGTGTAATCACTGTGATGTAATTCCTTGATGAATGTAATGACAGTGGTTTCTTGTTCAAAAAAAAAAAAAAAGAGTAGCGCCGATCAGGCATGGGGGCCTGTCAATTTCGAGCTGTTCTGTCACAGCAAGCTCTGCCTGTTGAGTTACTTCGGCGGATGTGACTACTTCGCTCAAGAACAGATTCGACCGTGGTGTTACAGAAATCCTTTCACATACGGGAGGCGCTAAAATGGCAGCACAATTGAGTCTAATGAGCAGGATTATCCCAATGCCTTTAGTCGTGCAAGGTTATCTTGATTGCTGGGAATGATGGTGAAGCCTGAGGTTCAGAGCAATGTCTTAATTTATTTTCCAACGTGTTTGGGTGGGGATCACCCAGGAAGATACGTTGCCACAGTACTCCATTATAGCATCCTCCTTTCCGTTATTTCTTTGTATGTAATCCTCGTTCATGTAAAAATGTTGATTAGTCATTACTGAACTTGTATCATAGATATACGGGATACATTTGCATCACCATGCACTGATGAAAGATACATATTTGCTATTCTCTGATGGGCATTTGCATCTTAGGACAGGGTATATAATCTCCTACTTGGTTGCTTCAAATTTAACTCGATCTGCAATAGTGCAACTAGAGTTCTAATTGTACATTTTTATGGAATTACCAAATACAGAATGGTTTTTGTACAAGTATTGAAACAAAATAACAATTATAAATGATTAAAACAAGATTATAAAGCAAGCGGCAAGGTTTTCTTTTACTTTTGTGATTATTTTATGATAATGCCACATATAAGAGGATTACTTTTTAGTTAAACCCCGTGTAATACCAAAATAAGCTCATGATATACTTCAAACCTGAGGTGTTTGGTTTAGTTTTAAACTGTTGCAACGCACGGGTACTTTGCTAGTTTGGGTAAAAAGGTAAAAAGTTAGGAGAAATACGGCCGATGGGAATCGAAATTGCGTCTCCCAGGCGCAACAAAGGGAGCACAGCCACTGGACTACGCCTCGGGTTATGGTTGAAGTAGAATCAGAGCACAGATAAACCGAGCATGAGACATTAACTGAATTTTAGACGAAAAACCTCAGACTTCAGATGGCATGCGACGGCGACGAAGATTGGTGACGACCAGGAACGTGTGACGCGCACGTGTGTGTGCAGTGCTGCTGGTGTGTGCGTCAGGATGCTGGGTGCGGAGCAAGATGTGTGCAGCTGAAGTCGAAATAACCAACAATTATTTTTTCCTAATATAGTATGACCAAATTAGGCATCCCTAACAAGCACTTTTATTTTTTAACAAGTCCAACATATTATTAATTTTGTGGTCACATATGTGCCGAAAAAGGATATTCTGCCACACGCAACGCATTTTGCGATAACTCGGACTCCATTTCAGACTCTAATGTCTTTGTATGGCCAAGCCCTTAAACTCTTACACAGTAAATGAGTAAACCCAATTGGTCTACCCCATTCGACACCGGTCCCAAGAAGTAGATGACGCATGCCATACGGATCATCAGGGTTCATCAATAATCTCTGATTGTATGCGTCGGGACCACTTGAAAATATTTGGGAGTGAACATAATATTCCTATGTTTGTGTGAAGTGAAATTGAGGAGACACTATCCAACCTCCAAATTCACAGAATTACCAGTTTGCTATTATTCCCGTCATTTGAGGAGACATCATACGTGTATGCAACACTCCTTGATATGTTTGCATGTTGTGGGACCCACATGATAATTCTAGGCCAAACTTTTTAGGGTCTAGGTCAAGCTTATTAGGGCTGGTGCATGTGGGTCCAAATGTCTAGAGGTCTTATATGTATGTTTACCTTTGTGACATATGGAACCACGTGCAACACCCCCTAGTCATCTTGACCATCTCGGACATGTGGACCCACATGCAACACTCATAATAATCTAGTTGGTTATCTACCATCTCTGGGACATGTCGACCCGTATGAAACACTTCTTGCTATGTTTGCATGTTGTGGGACCCACATGATTTGTAGATCAAACTGTCTAGGATTAGTGTTTGTGGGCCCAGATATCTAGTAAGTCATACACGTATGTGTTTACCACCTTCGGAACATGTGAATCCACATGCAACAGACCTAGCCATCTTATCCTAGCAAACTTGGACATGTGGACCCACATGGAACACTCATACCCATCTAGCTGTATATCTAACACCTTTGGGACATGTGGACCCACATGCAACCCTCCTATCTATGTTGAATATTGTGAGACCCACATGATAATTCTAGTTCAAGGTTCTAAGGCTGATGCATGTGGATCCAGGTATTTAGTAGGTAATATAGATATGATCTACCATCTTTGAAACATGTGGACCCACTTGCAACACCCCTAGCCATTTTGACCTTAAACATGTGGGACTTTGGACCACATGCAACACTCATAGCGATCGAAATAAATATCTACCACTTTGGGACATGTAGACCCACATGCAACACTTCTATTATGGGATCCACATGATAGTTCTACATCAAACCTATCTAGGGATGGTGCATGTTCGTCCTAATGTCTAGTAGGTAATATAGCCACATTTGGGACATGGGACCCATATGCAACACCCTTAACCATTTTGACCTAACGCATCAGGGACATGTGGATCCACATGTAACACTCATAGTAATCTAGTTGTATATCTACCACCTCTAGGACATGTGGACATGCATGAAACACTCCTTTCTATGTTTTCATGTTGTGGGACCCACCTGATAGTTCTAGATCAAACTGTCTAGGATTAGTATATGTGGGTTCAGACGTCTAGTAAGTCATACACGTATGTGTCTACCACCTTCGGAACATGTGGACCCACATGCAACAGACTTAGCCATCTTATCCTAGCACATCTGGGACATGCGGAAACACATGGAACACTCATAGTCATCTAGGTGTATATCTACCATCTTTGGGACATGTGGACCCACATGCAACACTCCTATCTATATTGAATATTGTGGGACCCTTGCCACCCTTGGTTGCATGTGGACCCTTGCAAGCTATGTCTATCCCTACCACCTTGACACATGTGGAACCACATGTTGCAGTACTTAGATGTGTACCTAGATGGTCAAGAGTGTTATTGCTACTGCTATTGCATGTGGGTCCACATGTCCCAAAGATGGTAGTGGTAGATGTGTGTGGGTCCATATGTCCCAAGGGTGCTAAGGGTAGACAGAGCTGGCATGACGATAGGAGTGTTTTCATGTGGATCCACATGCCCAAAGGTGATAGATATATACCTAGATGGCTAGGAGTGTTGCAATGGGACGACATATATCCCAAAGGTTGGAGGGGCAGACCTATGTATCTCGCAAGGAGAGTTGCATGTGGGTCCACACATGTCCTAAAGGTGGTAAGGGTGGACCTAGCCTGTTAGATAGGAGTGTTGCATGTGGGTCAACATGTCCCAAAGATAGTAGAGGTAGATGTGTGTGGGTCCACATGTCCCAAGGGTGCTAAGGGTAGACCAAGCTGGCGTGATAGGAGTGTTTTCATGTGGGTCCACATGCCAAAAGGTGATAGATGTATACCTAGATGACTAGGAATGTTGCGGTGGGACGACATATATCACAAAGGTTGTAGGGGTAGACCTATATATCTCGCAAGGAGAGTTGCATGTGGGTCCACACATGTCCCGAAGGTGCTAAGAGTAGACCTAGCGGGTCAGATAGGAGTGTTGCATTCGGGTCCACATGTCCCAAAGATGGTAGGATTAGACATGTGTGGGTCCACATGTCCCAAGGGTGCTAAGGGTAGACCAAGCTAGCGTGATAGGAGTGTTTTAATGTGGGTCCACATGATCAAAAGGTGATAGATGTATACCTAGATGGCTAGGAGTGTTGCGGTGGGAGACATATATCTCAAAGGTTGTAGGGACAGACCTATATATCTCGCAAGGAAAGTTGCATGTGGGTCCACACATGGGATTAGACATGTGTGGGTCCACATGTCCCAAGGGTGCTAAGGCTAGATGGATATGAGTGTTTTCATGTGGGTCCACATGCGCAAAAGGTGATAGATTATACCTAGATGGCTAGGAGTGTTGCGGTGGGACATATGGACCCGCATGCAACAGACCTAGCCATGTTGCCCTAGCACATCTGGGACATGTGGACCCGCATGAAACACTCATATCAATCTAGTTGTATATCTACCACATTTGGGACATGTGGTCCCACATGCAACACTCCTCTCTATGTTGAATATTGTGGGACCCAGATGCTAGTTCTAGTTCAACCTTCTAAGGATGGTGCATGTGGATCCAGATGTCTAGTAGCTCATATAGATATGTATCTAGCACCTTTGAAACATGTGGTACCAGATGCAACATCCCTAGCCATTTTGACATAGCACTTATAGCTATGTTTGCAATGTTTTCATATGTTTTTAATATTTCCATAAAAAAATGCTGAGAATAATGGCAAACTGGTAATTCTATGAATTTGGAGGTTGGATATTGTCTCCTCAATTTCAGTCCACACTTACACACGAATATTAGGATCAAGTCCAAGTTATCGACTGGTCTCGATGCATAATATCATAGATTCTATCATGTGTTGTCTACCCCTTGGAACAACTGGCTTTTCTCATTGACTGTGTAAGGATAGGCAATAGAAGCATGTGAGTACCTAAAATGGAGCCTCACTTCTCGCTTGATTCACTAAAATAATTGGTCATTTTTTCATATATTCTTGACCTAAAATGCAATTTTTTGATACATTTGTTGAGCAAAAAAATATTTTTTTGACAAGTCCAACATATAATTTATTTTTTGCTTAATATTTTTTTTGAAAAAAGTGCATTCTGTCACGTGTAGGGTTTAAATTTTTTTAGGGTGTCTTATATTTTGGGACGAGGGTTTTGGGACCGAGGGAGTATTTAGCACCATGTAATCAAATGAGTAGTGATGCCATCTCCTCTCAGTACATGCGGCAACAGTAGCAAGTCGTGACCACAAAATAGACATGCCTTAATTAAGCTGCATGGGGCTCCTCACACGCCACTAGGTATAAAAGGCTGCAGCAAAAATGAACGTGTGTACACGTGAAGTATGGTCTGCCCAAGGTGAAAAATGCGAGAGGGTAGTCCCGCATGACGGGGACAGAGAGTGCAGCGAGAGAGACGTGCGGGAGCAGAAAAAAGGAAGATGCGCTAGCTAGTCGAGGTGATGACTACAAGCATTTTCTTAGCTGAATTCTTGTAGTTCTATTACACGAACCTTCGCCGGCCCTGTTGGTTACCGCAGCATTGCGTCCGTGCGAATCCTGCCTCACGCAGTTAATTTTTCTCACGCGTAACCGAATATTCTGCCGGTCAGGTAAGCTCGGCTCCGGTTTTTTCAACTATGAGCTTAGCTAGGATCGGCTTGGGTACGTTTATGCGAGGCCTGGGGGCCTATGGAAGCACTACCCAGAGAAGAAAGGAGCCGTACGTGCTCCACCATAAACATCCATACCATGCATGCACGATTTAATAATCAACAGGCGTCGGGGGCGAACCCAAGCATCCCTCGGCGTGTGTCGTACACCACCTCCGTGTTGGCCTGCGCCAAGGTCCCGATAATCGCAACCGGCGCCTCCGACCCTTGAGACTCCCTGTACGGCGACGGCGCAAACGCGAGACACGCCACGGAGAAGGCGTTATGGGGCTCTTGGAGGTACATCATCTGCTCCATCTCAAGCTCCATGACCGCCCCGCCCTCAAACTGAAGCGTCACAGACGGCGTGATGATGACGCGCACGCCGGCGAAATCGTAGCACGTCTCGAGGCCGCCTACCGGCGGCACGCGAAGGTGGCTGTACCGCTTCATCCGCCCCTCCAACTCCTCGCGGAGGACAGCGCAGATGTGCGGCTTGAGGTAGGTGAAGGTCGTGCGGAGCGCGACCACCGAGTCGCCGGCGAAACCAGCCGGTGGGACCGGGATGTTCTTCCCGCCGACCGTTATCCCGGTGAGCTGGACGAAGTACATGTTGGGTTGGCCAGGTTTGTGCCGCAGCGCGGTGTAGCTCACGCTGCTCCCGGAGTGCTCCGGTCGGAGGGGGGCGATGGAGAGGAAGCCGTGGGAGGTGGTCGCTGACGGTAGGCAGTAGGAGAAGGCCGCCGTGTAGGGGGAAGGAGGCGCCCGGGACGCCAGGGAGTGTATGTGTTGGCTGACGTCGAGGATGCCGGACAGGGTGTCGTCGTCGACGGTCTTGGAGCCCGTCTCCAAGCAAGCGAACCTGAACATGTCCATGGTGGTCGACCCTGAGAGCGTGAGCATGTCCACTACGACAGTCATGTTTACATACACCGTGTCGTTCGAGCTGACAGAGGACATGCAGGTGGATCCGGTGCAAGACTCGATCGGGCAGTGCGGCGTGTCGCACGGGATTTCCTCGAGGGAGGACGACCGGGATGGGTCAAAGGCCCTGCTGTTCGCGGTGCGTTCGCAGACTAGTAGCGATAGCCCGGTGCTGATTATGTCGAAACCGAGGGCGAGCCTCTGCGGAGGAGTGCCGTAGCCGACCACGACGTGGTACTCGGACGATCCAGGGAAGTGCACATAAGCAGCACTGCCGGTGGTGGATGGCGTGACTGCGATGCCCGACTTGGTGAGGGAGCGGAGGCCGTGGGTGTCACGGCGGAGGACGCCGGACGCCGAGGAGTTGCCTGGGCTCTGGGCGCCGGCGTGAGGGGAGCATGGGCTCAGGCGATAAAACACGGGCAACGTTGTCGTAATTCCACCGTCATCATCGTACGCTGTAAAATGTTGACGTACGTAGTGTTAATGACTTTGTACATCCAATAATGCACCGCCGGGTACCTCTGCTCACCTGATGGGATGTCTAAGCAAGACGCCGCCGGCGATGCACTGCCGGGCGAGCGGAAGACCACATGGTTTTCGTCATGGGTGTAGCTGGTGCTGAACGAGCTGCTAAGCTGAGGAGCAACAAGAAGCAGGCAGCACAGGAGCAGAGATGGAATGGCACAAGCCATTTTTCGCTTCACAGCTACCACACTTACATTCATGGAGATCGGACACAAGCTGCAAAGGAAGCATGCTATATATAGCCCTGCCTGCCGGCCGGCCGGCAGGTGTCGCAACACGGAAGAGGGTTTCTCTTTGTACGATAATCATGAACCAATCGCTCGTATAAAATGGCTCAACGTCCTTGCAGGGTAATTTCACCTACCTAGCGAGTATGGCCACCGATTTTAATAGTTCTAGGGAAGCTAATACGACCGAGGCCGTTCACAATGCATTGACTCCTATTACCTCCTTCCGTTGCTCAAAATAAGTCGTATATTTTTAGTAAATAGTAATCGCGATGTAACTTTGATCAATCTACTAGACAAACATATGAACATTTACAAGATTAGTAAACATACTATAAAAATGTGTTCTTTATTGGTTCTATAGATATTAATTTGGTATTCTAAATGTTTATATTTTTATCCTATATGATTGGTCAAAATTATTACATGTTAAGTTTTTACTAAATTTATACGTCTTATTTTAAATAATGTAGGGAGTAGTATGCTATATTAGGTATAGTGGTGTATTTTAAAAGAAGAACTATTCAATGCATTTTCTCTTAATTTTTGCAAATAAGTGTGTTATATTTAGGGGGCATGCTTCCATGTGGGGTAGTGGTATAGACTTTTTTAAGCCGATGAAGGTGTGCAAGAGTCGTACGTTAGTCCCTCCCTTTTAAAGTAAGTGTACTTATAGGTTTGTCCTAAGTTTAAAAAATTCAGTTTGACCAACTTCATAGACAATTATACTATGCTTCCATGTTGTAAACAACTCTGTTTACTCTGCCCTATGAGTGTATGAGCGTTCACATTTAAAAGAACTTCAAAGAAAAATATAGCAATATTTACAACACGAAATTAATATCACTAGATACATCTTGAAATGTAGTTTCTTAATATACTCCCTCTGATCCATATTAGTGGGCACAACTTTGTCTAGATACACATGTATCTAGTCTAAATACTTAACTAGATACATATGAATTTAGACAAAGGTATGCCCACTAATATGGATCGGAGGAAGTACTAATTTTATATCATAAATAATGCTATAATTTTTTACAGAGTAGATCAAACTTAAAAAAGTTTGACTTATGCAAAACTAGAAGTACACTTTATTTCGAGCACGGACGAAGTAGATATAAGATAGAACATCAAATACGGTACTACATTTAGTGGTGTCTTTGATATTTTGCCGTCATTTCCGACCGGCGAGACCGGCCTTGCAGCCTGTGGAGTGTGGAGTGTGGACCCATGATTAGGTGGACTTGGGACCTACTCCCTCCGTTCCAATTTAGTTGACTCCAAAATAGATGTATCTAGACATATTTTAGTACTAGATACATCTATATTGGAGTCAATTAAAATGGAACGGAGGGAGTACCTTCTTTCCGTCTCACAAAATCCTGTCTTTCCCGCCCTTTTTCTTGGACTACTGGCAAGCTCAATTTATTCCCTAAACTTTCCAAACAAATTAAAAACCCGAATTCGAACCAAAATTGACGATGCACCGTCGGGTGAGGGGAGAACGACGTGCTTCCTGCCATGGGTGTGGTACGAGCTGCCAAGGAGAAGCAGGCAGCAGAAGAGCAGAGATGGAGCGGCACAGCAGCTAGCAAATGGAAGAAACTGGGGTACTAGTCTAGTCTAGTCAATTAGTTCACTAGAAGCCTGCCATTTAGGGCCCTGCATTCATCCAGGTGTCGCAACTGGAAAAAGCATTGTTCTTGTAGGGTTCTCGTCGTTTGTGATAAGCAACGAGGGAAGCACGTAAAATGATTATATTCGAATGATGTTCGTGCCGTCGTGCGTTCAGCCCAAAGCTACCGTTAGCGCGCTTTAGTTCCCACCATCTCGGTTAAATTCTTTTTCTTCTATGAAAGAGACGGCATAGCCTCCTGCACCTACAAAAACAGTGTCCTATAGCACCGCTAATAGCACGCTATAGCATGCTCAGGATTGTCTCGCTAAATAAATCAGTGTACAATGTCTCGCTAATAGCACGCTATATTGCGATATAGCACGCTAATAGCGTATTTTAAGTCCGAAACTATTTTGCTATAGCGCGCTATTTTTTTCCTTGCTCCCGCATCTCGGTTAAATTCAGACAACTACTATTTTATTGCCAAGTATATGTCACGGTAAATAAAATAAATAAGATAGAGCACACGCTACTACTAGGATAACCGGAATAAGAATTGCATGCTACTTCCTACTTTCCAAATTATAAGATGTTTTACATTTTTTCTGATTCACATGTAACTAGATACGTTTCAGTCTGCAGATTCACTCGTTTCATTCCGTATGTAGTAGTCACAACTGAAATATCCGAAACATCTTATAATTCAGAGCAAATGGAGTACAACATATTTTTCTTTGATAAAGGGCGCTTCATTACTCAAAAAGCATCGTAACGATAGAGTTTAAGAGATCGCGAAATACACATAGTATTATGAATCGCCTAAGAATGTGGAGGCCCAATCCGTAGATGATGCTGCCGGCCACCCATGTGGGATAAAAATATCTCTCACCGTGTTCTCCAACCATGTAGACACCTCCATACACATGATTCGATTCTCTGCTGTTTGCAGAGACGACCATGAACTAAGGAAATGAGAACACCTGCAGAAGAGAGAAGTTTTTATCGTTAAAAACCTTGTTATTTATAAATAGTCAAAATGACCATATTACGGCAAGCGCTCCCATCCCAGTAAGAGTTCTAAACTTAGGATCAATGCCACATAGCCACTTGCCAAATACGTTTGCAACACTACGTAGCTGATATAAGTCAGAAGCCATTTGGATGACTGACCATATAGACCGTGCAAACTATATTGAAAAAACAAGTGGTTAATTGTCTCGTCGCGACGAGAGAAAATACACTTTGTACCGTACCAGTTGTGTTTTGCAAGGTTTTTCCTTGGTAAGGATTACTCCTTTTCTCAGATACCACGCAAAAATTAGTGGTATCTTCATTTTCCATATTATTATAATTATTATAATAATAATAATTATTATAATTATTATTATTTACCAACTGGAAGCTTAGGCTGGATCAGCGTTTTATAAATGGAATCCACTGAGAATTTACCATTATCATGACCATTATCATGTAGGTTCCACCGAAATTCATTATTCCTTTGCGATAGTTGGATCAATGCCAACCGCCCTAAAAGGGCATTCCATGCCGTAAGTCTTGATCCAATTATATCTCGTTTGAATGTCACATTTAGTGGAGATGACTCCAAAACCGTAACGATTATATCGCTCTAGTGACGGACAATATTATATAAATCTAGATATTGTTCTTGGAAAGTCTTATTTCCTAACCATTTGCCCTCCCAGAATCTAATCTCCAATCATCCTTGATATTAAACGATCCAAAGTAGAAGAATCAATGCCATTAGACCAGACAAAAATGAGAGTCCCCCGGTTTCCAAAAGACCCGAGACAACGCTTTGAGACTATATATTTTCTTTTAAAAAGAGTTTTCCACACCCCGTGTCTTTGGTAAGAAGTTAAAAAAAAACATTTACCGAGGAAGGTTGTGTTCTTAACGTGAAGATCATGGATACCGAAACCTGTTGCAAGACCTTTGTTCAAATAAATTAAACATATCATATGAGCTGCCGCCTCCAAGTGGTGGCACCCTAAGAGCAAAGAGCAAAAAACATCGCTTCCACACGATGCAGTAAGCATCAAGTACGGATCCTGACGAAATAGGCCGTAGCCCCGCTATATTAATATAGCAAACACCCGATACAACCAACAGACCTGCAATGCTGGGGCGGCAGCAAACATACACCCAAAGAGAACAAGAAAAGAAGAAATAAAACGGAGGCATAGGCGGATCGACTAAACGATGGTGACCCTCAACCGCTGCGCCCTCTCCGATAGAGTACCACCACGCTCCTAGCACCGGATCGACAAGTGTCAGACAACACCTTCAACAACGAACGCCTCGCTGCTGCCAGGACCAACTAGGTCCTAGGGTTTCCCCCGACACTGAGGGAAGCGAACAAAGGTAGCCTCGACGCCCTTCAGGAAGGAAAGATGCCACCCGAAAGTGGCACCGCGTCGATGTCGGATGGACCGACAAGGATTTCTCCCGAAACCCCATCCACAACCCGGACGATCCGTAGCCTAAAAGCCCCGCGAGGACAAACCTCGACACCTCCAGACTAGCCACCCACCAACATGCGCCACCACGGTCTCGAAGCCACCAACGTCGTCTCACCGAAGAAGCTATCCGGAGGTCCGCAAAATGAAGATGTGGACACAGAATGGACTGGGGTCAGCAGTACCGCGACCGGCGGGAGGGAACAACCTCCACCGCCGAGGACGATAATCGACCGGACGTAGCAGTAGAAGAATCGAGTACGGATCCTAGGTACTCAAAAGGATAAATTTAGAAACTCTCACTACTATAGAACACCTAACCCACTGGCCAGCACTTATACCCCACCACTAACGGGTTTAGCATCGGTCAGTGGTTCTTGGTTTGTCACCATGGACGCACGCCGACCTCTAGTGTGGCTTCACTGTTGGCCGGCGCGCGGATAGAGACCATGAGTAACAGTGGGCCCCATAATGTGCCAGGGGCTGTTGCAACACTCATCACTGATCGGCGCCTCGCTAGTTTCGGTCAGTGGTAAGTGCTACTGCTGACCGGCAAAAGAACCAACGCCCGTAGTGAACTTAAAGTAGACGCTGGAAAAGTTCACACTAATAAGTGATAACATACATAGTACTTCATGTCATATTGATGCGAAGCACACTTATATATAAACTTAAATCATATTACGCGCTCTCGAAATTGTTCTTTTACTCATGCAATTATCACACAAACAACTTCTTATTATATGATCTAAGTTCTCACAACCTTGGTAGAATATAGATTTCTTTTTTCACAAGGGTACGAACTTGTTTGCGTCTTTCGGAACATTTATACTGCCAGGACCCTTTTCAAATATTACTTCCAAATCCTTGACCATGCCATATACAACATCACCATCACGGCGTGTAGGCTTCGTCCGGATATCTGCCAAACCTTTGAAGTGCTTGCCTCCGTTTCTTACGTGATGCCCGGTTGGAAGAAACTGACGATGCCCCATGTACACAATCTTGTTACCTATATATGTGCGTGCATGCATTGTATTCCTTGTTCGACTGTCCTGAAATGTTACTAAGAGCAGGCCAATCATTGATGGTTACAAACAACAACGCTCGTAGGGGAAATTCCTCTTGTTTGTACTCATCCCACACACGTACACCTTCGTCAGACCACAACTGTAAAAGTTCGTCAACTAATGGCCTCAGATACACATCAATGTCGTTGCCGGGTTGTTTCGGTCCTTGGATAAGCACTGGCATCATAATATACTTTTGCTTCATGCACAACCAAGGGGGAAGGTTATAGATACATAGAGTCACGGGCCAGGTGCTATGACTGCTGCTCTGCTCCCCAAACGGATTCAAGCCATCTGTACTTAGACCAAACCTTAAGTTCCTTGCGTCAGCTGCAAAATCCCCAAACGCACTGTCGATTTTTCTCCACTGAGACCCATCAGCGGGGTGTCTGAGCATCTCGTCTTCCTTACGGTCTTCTTTGTGCCATCGCAACAACTTGGCATGCTCTTTGTTTCGGAACAAACGTTTCAACCGTGGTATTATAGGAGCATACCACATCACCTTCGCGGGAACCCTCTTCCTGGGGCTCGGCTCGCCCTCAATATCACCTGGGTCATCTCGCGCGATCTTATACCGCAATGCACCGCATATCGGGCATGCATTCAAATTCTCGTACTTCTCACCGCGGTAGAGGATGCAGTCATTGATGCATGCATGTATCTTCTGCACCTCTAATCCTAGAGGGCAGACAATCTTCTTTGCTTCGTACGTGCTGTGGGGCATTTCATTATTCCTCGGAAGATTCTTCTTAAATATTTGTAGCAACTCTTGAAATGCCTTGTCAGATATTCCATTCTTTGCCTTCCACTGCAGCAATTCCAGGGTGGTACCTAGCTTTTTCTGGTCATCTTCACAATTTGGGTACAACGGTTTTTTGTGATCCTCTAACATGCGCTCCAGCTTCGACCACTCGTTTTCAGTTACGCAGTTCATCTGTTCATCACGAATGACCTGACGAAGATCATCATCGTCGGACTGATCAACAATGACCTCATGCTCTTTCCCCATTGTAGTATCACCGTGTTCATCAGAGAACACGGGATAGTTGTCATCATCCTCTTCTTCAGGGTTTTCCATTATAACCCCTCTTTCTCCGTGCTTGGTCCAACAAAAATAATTGGGCATGAAGCCTTGTCGCAACAAGTGGGAGTGTATGGTTCTTACGCTCGGGTAATTCCTGTTATTCCGACATTCATCACATGGACAAATCATAAAACCATTCTTCAGCTTGTTTAACTTAACCACATCGAGAAAACGATGCATGCCATCAATGAACTCGGGACAGCGTCGATCACCGTACATCCATTCTCGGCTCATCTACATTACATAAATATATCAAAAACCATTACACCAGCTAAATAATGAATAGAGATACGTGACCAAATTAATTTATACAAGTTCATCACATTAAAATCAAAGTAGAGTAGTGCCCAAATGTAATACATAGTTCTCACGAAACATACATCAATCGAAACTAACATACAACTATCTAAAGAATTTAAATCCAACAACAAATGCGATCAGAATCGCAACCAAGGTAACTATTGAACCAACAGCATAATGATACCAAGCCTCTTGACTAATGGCATATTTTCTAATTTTTTAAGCTTGGCGCGCATTGCATCCATCTTCCTCTCGTGAGCAGTGACGACGTCGGCAAGCTCGACCCCGTGAGCATCAACGATGTCGGCAATCTTCAAGTCCAATTCCATCTTCTCTTCTAGGCATTGGAGACGAAGATCTTCACTTATCTTCAATTTTGCTCTCAAATCGTCGTTTTCTTTTTTAAAATACTCGACAATAGGGTCGGCCGGAATTTCCGGTTCAACTACCTCCTAAATAAAAATATATCTACGTCAAGTTGGTCGGCATGATTGTTATAAACACGAAACAAAATAAATAGTTAAAAAGATATACCACATCCGAATCATAGACCGGACGAGGGCCGAAGGGGACGGATATCAAAACCATGACACTATACATATATAAAAAAACATAAGAAAATTATACAAGAAATAATTATGCATTTAAATCATATAACTAACAATTTTTAAAATAAAAGATAAAAAAAGAGGCTCACCGAGGTGGTGTCGGCGACGGAGCGGCGCGGGCGATCGACGGCGGTGAGGATCAGGGGACGGGACGACACTATATAAAACCATAAATTATACTTCAATTCGAGCTCAAAATGCATATAAAACAAATGAAATAACTAATTTAGTCATTTCATCAAACACCTTGCAAGCACAACCAAAATCAAACTTGCTAAACTTGCACGAAAATGAGCTAAACTTGAAAAGCCGGAAGAGAAGATGAAGAAGTTGCTAACCCTTGTATAGGGTGCCACCAATCTTGACAAATGTTGGAGAAAAAATGGGTGACCTAGAGCTTGGGAGAGAGGAAAAATGGGGTTGGGGTCGAGTTGCTCCAAAATGGAGCTGGCTCGGCCGGGTGGAAGATATAGGCAGGACCTTTAGTACCGGTTTTATTTACCAACCGGTACTAAAGGGCCTGCCGTGGGGCCACTGACCGCGGCCTGCGGGGCTGCACCCTTTTAGTACCGGTTGGTATGAACAACCGGTACTAAAAGGTGTCCTTTAGTACCGGTTGTTAAGACCAACCGGTACTAAAGGTCTTCGCCGCGGGCCCTAGCTGGCGCCCAAGCACAACCGGTGCTAATGCCCCCTTTAGTACCGGTTTTTGTTGCCACCGGTACTAAAGGGGCGCACCAATGCCTCTGTTTCTACTAGTGATAAGAAATTATATCTATATGATTTCAGGGATGTAAAATTGTGGTCACTCTGGTCACTTTGAACATCTAGACAAATTACTGGTCAGTTTTACACATCTCATGCTTTAATTTCTTTTTTTTGCACACCACAACACATACACAGGTTTTTTACAAGAATTACATGTCCATATCGTTGCAGGATGTAAAAAGGGAGCATGGATGGTGGCAAGGGGAGAAAAAGAGCCGAGGTGGAAATAACTTACATTTGTTAGAAACTTCTATTGGCTGAAACCTTTTGTAGAATCATTATCTGGTTGAATTTTCTATTTGCTGATCTCTTTATTTGCTGATGGAGATGTAAATTCGTAAGATGTGAGTTCTGGAGAGAGATCTGAGATGGGGATGTAAACAATGACCTGTTTTTGTTTCCGTGCTTGTTTTGTTGCAAACTTGGGAAAAAAATCCGCTGCTTTAAAAAAAATCCGCTGCTGGTCCCGTCAGAAACAGCGCCTGGGCGCGAGCCATGAGGAGAGCCAAAACCAACGTGCGGGCCGCGGGGCGATCACGTGGGCCGGCCAAAACCAACGCGCGAGCGCAACCTTGCCCTTTCCAGCGAATTGTTTCTTTTCCTATTTGGGCTGTTGGACTGACCTCGATGTAGGCTAGATCGTGGTCGACCACGATGTAGCAACGTCCCTGTTTGTAGCTTTGGGATGATCGGAGTTGGAGTACTACACGTGTAGCTCGCTGCCAAGCCTAGCCTGTAACGTATATATACTACGACATGGGTGGGAACTCTGACCCCTCACGTGCATGTCGCTCCATCCATGCGCTGCAACGCACACGCAGCACAGGCAAGCATGCTTCCGCATGCACATGTGTCTCAGCTGACGGGTGGCCTGTGTTTTTTTTTCTAGAGAGTGAGGTGCAGTTATGCATAAAATAAGTAATGAAAAAATAAGGAAAATAGAAAGAAAAGGCGTGAGAGAAAACATATGAAACGAAAAAACACCAATGTCAAATCTGAGATTTCAATTCTGGTGAGCTAGGAGTACAACCACCTTCTTAACTATCCAAGTTCTAGGCGACTAGTTTGTCCAGTAAAGAGCTGTTGTACGCTAGTTGCTGGTCTGGGCACGTGGGTTATTGGTTATAGCCTTCCGATCGTCCCGACGTGGTCAGGTACAGCCTGTGTAAGTAAAGCTGTGTCTAGAGGCGCTAGTGTAAAGGGATTGTGTGTGAAAGAGTCGCGATATTTATCCTTGATTTTGTATGGTATGTCGCGATATTTATAGGCTAGAGCCGCTAGCAACATGTCTAATTGCTTCCTTCTTTTAATTATTATATTATTATAGATCCTAATTGAATACGATAAAGTAGATCCTAATTTGAATACAATAAAGATTTTCATCGATCCAATGTATTAGTAACATTCTAACTATATTCTCGCGACTAAGTGTTAGCTGAAACATAATTTTAATGCCGATGGAACAAATCTTGATTAAAATGGAAACAAATCACGAATATAAAAGAGGAACATAATTTTAGACCAAGCGGAATAAAATTTTAACATACGACGAACAGAAAAAAAAGGAGAACAAAAATCACAATTTGCATGACCGTCTTGATGAATTAGCAGAGTGTGTTAGTGCTTGTTTGCGAGGAACAAATCACAATTTAAAAAGGTGAACAAAAATCATATAAACAAGAAACATAAATTTATTGGGGCACTTTGGAGAAGTGCCCCAATAGTTAATGACCTATTGGGGCACTTTAAAGGTAATGGCCTACTGGGGCACTTTGAGAAAGTACCACAATAGGTAATGACCTATTGGGGCACTTTTGGAAAGTGCCACAATAGCTTATACTATTAGAGACAATTTGTCAAAGTGCCCCGATTTTGTATGAATTTGGGACAGTTTTTTCAAAGTGCCTTAAATTATCTCCTATTGGGGCACAACCGAAAAGTGCCACAAATTATCAACCGTGGTGTAGTGACTACTTTTTCTTCAGTGAGATGACGCTGGGAAGTCGTCCAAGGCAAGGGCCGAAAGGAATTAGAAAGGCCGCGAAGGACGTACGGACGTCATACCTGGAATCTGGAGAAGGTAAATGCAAGATGCCGGTAATTTCATCTGGCAGAATTTCAGATCGTGCCCTACACTACACTCGCACGCGCGTTCGACCGATGCCACATGTAAAGCCAGATACTACTTTAGTTAACTTGCCGAGACATGGAACGTTTTCAAGCAAGCCCATGACGTGCGAATACTCCACGGGAGAAACTAAGATGCCCACAGGCCTGAGAAGCAAATCCATCATTTGTTTTTTGGTTGCATAGTCTCACAAATTTGGGTGAACATCTCTGAATTCTTTGGCGTTAGCCTCGGTTCTGATTACATGTCTATAGCCAGATTCTGGATTTCAAATAAAAGACATTCTGCTCTAAATGCTACTTGTGTTGCGTACTATGGAGTATTTGGAAGCACCGTAATGCCTTGATATTTGATAACCTTTCTTGGCTATGCATGAAACAAATATGGTGGTTTATCCTCAAGACAATCAGGGTACGCAGTTCCCCCATCGCGATTAAGGTCCTCCGCGCCCGTTTTTGGGCCACCCAGAGGCTTGTGGTCTACTGACCGGTTTACGGATACCCATCACTCATCGGCGGTACGAGCCTGCCAGCATCTTGCCAGCTACCAGAAGACAAGCCAATGGGCAGAAGTCAATGCTCCGTACGTGGGCTGAAGTCGACAGAAGTTGGTAGACAAGACCGAACGAAATGACCGGCTCAACATCCATGTCCTAACAAGATGCGATGAGCTCCTCCACGACATGGACAAGTCTAGTCCCGAACAATCAGGCCTGACTCGTGCGCCAGCGCCAGGACGCCGCAAAGTGGTCTGCTGACGACCCACACAGTGGCCCAACACCATACCATGCACGGTCCCGCCAGCCGGACGTCGGCAATAGCGACCTAGTAGCCTCCGTCCCATCATAGCTTGTACCCGAGATTGTAGTGCCACATCGTCATCAAGTATATGAGGCTGTGGCACACCACGATATAAAGGGTACGCATCTCCTCCGGAAGAGGGTTAGATTCTCTACATTCACGAACACATATCTTCCTGCTCACCTCTTCCACGTAGAAGAGCAGGCCAACCGGATTCCCGCACCATTGTAACCTTGAGCGCTCCATATGGTTCAATACACCCACATAGGAGTAGGGCTCTTACCGGAAACCATCGGGAACTGAAGCTATATACATCCTTGCATGCATGTTTGAAGCTTTTAACCCATCGGATCGTCGTGGTCACAAATTAGGTACATATAAATTTATTGCCGAGATACAAAACCCCGACACTATGAGTAAATAAATTGCACTATTATTTTTATCTTGGTTATTTGAGATTACTTTCAGCGAAAGCGCAAGATTAGTTCCATCAAAGGGTAACAGTTGAGCATTGTCCATTTTTCCTGCAGCATGTAAGCACCGTGGAGAACCCTACTCCACCATAAACATCCATACCATGCACGATTTAATAATCAGCAGGCGTCGGGGGCGAACCCAAGCATCCCTCGGCGTGTGTCGTACACCACCTCCGTGTTGGCCTGCGCCAAGGTCCCGATAATCGCAACCGGCGCCTCCGACGACCCTTGAGACTCCCTGTACGGCGACGGCGCAAACGCGAGGCACGTCACAGAGAAGGCGTTATGGGGCTCTTGGAGGTACATCATCTGCTCCATCTCAAGCTCCATGACCGCCCCGCCCTCAAACTCAAGCGTCACAGACGGCATGATGATGACGCGCACGCCGGCGAAATCGTAGCACGTCTCGAGGCCGCCTACCGGCGGCACGCGAAGGTGGCTGTACCGCTTCATCCGCCCCTCCAGCTCCTCGCGGAGGACAGCGTAGATGTCCGGCTTGAGGTAGGTGAAGGTCGTGCGGAGCGCGACCACTGAGTCGCCGGCGAACCCAGCCGGTGGGACCGGGATGTTCTTCCCGCCGACCGTTATCCCGGTGAGCTGGACGAAGTACATGTTGGGTTGCCCAGGTTTGTGCCGCAGCGCGGTGTAGCTCACGCTGCTCCCGGAGTGCTCCGGTCGGAGGGGGGCGATGGAGAGGAAGCCGTGGGAGGTGGTCGCTGACGGTAGGCAGTAGGAGAAGGCCGCCGTGTAGGGGGAAGGAGGCGCCCGGGACGCCAGGGAGTGTATGTGTTGGCTGACGTCGAGGATGCCGGACAGGGTGTCGTCGTCGACGGTCTTGGAGCCCGTCTCCAAGCAAGCGAACCTGAACATGTCCATGGTGGTCGACCCTGAGAGCGTGAGCATGTCCACTACGACAGTCATGTTTACATACACCGTGTCGTTCGAGCTGACAGAGGACATGCAGGTGGATCCGGTGCAAGACTCGATCGGGCAGTGCGGCGTGTCGCACGGGATTTCCTCGAGGGAGGACGACCGGGATGGGTCAAAGGCCCTGCTGTTCGCGGTGCGTTCGCAGACTAGTAGCGATAGCCCGGTGCTGATTATGTCGAAACCGAGGGCGAGCCTCTGCGGAGGAGTGCCGTAGCCGACCACGACGTGGTACTCGGACGATCCAGGGAAGTGCACATAAGCAGCACTGCCGGTGGTGGATGGCGTGACTGCGATGCCCGACTTGGTGAGGGAGCGGAGGCCGTGGGTGTCACGGCGGAGGACGCCGGACGCCGAGGAGTTGCCTGGGCTCTGGGCGCCGGCGTGAGGGGAGCATGGGCTCAGGCGATAAAACACGGGCAACGTTGTCGTAATTCCACCGTCATCATCGTACGCTGTAAAATGTTGACGTACGTAGTGTTAATGACTTTGTACATCCAATAATGCACCGCCGGGTACCTCTGCTCACCTGATGGGATGTCTAAGCAAGACGCCGCCGGCGATGCACTGCCGGGCGAGCGGAAGACCACATGGTTTTCGTCATGGGTGTAGCTGGTGCTGAACGAGCTGCTAAGCTGAGGAGCAACAAGAAGCAGGCAGCACAGGAGCAGAGATGGAATGGCACAAGCCATTTTTCGCTTCACAGCTACCACACTTACATTCATGGAGATCGGACACAAGCTGCAAAGGAAGCATGCTATATATAGCCCTGCCTGCCGGCCGGCCGGCAGGTGTCGCAACACGGAAGAGGGTTTCTCTTTGTACGATAATCATGAACCAATCGCTCGTATAAAATGGCTCAACGTCCTTGCAGGGTAATTTCACCTACCTAGCGAGTATGGCCACCGATTTTAATAGTTCTAGGGAAGCTAATACGACCGAGGCCGTTCACAATGCATTGACTCCTATTACCTCCTTCCGTTGCTCAAAATAAGTCGTATATTTTTAGTAAATAGTAATCGCGATGTAACTTTGATCAATCTACTAGACAAACATATGAACATTTACAAGATTAGTAAACATACTATAAAAATGTGTTCTTTATTGGTTCTATAGATATTAATTTGGTATTCTAAATGTTTATATTTTTATCCTATATGATTGGTCAAAATTATTACATGTTAAGTTTTTACTAAATTTATACGTCTTATTTTAAATAATGTAGGGAGTAGTATGCTATATTAGGTATAGTGGTGTATTTTAAAAGAAGAACTATTCAATGCATTTTCTCTTAATTTTTGCAAATAAGTGTGTTATATTTAGGGGGCATGCTTCCATGTGGGGTAGTGGTATAGACTTTTTTAAGCCGATGAAGGTGTGCAAGAGTCGTACGTTAGTCCCTCCCTTTTAAAGTAAGTGTACTTATAGGTTTGTCCTAAGTTTAAAAAATTCAGTTTGACCAACTTCATAGACAATTATACTATGCTTCCATGTTGTAAACAACTCTGTTTACTCTGCCCTATGAGTGTATGAGCGTTCACATTTAAAAGAACTTCAAAGAAAAATATAGCAATATTTACAACACGAAATTAATATCACTAGATACATCTTGAAATGTAGTTTCTTAATATACTCCCTCTGATCCATATTAGTGGGCACAACTTTGTCTAGATACACATGTATCTAGTCTAAATACTTAACTAGATACATATGAATTTAGACAAAGGTATGCCCACTAATATGGATCGGAGGAAGTACTAATTTTATATCATAAATAATGCTATAATTTTTTACAGAGTAGATCAAACTTAAAAAAGTTTGACTTATGCAAAACTAGAAGTACACTTTATTTCGAGCACGGACGAAGTAGATATAAGATAGAACATCAAATACGGTACTACATTTAGTGGTGTCTTTGATATTTTGCCGTCATTTCCGACCGGCGAGACCGGCCTTGCAGCCTGTGGAGTGTGGAGTGTGGACCCATGATTAGGTGGACTTGGGACCTACTCCCTCCGTTCCAATTTAGTTGACTCCAAAATAGATGTATCTAGACATATTTTAGTACTAGATACATCTATATTGGAGTCAATTAAAATGGAACGGAGGGAGTACCTTCTTTCCGTCTCACAAAATCCTGTCTTTCCCGCCCTTTTTCTTGGACTACTGGCAAGCTCAATTTATTCCCTAAACTTTCCAAACAAATTAAAAACCCGAATTCGAACCAAAATTGACGATGCACCGTCGGGTGAGGGGAGAACGACGTGCTTCCTGCCATGGGTGTGGTACGAGCTGCCAAGGAGAAGCAGGCAGCAGAAGAGCAGAGATGGAGCGGCACAGCAGCTAGCAAATGGAAGAAACTGGGGTACTAGTCTAGTCTAGTCAATTAGTTCACTAGAAGCCTGCCATTTAGGGCCCTGCATTCATCCAGGTGTCGCAACTGGAAAAAGCATTGTTCTTGTAGGGTTCTCGTCGTTTGTGATAAGCAACGAGGGAAGCACGTAAAATGATTATATTCGAATGATGTTCGTGCCGTCGTGCGTTCAGCCCAAAGCTACCGTTAGCGCGCTTTAGTTCCCACCATCTCGGTTAAATTCTTTTTCTTCTATGAAAGAGACGGCATAGCCTCCTGCACCTACAAAAACAGTGTCCTATAGCACCGCTAATAGCACGCTATAGCATGCTCAGGATTGTCTCGCTAAATAAATCAGTGTACAATGTCTCGCTAATAGCACGCTATATTGCGATATAGCACGCTAATAGCGTATTTTAAGTCCGAAACTATTTTGCTATAGCGCGCTATTTTTTTCCTTGCTCCCGCATCTCGGTTAAATTCAGACAACTACTATTTTATTGCCAAGTATATGTCACGGTAAATAAAATAAATAAGATAGAGCACACGCTACTACTAGGATAACCGGAATAAGAATTGCATGCTACTTCCTACTTTCCAAATTATAAGATGTTTTACATTTTTTCTGATTCACATGTAACTAGATACGTTTCAGTCTGCAGATTCACTCGTTTCATTCCGTATGTAGTAGTCACAACTGAAATATCCGAAACATCTTATAATTCAGAGCAAATGGAGTACAACATATTTTTCTTTGATAAAGGGCGCTTCATTACTCAAAAAGCATCGTAACGATAGAGTTTAAGAGATCGCGAAATACACATAGTATTATGAATCGCCTAAGAATGTGGAGGCCCAATCCGTAGATGATGCTGCCGGCCACCCATGTGGGATAAAAATATCTCTCACCGTGTTCTCCAACCATGTAGACACCTCCATACACATGATTCGATTCTCTGCTGTTTGCAGAGACGACCATGAACTAAGGAAATGAGAACACCTGCAGAAGAGAGAAGTTTTTATCGTTAAAAACCTTGTTATTTATAAATAGTCAAAATGACCATATTACGGCAAGCGCTCCCATCCCAGTAAGAGTTCTAAACTTAGGATCAATGCCACATAGCCACTTGCCAAATACGTTTGCAACACTACGTAGCTGATATAAGTCAGAAGCCATTTGGATGACTGACCATATAGACCGTGCAAACTATATTGAAAAAACAAGTGGTTAATTGTCTCGTCGCGACGAGAGAAAATACACTTTGTACCGTACCAGTTGTGTTTTGCAAGGTTTTTCCTTGGTAAGGATTACTCCTTTTCTCAGATACCACGCAAAAATTAGTGGTATCTTCATTTTCCATATTATTATAATTATTATAATAATAATAATTATTATAATTATTATTATTTACCAACTGGAAGCTTAGGCTGGATCAGCGTTTTATAAATGGAATCCACTGAGAATTTACCATTATCATGACCATTATCATGTAGGTTCCACCGAAATTCATTATTCCTTTGCGATAGTTGGATCAATGCCAACCGCCCTAAAAGGGCATTCCATGCCGTAAGTCTTGATCCAATTATATCTCGTTTGAATGTCACATTTAGTGGAGATGACTCCAAAACCGTAACGATTATATCGCTCTAGTGACGGACAATATTATATAAATCTAGATATTGTTCTTGGAAAGTCTTATTTCCTAACCATTTGCCCTCCCAGAATCTAATCTCCAATCATCCTTGATATTAAACGATCCAAAGTAGAAGAATCAATGCCATTAGACCAGACAAAAATGAGAGTCCCCCGGTTTCCAAAAGACCCGAGACAACGCTTTGAGACTATATATTTTCTTTTAAAAAGAGTTTTCCACACCCCGTGTCTTTGGTAAGAAGTTAAAAAAAACATTTACCGAGGAAGGTTGTGTTCTTAACGTGAAGATCATGGATACCGAAACCTGTTGCAAGACCTTTGTTCAAATAAATTAAACATATCATATGAGCTGCCGCCTCCAAGTGGTGGCACCCTAAGAGCAAAGAGCAAAAACATCGCTTCCACACGATGCAGTAAGCATCAAGTACGGATCCTGACGAAATAGGCCGTAGCCCCGCTATATTAATATAGCAAACACCCGATACAACCAACAGACCTGCAATGCTGGGGCGGCAGCAAACATACACCCAAAGAGAACAAGAAAAGAAGAAATAAAACGGAGGCATAGGCGGATCGACTAAACGATGGTGACCCTCAACCGCTGCGCCCTCTCCGATAGAGTACCACCACGCTCCTAGCACCGGATCGACAAGTGTCAGACAACACCTTCAACAACGAACGCCTCGCTGCTGCCAGGACCAACTAGGTCCTAGGGTTTCCCCCGACACTGAGGGAAGCGAACAAAGGTAGCCTCGACGCCCTTCAGGAAGGAAAGATGCCACCCGAAAGTGGCACCGCGTCGATGTCGGATGGACCGACAAGGATTTCTCCCGAAACCCCATCCACAACCCGGACGATCCGTAGCCTAAAAGCCCCGCGAGGACAAACCTCGACACCTCCAGACTAGCCACCCACCAACATGCGCCACCACGGTCTCGAAGCCACCAACGTCGTCTCACCGAAGAAGCTATCCGGAGGTCCGCAAAATGAAGATGTGGACACAGAATGGACTGGGGTCAGCAGTACCGCGACCGGCGGGAGGGAACAACCTCCACCGCCGAGGACGATAATCGACCGGACGTAGCAGTAGAAGAATCGAGTACGGATCCTAGGTACTCAAAAGGATAAATTTAGAAACTCTCACTACTATAGAACACCTAACCCACTGGCCAGCACTTATACCCCACCACTAACGGGTTTAGCATCGGTCAGTGGTTCTTGGTTTGTCACCATGGACGCACGCCGACCTCTAGTGTGGCTTCACTGTTGGCCGGCGCGCGGATAGAGACCATGAGTAACAGTGGGCCCCATAATGTGCCAGGGGCTGTTGCAACACTCATCACTGATCGGCGCCTCGCTAGTTTCGGTCAGTGGTAAGTGCTACTGCTGACCGGCAAAAGAACCAACGCCCGTAGTGAACTTAAAGTAGACGCTGGAAAAGTTCACACTAATAAGTGATAACATACATAGTACTTCATGTCATATTGATGCGAAGCACACTTATATATAAACTTAAATCATATTACGCGCTCTCGAAATTGTTCTTTTACTCATGCAATTATCACACAAACAACTTCTTATTATATGATCTAAGTTCTCACAACCTTGGTAGAATATAGATTTCTTTTTTCACAAGGGTACGAACTTGTTTGCGTCTTTCGGAACATTTATACTGCCAGGACCCTTTTCAAATATTACTTCCAAATCCTTGACCATGCCATATACAACATCACCATCACGGCGTGTAGGCTTCGTCCGGATATCTGCCAAACCTTTGAAGTGCTTGCCTCCGTTTCTTACGTGATGCCCGGTTGGAAGAAACTGACGATGCCCCATGTACACAATCTTGTTACCTATATATGTGCGTGCATGCATTGTATCCCTTGTTCGACTGTCCTGAAATGTTACTAAGAGCAGGCCAATCATTGATGGTTACAAACAGCAACGCTCGTAGGGGAAATTCCTCTTGTTTGTACTCATCCCACACACGTACACCTTCGTCAGACCACAACTGTAAAAGTTCGTCAACTAATGGCCTCAGATACACATCAATGTCGTTGCCGGGTTGTTTCGGTCCTTGGATAAGCACTGGCATCATAATATACTTTTGCTTCATGCACAACCAAGGGGGAAGGTTATAGATACATAGAGTCACGGGCCAGGTGCTATGACTGCTGCTCTGCTCCCCAAACGGATTCAAGCCATCTGTACTTAGACCAAACCTTAAGTTCCTTGCGTCAGCTGCAAAATCCCCAAACGCACTGTCGATTTTTCTCCACTGAGACCCATCAGCGGGGTGTCTGAGCATCTCGTCTTCCTTACGGTCTTCTTTGTGCCATCGCAACAACTTGGCATGCTCTTTGTTTCGGAACAAACGTTTCAACCGTGGTATTATAGGAGCATACCACATCACCTTCGCGGGAACCCTCTTCCTGGGGCTCGGCTCGCCCTCAATATCACCTGGGTCATCTCGCGCGATCTTATACCGCAATGCACCGCATATCGGGCATGCATTCAAATTCTCGTACTTCTCACCGCGGTAGAGGATGCAGTCATTGATGCATGCATGTATCTTCTGCACCTCTAATCCTAGAGGGCAGACAATCTTCTTTGCTTCGTACGTGCTGTGGGGCATTTCATTATTCCTCGGAAGATTCTTCTTAAATATTTGTAGCAACTCTTGAAATGCCTTGTCAGATATTCCATTCTTTGCCTTCCACTGCAGCAATTCCAGGGTGGTACCTAGCTTTTTCTGGTCATCTTCACAATTTGGGTACAACGGTTTTTTGTGATCCTCTAACATGCGCTCCAGCTTCGACCACTCGTTTTCAGTTACGCAGTTCATCTGTTCATCACGAATGACCTGACGAAGATCATCATCGTCGGACTGATCAACAATGACCTCATGCTCTTCCCCCATTGTAGTATCACCGTGTTCATCAGAGAACACGGGATAGTTGTCATCATCCTCTTCTTCAGGGTTTTCCATTATAACCCCTCTTTCTCCGTGCTTGGTCCAACAAAAATAATTGGGCATGAAGCCTTGTCGCAACAAGTGGGAGTGTATGGTTCTTACGCTCGGGTAATTCCTGTTATTCCGACATTCATCACATGGACAAATCATAAAACCATTCTTCAGCTTGTTTAACTTAACCACATCGAGAAAACGATGCATGCCATCAATGAACTCGGGACAGCGTCGATCACCGTACATCCATTCTCGGCTCATCTACATTACATAAATATATCAAAAACCATTACACCAGCTAAATAATGAATAGAGATACGTGACCAAATTAATTTATACAAGTTCATCACATTAAAATCAAAGTAGAGTAGTGCCCAAATGTAATACATAGTTCTCACGAAACATACATCAATCGAAACTAACATACAACTATCTAAAGAATTTAAATCCAACAACAAATGCGATCAGAATCGCAACCAAGGTAACTATTGAACCAACAGCATAATGATACCAAGCCTCTTGACTAATGGCATATTTTCTAATCTTTTTAAGCTTGGCGCGCATTGCATCCATCTTCCTCTCGTGAGCAGTGACGACGTCGGCAAGCTCGACCCCGTGAGCATCAACGATGTCGGCAATCTTCAAGTCCAATTCCATCTTCTCTTCTAGGCATTGGAGACGAAGATCTTCACTTATCTTCAATTTTGCTCTCAAATCGTCGTTTTCTTTTTTAAAATACTCGACAATAGGGTCGGCCGGAATTTCCGGTTCAACTACCTCCTAAATAAAAATATATCTACGTCAAGTTGGTCGGCATGATTGTTATAAACACGAAACAAAATAAATAGTTAAAAAGATATACCACATCCGAATCATAGACCGGACGAGGGCCGAAGGGGACGGATATCAAAACCATGACACTATACATATATAAAAAAACATAAGAAAATTATACAAGAAATAATTATGCATTTAAATCATATAACTAACAATTTTTAAAATAAAAGATAAAAAAAGAGGCTCACCGAGGTGGTGTCGGCGACGGAGCGGCGCGGGCGATCGACGGCGGTGAGGATCAGGGGACGGGACGACACTATATAAAACCATAAATTATACTTCAATTCGAGCTCAAAATGCATATAAAACAAATGAAATCCCTAATTTAGTCATTTCATCAAACACCTTGCAAGCACAACCAAAATCAAACTTGCTAAACTTGCACGAAAATGAGCTAAACTTGAAAAGCCGGAAGAGAAGATGAAGAAGTTGCTAACCCTTGTATAGGGTGCCACCAATCTTGACAAATGTTGGAGAAAAAATGGGTGACCTAGAGCTTGGGAGAGAGGAAAAATGGGGTTGGGGTCGAGTTGCTCCAAAATGGAGCTGGCTCGGCCGGGTGGAAGATATAGGCAGGACCTTTAGTACCGGTTTTATTTACCAACCGGTACTAAAGGGCCTGCCGTGGGGCCACTGACCGCGGCCTGCGGGGCTGCACCCTTTTAGTACCGGTTGGTATGAACAACCGGTACTAAAAGGTGTCCTTTAGTACCGGTTGTTAAGACCAACCGGTACTAAAGGTCTCGCCGCGAGGCCCTAGCTGGCGCCCAAGCACAACCGGTGCTAATGCCCCCTTTAGTACCGGTTTTTGTTGCCACCGGTACTAAAGGGGCGCACCAATGCCTCTGTTTCTACTAGTGATAAGAAATTATATCTATATGATTTCAGGGATGTAAAATTGTGGTCACTCTGGTCACTTTGAACATCTAGACAAATTACTGGTCAGTTTTACACATCTCATGCTTTAATTTCTTTTTTTTGCACACCACAACACATACACAGGTTTTTTACAAGAATTACATGTCCATATCGTTGCAGGATGTAAAAAGGGAGCATGGATGGTGGCAAGGGGAGAAAAAGAGCCGAGGTGGAAATAACTTACATTTGTTAGAAACTTCTATTGGCTGAAACCTTTTGTAGAATCATTATCTGGTTGAATTTTCTATTTGCTGATCTCTTTATTTGCTGATGGAGATGTAAATTCGTAAGATGTGAGTTCTGGAGAGAGATCTGAGATGGGGATGTAAACAATGACCTGTTTTTGTTTCCGTGCTTGTTTTGTTGCAAACTTGGGAAAAAAATCCGCTGCTTTAAAAAAAATCCGCTGCTGGTCCCGTCAGAAACAGCGCCTGGGCGCGAGCCATGAGGAGAGCCAAAACCAACGTGCGGGCCGCGGGGCGATCACGTGGGCCGGCCAAAACCAACGCGCGAGCGCAACCTTGCCCTTTCCAGCGAATTGTTTCTTTTCCTATTTGGGCTGTTGGACTGACCTCGATGTAGGCTAGATCGTGGTCGACCACGATGTAGCAACGTCCCTGTTTGTAGCTTTGGGATGATCGGAGTTGGAGTACTACACGTGTAGCTCGCTGCCAAGCCTAGCCTGTAACGTATATATACTACGACATGGGTGGGAACTCTGACCCCTCACGTGCATGTCGCTCCATCCATGCGCTGCAACGCACACGCAGCACAGGCAAGCATGCTTCCGCATGCACATGTGTCTCAGCTGACGGGTGGCCTGTGTTTTTTTTTCTAGAGAGTGAGGTGCAGTTATGCATAAAATAAGTAATGAAAAAATAAGGAAAATAGAAAGAAAAGGCGTGAGAGAAAACATATGAAACGAAAAAACACCAATGTCAAATCTGAGATTTCAATTCTGGTGAGCTAGGAGTACAACCACCTTCTTAACTATCCAAGTTCTAGGCGACTAGTTTGTCCAGTAAAGAGCTGTTGTACGCTAGTTGCTGGTCTGGGCACGTGGGTTATTGGTTATAGCCTTCCGATCGTCCCGACGTGGTCAGGTACAGCCTGTGTAAGTAAAGCTGTGTCTAGAGGCGCTAGTGTAAAGGGATTGTGTGTGAAAGAGTCGCGATATTTATCCTTGATTTTGTATGGTATGTCGCGATATTTATAGGCTAGAGCCGCTAGCAACATGTCTAATTGCTTCCTTCTTTTAATTATTATATTATTATAGATCCTAATTGAATACGATAAAGTAGATCCTAATTTGAATACAATAAAGATTTTCATCGATCCAATGTATTAGTAACATTCTAACTATATTCTCGCGACTAAGTGTTAGCTGAAACATAATTTTAATGCCGATGGAACAAATCTTGATTAAAATGGAAACAAATCACGAATATAAAAGAGGAACATAATTTTAGACCAAGCGGAATAAAATTTTAACATACGACGAACAGAAAAAAAAGGAGAACAAAAATCACAATTTGCATGACCGTCTTGATGAATTAGCAGAGTGTGTTAGTGCTTGTTTGCGAGGAACAAATCACAATTTAAAAAGGTGAACAAAAATCATATAAACAAGAAACATAAATTTATTGGGGCACTTTGGAGGAGTGTCGCAATAGTTAATGACCAATTGTGGCACTTTATAGGTAATGGCCTTTTGGGACACTCCGAGAAAGTACCACAATAGGTAATGACCTATTGGGACACTTTCGAAAAGTGCCACAATACTTTATACTATTAGAGGCAATTTGTCAAAATGCCCCTAATTTATATGAATTTGAGGCAGTTTTTTCAAAGTGACTCAAATTGTCACTTATTCTAGCACAACTGAAAGTGCCTCTGTCAAAGTGCCACAAATTATGAACCGTGGTGTAGTGATCACTACTTTTTCTTCAGCGAGATGACGCTGGGAAGTCGTCCAAGGTAAGGGCCGAAAGGAAGTACAAATGACGTACGTACGTCATACCCGGAGTCTCGAGAAGGTAAATGCAAGATGCCGCTAATTTCAGCTGGTAGATTTTCAGATCGTGCCTACACTCGCACGCGTGTTCGACCGATGCCACATGTAAAGCCAAATACTACTTTGGTTAACTTGCCGAGACATGGAACTTTTTCAGGCAAGCCCATGACGTGCTAATACTCCACGGGAGAAACTAAGATGCCCACAGGCCTGAGAAGCAAATATATCATTTGTTTTTTGGTTGCATAGTGTCATCACAAATTTGGGAGAACATCTCTGGATTTTCTGGCATTAGCCTCGGTTCTGATTACATGTCTATAGCCAGATTCTGGATTTCAAATACGTAAAAGACATTCTGCTCTGAATTCTACTTGTGTTGCGGTACTATGGAGTATTTGGAAGCACCGTAACGCCTTGATATTTGATAACTTTTCTTGGCTATGCATGAAACAAATATGGTGGTTTATCCTCAAGACAATCAGGGTACGCAGTTCCCCCGTCGCGATTAAGATCCTCCGCGCCCGTTTTTGGGCCACCCAGAGGCTCGTGGTCTACTGACCGGTTTACGGATACCCATCACTCTTCGGCGGTACGAGCCTGCCAGCATGTTGCCAGGAGGCTCGCCTCTCTAGCCAACTACCAGAAGACAAGCCAATGGGCAGAAGTCAATGCTCCGTACGTGGGCTGAAGTCGACAGAAGTTGGTAGACAAGACCGAACGAAATGACCGGCCCAACATCCATGTCCTAACAAGATGCGATGACCTCCTCCACGACATGGACAAGTCTTGTCCCGAACAATCAGGCCTGACTCGTGCACTAGTGCCAGGACGCCGCAAAGTCGTCTGCTGACGACCCACACAGTGGCCCAACACCATACCATGCACGGCCCCGCCAGCCGGACGTCGGCAATAGCGACCTAGTAGCCTCCGTCCCATCATAGCTTGTACCCGAGATTGTAGTGCCACATCGTCAAGTATATGAGGCTATGGCACACCACCATATAAAGGGTACGCATCTCCTCCGGAAGAGGGTTAGATTCTCACATGGATAGATTCTCTACATTCACGAACACATATCTTCCTGCTCACCTCTTCCACATAGAAGAGCATGCCAACCGGATTCCCGCACCATTGTAACCTTGAGCGCTCCATATGGTTCAATACACCCACACAGGAGTAGGGCTCTTACCGGAAACCATCGGGGACTGAAGCTATATACATCCTTGCATGTTTGAAGCTTTTAACCCATCGGATCGTGGTCACAAATTAGGTACATATATAAGGTGTGACTAGTTCTCAATCGATTGAGAATTACGTTAATTCTCATTCGAATGATGTCAGCCCATGATCGATTTGCTTAGTAACTAACCACGTACATACATGTTGTTTCCGTAAAGTGAATAAGGTCTCGATCTGTTGGGCCTTGGAGCTCATGGGCTTTTACTTTTTTCCAATGTACGGTTCTAATACCACCTGAAACGTATGAAACAATTTATATTCTTCGTTTATTGTCAATTTTTTTATTTTCTTCGTTCCTCTGCTTACGGCGGCAGTCTCAGTTGCAATCTATCTGTACCTAAAAGTTTGTAAATCATTAGTAGCTGGAAAATATTGATTGCAACTGGAAAAAAATTAGTTGCAAAACGCTCCAACAAATTCAACAGGTATTGAATTCGTAACTGTGAGTCATCGGGGTGCGTTAAATGGCACACTGCTTCCTTCGCATAAGTGTAGCGATGTCTAGAGAACGGTGTCGGCGGGCCAACCCGCGTACAAGCGCTGGCTTAAGTTTCCAATATACATATACAAGTGCCGGTTTTATAAACGCGGTGCGCACCGGCCCCTCCGGGTCAATTGTCGCTGCTCTCCCCATTGGCTATCGACCATTTCACTTTCACGTTATCTCTCCGAGATCGCCGAAAATGTCCAACAACGATGAAGTCAGCGGGAGCGGCAACGGCAACGGGGGTGGCAACTAAAACTGAAACAATCTCAATTCAACCCTACTTACAATTAGAAAATAAACTGCTCCGAATTGGAAAATCTTAGTTACGACTCGACTTACCACTGAAAAAAAAACTCTGATTCAACCATACTTGCAACTAGAAAAAATTTCGGCTACAACTCGCTTGCAATTTAGAAAATCTCAATTGCAACTGAGAAAAAACTCAGCTTCAACTGCACTTGCAACTAGAAAAAAATCGGTTACAGTCCACTTAGAACTAAAAAATGTCAGTTGCAACTGCACTTATAAATAGAAAAGAATTTAATTTCAACACCACTTCAACTATAAAAAAACTAATTTGCAATCCGCTTGTAACGTGTAAATATTAGTTGCAACCCCACTTGCAACGGGACAAAAAGTCACTTACAACCCAAAAAAATCTCAGTTGCAACCCCACTTGCAATTAGACTAAAAGAAACTTACAACCGAAAAATCTCAGTTGCAACCCCTGGGGTTGCAACTGGATTAAAAAGTCACTTACAGCTGAAAAATCTGAGTTGCAACTCCACATGCAACTGGACAAAGAGTCACTTACAACGGAAAAATCTCAGTTGCAACCCCACCTTCAACTGGACAAAATGTCACTTACAACCAAAAAATCTCAGTTGCATCCCCACTTGCAACTGGAAAAAAAGTCACGACCGAAAAATCTCAGTTGCAACACCACATGCAATTGGACAAAAAGTCACTCACTTGCCACTGGACAAAGAGTCACTTACAACGAAAAATTTCAGTTGCAACCCCACTTGCAACTGGACAAAACGTCACTCACAACCGAAAAATCTCAGTTGCAACCCCACTTGCAACTGGAAAAAAATCACTTAGAACTGAAAAATCTCAGTTGCAACCCCACTTGCAACTCGATTAAAACGTTACTTACAACCAAAAATCTCAGTTGCAACCTCATTTGCAACTAGACAAAAAGTCACTTGCAAGTGGAAAAAAACCCACTTGCAAGTGGAAAAAACCCTGTTGCAACTCCACATGCAACTATAATAATCCTCAGTTGCAACCCACTTGCAAGTGGAAAAATCTCAGTTACAACTTCAATTTTTTTGATGAACTTTACAACCTCAATTGCAACCTAAAAATACCAGGTTTCAACCCGCTTGAAACTCGAAAACCTGAGTTGCAACCCATTCACAACTGTCATGCTGTTACAAAACACAACGAGATGCAATGGCTCGAGAGTCTATCGAGATCTGATTTTAAACTCTTTCGACCAAGAATTGCTAAAACTCATAAAAATTATAAAATATTAAGGTATTAAGAAGGTCAAAGTACTATTGCTTTTACACGGAACAGAAACCATTAAAAGACCACGCCTCGTGTAGAGAAAAGCAGCCCATGTACTCCACGCACCCAAAAAAAACACACATCGGCGGAAAAATAGCCTCGCCGCTGATGTCTACGCACGCTTCTATTCCTGTAGACAGTGTTGGGCCTCCAAGAGCAGAGGTTTGTAGAACAGCAGCAAGTTTCCCTTAAGTGAATCACCCAAGGTTTATCGAACTCAGGGAGGTAGAGGTCAAAGATATTCCTCTCAAGCAACCCTGCAATTAAGATACAAGTAGTCTCTTGTGTCCCCAACACACCCAATACACTTGTCAGATGTATAGGTGCACTAGTTTGGCGAAGAGATAGTGAAATACAAGTGATAGGGATGATTATAAGTAGTAACTGCAATCTGAAATAAAGATGGCAGCAAGCAAACATGTAGCAGAACTTGTTGTAAACGGTGTTTCAATGCTTAGAAACAAGGCCTAGGGATCATACTTTCACTAGTGGACACTCTCAACAATGATCTCATAACTGAATAAGTAAAAGCTACTCTTAAATACTCTCTTGTTGGATAACAAACACCATTCATTGTGTAGGGCTACAAAAGCACACCTCAAGCCGGAGTAAACAAGCGCCACAACGTCATAAAGGAGTCACACACGGTGCACACACTGTCACCTTTACACCGTGGAGAGTACCGGAGTTCATATTAAAGTAACCTATAGAGTGCATAATAGATAAAGAGTAACATCTACATATTCAACTAGATTAGCACAACTGAACACAAGTAAATACTACTCGGGATTATTCTCCTTCTTGATGAAGCAAGAGTACTATGCGTAGGGCTGCAAGAGCACACCTCAAAGTCTGAGTAAACAAACACCACAATTCCCAAGAATAAGCCATGATAAATATCTAAATTATTCATAGAGTCACACAAGTACCCACACTGTCACCTTGATACCGTGTTGTCACAATGACTCCAGAAACTAGACAAAATCACTTGAGTAGTATAAACATTATTAATGTATTCAGCGATACTAGCAATACACATGATCACATAAAGATCACACCATGGGAGAGAGAGATGAACCACATAGCTACCGGTAGAGCCCTCAGCCTCGGGGGAGAACTACTCCCTCCTCATCATGGGAGTCAGCAGCGGCGATGAAGATGGCGGTGGAGTCGATGGAGATGACTCCGGGGGCAATTCCCCGTCCCGGCAGCGTGCCGGAATAGAGACTTCTGTCCCCCAAAACTTGTCGTCGATGGCGGCGGCGCTGCGGAACTCTTCTGGAAATATGACTTCGTATTTTAGGGTTTTCGCGTCTGAGGCAATATATAGGCGAAGGGGCGGCGTCGGTGGAGGCTCGAGGGGCCCACACCATAGGTCGGCGCGGCTGTGGGCCCAGCCGCGCGAGCAGGTGGTCTGGGCACCTCGGTGCCCTCCTTCGTCTCTCCTTCGGACTCCGTGACGGTGCTGGAAAAATAGGGACTTCGGTCTTTGTTTCGTGCAATTCCGAGAATATTCGCAGAAGTACTTTTCTGGAACCAAAAACAGCAGAAAACAGGGAACTGGCACTGTGGCATCTTGTTAATAGGTTAGTCCCAGAAAATACATAAAAGTGATATGAATTGTATATAAAACATGTAGCAATTGGTATAATATAAGCATGGAACATCAGAAATTATGGATACGTTGGAGACGTATCAGCCGCTGCATACCAGATCTAACGGTTAACGGGTGATTAAAAATTAGTTAATTTTCAAGCAACTGAGATTTAGCAAAAGTAAATAGCAACACACAAAAAAAGACATAGGATGACAAGGAAAAGGAAAACAATTTCTAATTTTAATAAAGTATCTTGAATGGAAATATCTAAAGTATCATACAAAATCAAAAAAAGAAAACAAAAAGCAAAACAAAAGAAAAATAAGAAAAGGGGGAAAATACTACATGTGGAAGGAGGAGGAGGCGGAGGGGCTCGAAGAGGATGGCTACGGGGACGCCGGCCCGCCTAGCCCCAACAGCAGCACCTACTGCATCGAGGAGGAGGATGCCACCGCCACTCCGTCACATGCCCTCGGCGGGTACCCGTCGGGTCCTGCATACCCAGCGGGTGGCGGGTATGGTGGAGCTTTGTACCCGACTTGCAACTGGGAAAACTCAGTTGCGACCCCACTTGCAACTGCAAAAAAAATCAGTTGCAACCCAACTTGCAACTAGGAAAAACTCAGTTGAAACCCCGCTTGCAACTAGAAAATCTCAGTTGCAACCCAACTTGCAACCGGAAAATCTCAGTTGCAGTTGAAAAAAATTCAGTTGCAACCCGACTTGGAACTGGGAAAAACTCAGTTGCGACCCCACTTGCTACTGGGAAAAATATCAGTTGCAACCCAACTTGCAACCGGGGAAAACTCAGTTGCGACCCCGCTTGCAACCAGAAAAACCTCAGTTGCAACCCAACTTGCAACTAGGAAGAAAACTCAGTTGCAGCTCACTTGCAACTTCAAAAAATCTCAGTTGCAATCTAACTTGCAATTAGGAAAAACTTAGTTGTGACCCAACTTTCAACTAGGAAAACCTTAGTTGCGACCTCACTTTCAACTGGGAAAAACTCAGTTGCAACCCCACTTGCAACCGGGAAAAACTCAGTTGCAACCCCGCTCGCAATTAAAAAATCTCAGTTGTAACTCGACTTGCAACTATGAAAAGAAAACTCAATTGCAGTTTGACCTTCAACTGGTATAATCAGTTGCAACCCCACTAAAGACTCACACAAAATTAAAAGACGAACAAGCTCTAAATGGATATACCCAAGAAAAGCACCAAGCCCCAAACCAAAAAGGGAGCAACACTCGGGGAAAAGAAAAACGTCGGCCCTAAAGAATCATCCGAGATAACCCGTAAAAAACAAAGAAAAAAGGCACCGAGATCCTCATCGACAGAGGAAAAGATCTAAAATTATCAGGATCCAATCCGAAACTCACCAAGCGGAGCCGCGGAGAACCAAGAGAGGACAACTCCCATCCCCCGACAGATGGACCCACCACTACACGCACAATGGCTGATGGTGACCACAAACTGAACGGTCACCAAGCCATATGTGGCAGATGACTCCGGACCGCTTCCCAAATCAACGGCCAAACTGTAGCGTAACACACGCCACCTGTCCATGCCAGCCGCAGCGCTCGCGTAGAGAAACACGAGACGGCGACAAATAGCGCAACAGATAGCTTCAGATGAACTAGGTGAATTTATAGCTTAGAAAAATGATAGGAAAAGGAGACAATTTCAAAGTTGAAACAAAATTGTGAATTAAAATTTTAAAAGTATGACACTAAAAATCATATAAAATAAAAACAAACAAAATAAAAAGGGTTAAATAAAATTCTAACTATGCTAATAATAGTTCGTACGGGAAAGAAAAAAAAATCTTTTTTTAAAGAGAAAACGAAAGCTTCTTTGTACCCAGGGTACACACGTAACAAGCAATGGGAATAAGCTACCAGGCAAAAAAAAAAAAAAACAACGGAAAATTCAAAAGCGTATACATCCCACGAAACAAGAATGACGGAAGGACAAATGCAGCCCAACACAATTTCTCGTACAAAAAGAAAAGCCCACAGTAGCTGGTTATGACGCTTGATTAAAATAAACAATCAATCGATCAAGTAAACGAACGGCTAAACAATCGACTGAGAATTATTCTCAGTCGATTGAGAATTAGCAAAACCGAAAATAAATGTTGGGTTGGCCAGGTTTTTGCCGCAGCGCGGTGTAGCTCACGCTGCTCCCGGAGTGCTCCGGTCGGAGGGGGGCGATGGAGAGGAAGCCGTGGGAGGTGGTCGCTGACGGTAGGCAGGAGGAGAAGGCCGCCGTGTAGGGGGGAGGAGGCGCCCGGGACGCCAGGGAGTGTATGTGCTGGCTGACGTCGAGGATGCCGGACAGGGTGTCGTCGTCGACGGTCTTGGAGCCCGTCTCCAAGCAAGCGAACCTGAACATGTCCATGGTGGTCGACCCTGAGAGCGTGAGCATGTCCACTACGACAGTCATGTTTACATACACCGTGTCGTTCGAGCTGACAGAGGACATGCAGGTGGATCCGGTGCAAGACTCGATCGGGCAGTGCGGCGTGTCGCACGGGATTTCCTCGAGGGAGGACGACCGGGATGGGTCAACGACCGGAATTTGAACAAAAACGGTGTTTGAATGCTTGGAAATAAGGTCTAGCGTTCATACTTTCATTAGTGAAAACTCTCAACAGTATTAACATAATTAAATATATGATATCTCTTCTAAACATGCATGGTATTGGTCACTCCGAGTTTACTATTCTTATGGATCAAAACAGGATGAGACTTACGTGGGGCTACAAAAGCACACCTTAAAGTTCGTCTTTCTAATCTTTGGACAGCCCCACGTTGTCACTTTGATCATCCAAAGATCATACTAAATAAACACCTCGTGAATTACATCTTTCTAATATTTCCATACGGCACCCACACTGTTACCTTGGTACTAAGGAAATTATACTAAACATGCATCAAGTAGTCTCATGATTCCATTATTCAATACAACATAGAACAAACTCATGATCAATATCGTTCTAATCTATAATCCATAGAGTCCCCATTATCACCTCAGCCCTCCGGAGATTATACTAGACATCAAGTAATAAACAAGATCATATCCAATACATAAGGGAATAGAAGGGGCAAACATCATATGATTCAACTATATTAACGAAGCCCATGATCACAATCAAGATCACATTATGATAGAGAGAGTTAGACACATAGCTATTGGTAGAAGCCCTCAGCCCCGAGGGTAGACTACTCACGCATCGCCCTTAGGAGCAGCAAGGTCGATGAATATGGCTCTAGAGGTGGATCCCCGTCCCAGCAGAGTGCCAGAACAGGACCCTGAAACCCCGAACTAGGTTTCCGGATGTCGGCGGCGGGTCTGTATCGAATCTTCGAAAAATATTCGTGTGGCGAACTTTTTAGGTCAAGAGGCTTCTTATAGGCTAAGGGGCATCGAGAGGCGGTGGCTAGGGGCCGCGCACCCACCCCCCTGGATGCGCCAGGGCTGTGGGCCCCATCTGGTGGCCCCCTTTGGCTCTCCGGGTCCGTCTCGAAAAGTTAGAATTTTGATATTTTTTCTCAAATTTTCCGAGCAAGTTTATTTTTGACCTTTTCTGCAATGCAAAGACAATAAAAAACAGGAACTGTCACTTGGCACTGGGTTAATAGGTTAGTCCAATAAAATGCTATAAAATGATATGAAATCATGATAAAAGCATGTAGCAATGATATAATAATAGCATGAATCAACAAAAAATTATAGATACGTTTTGTACGTATCAGCGACCTAGTAGTGTTTTCTGGTGTTTTTAGGTTAGGCCAGGATAATACACAGAAAAACCGGTCAAAACAACTCTCCCAAACAAGGCCTAAGGGGACCGGGGATTGGATGCGATTTGGTAAAACCCTTCTTTTCACCAAAATCTCTTCAAATATTCTTCCATCCCAATACAGTATAGTATGGCGGAGTGTTTTAAATTTATAGAAAAAATGAGGGGTTTGTGGGAGATATCTTTGAATTATCCCATCTAAAATCGGCTCGGTAAATATCGGTGATTTTTTTAGATCCCGGATAACTCTTAAATACACTTCAAATAACTAGAAGTAAACAAATGTTTAGTAGTGTGGAGTGTTTTCAATATACAAAAAAAATAAGGGGTTTGTGAGAGATATATTGAGATTATCCCATCCAAAACCGGTTTAGCAAACGAATTATTAAATATTTTTTTCGTCTAGGATAGTCCCCTCCAACCGCTTGAATACAATTTAAATACAATATAAGGGCATCTACAATGCAAGATGCTTAGGGCGATGCTTAAGAAAATAAACCGGTTTTTGTCTAAGCGCTGGTGCTTATTTATACAAGAAAGATGCTTAACTAGGCATCTCTCCTATAGAAATAAGTACCAGTGCTTAACAAAAATTCTGGTTTATCTCTGTAAGCACCTCTCTAAGTACCCTCCATTGTACATGGCCTAAGTGAACAAGGCCTAAGTGAGAAATTTATAGTTAGGAATTTAGGCTCCAATTGCCGATTGGAGAATAGAGCGGCATCGCTGTTTTTGAAAGAAAAAAGAAAAAATCCTCCCAAAAAGGACAGATCTTTAAAATCCCTCAATGGTGTCATATCCAAGGCACGTGACCATTTTGGTGCGCAAACGAGCCGCACTCCTCCCGCTCTGCCGAGTCAGCACGCCACGCCTGCAGAAAATCCCACCTGGGCATCCCTTGAGGACGTCTAGCTAGAAGCATTTGCCGCCGCAACGGCCGACCTCGCCGCCGAGGGCATCCCCTGAGGACGACTTCGACCGCCCCGAAGATGTGCCTGCTTCCGCTCTCGGCTTCTTCCGTTGCTGCCACCACCTCCTCGGCGGCCGCTCGAGTCCGTGCATCGTGGAGACAGGCGGGGGCAAGCCCATGTGGACATAGCGCGTCCTGGAGGCCGGCGGCAGCACCGGTCTGCTAGCCGCGGGCATCAAGTGAACCCAAGGCACGCTTCGTCTCCTCGCCACGCTGACTCTCACTGCTGCGCTCCGTCTCCTACCACCGCTCTACTTTCTGAGTGCTGGCGTCGCATGCACTGCACACAAGGTGTTTGATAAACTGACCAGGTGAGTAACACTGGTTTTCACAGTTGCAGTGACTTGCATTTAGCCTACTTCGTGTTGATTTTCCCTTCCTCTCTGTGATGCTGAGCCTAACGTTTCGATTGCGGTGAGTGACAGCGCCGCTGAGTCGGCACAGCTATCCACGGCGTCGCGGTGCGTGGTTTCGTCCCGGATGCTGCCACAGAACTGCCGGAGGACGGCACTGTAGCCGGCTACAAGGAGTGGAGGCTGTTTCCTGAACGCAGTTGAGTTACTCGACGATATGCACAGGAGAGATGAACTGCGATCAAACACAACGAGCACATGTATGTAACAACTTGCTTGCCTTCACTCTGCTCCTGTTTTTCCGTGTGTAGATGAACATGGTGGGAGGATGCATAGTTGGTAACATGTCTAGGTTACAGGTACCAGTACCACCATGACATAAATTTAACCAGTAACACCCATGTTTGGACAAAAAAGGGAAAGAATATTGTGAACGCAAAAGAAGACACTACCCAAAAATGCTTTAAAAAAGCATTTGAACGAAGCACAATGTATTTAACAACCGGCTGAAGATAGCCTTACAACATGACCATGGGCTGTACAAGCAGAATAAAGTCAACAAACTTCAGGAAGGTAGATGAGCTCATCAAGGGGATGCAAAGTCAGGTTTCCTCACCGGGATCCTGCTCTTCTACTGGCTTCATTAGCATGTTGCCGAAGGGGCCACCGTTTGCAGTTGCGCAGCGCCCAGCACCAAAGCTCTTCCAGCGAAACTAACCACGTGTCTAGATTTGATGGGTGCTGTAGCATTACTCTCCGGCTCCACCTCCGTAGACATGGTAGAGCCTGCTGCTGGTGGTTCTTCCTCAACCGCTTGTGGTTCCTCTCGGATGTGATACTCATGTGCCGATTCCTCCTCAACTGCAGCTGATTTCTCCTCAAGATCACCTGCGATCGCTAAAACATTCAGCCTGTTATGGTGGTACCTCGCCTCTGCTTCCCACACTTTTCTTGTTTCTCCATCCACGTCAGGATGAAGAGAAATTTCCTTCAACTCATGGAGACGGGTGATTTCCCACCGGAAAGACCAACTAGATCCTTGCAGACTAGTTGGAGCGAGATGATCTCTGCTTTCAAGGATGTTAGCAGTAGCACTGGCATTTTTATATTCATACATCTACTTCTAAGTACCAACTACAATTGTTTAAGGAAGTCAGTTATGCATGGTGTGGAAGTTTATGCGGGAAAGTTTTGTTACTACTGATGCATATATCTTGGATGGAAATCATGCTGGATGATTTGGATAGTCATTATACACTAACAAATTATTTCTTACTTCTGTTTATACTAGTACTGTGATGACTGACGATGGTAACATTTTTAATCATCAGTTTGCAGCATTGGTTCGTGAAGCTATTTACTTGGCAGGCCGAGAACTCACTTCCCTTGCGACTCCTGGTCAAGGTACCTGAACTCTCCTATATTGGTTCAGCAGTCATTAGTTATTTATAGTTCGCATGCCCGGAGCTTGACCAAACACAACTAGATCATGTGCTAAAGCATCTGCTAAGTTAGCAGCTTTGATGAGCCAATAATCAACGTATGCGTACAGAGTGATATATTTCTATTATGTGCCTTAGTTCGCACCTTCTTTAGATGGTACCGCTACTGGCAGTGCTTTCTTTAAGATGGACTCGGACTGGCTTGAGTACTCTTCCTTCGATGGACCTCTGTTCTTCATAGATCACATGCTTTGTCTGCTTTCTCCTCTCTACTTCAAATAAAATGAGAAAGAGAGAACCTCTTGCAGTCTTGACAGAAATCATCATCAAGAGCGCCTTGGGGAGTAGGAAATCAAATTTATGAAAGAATGAAGTAAGGTCAATATATAATTTTGAGACATCACGTACGTAACGTGCTAGGGTGCACGGAAAGAAAATCATTCCCCTAGAGTAATTAGTTAGATGTATGAGCCCGTGTTTGCACGTACCTCCTTGTATATATGGCACCATGGCGATACTGAATGTGGGATGATTATGATGGCCCTGGAGTGCGCGTCTCACTGCAGCCTCAACTTCCCTTGCCTCCCCAACCGTTGCTCCGCCACGATAGATGATAACAAAAGCATGCCGGAGTGAGAGAAGGTTATCCTGCAGGCCAGAGTCCAAACCAGTACCATTAGCACCATCTTTCGCCGCTCGCACACCCAAATCGACGTGAACTTCCTTCGCCCTCGGCAAAGCTCCTCGTTCAAACACTATTTGCGCATCTGACCCGCAAAACAATGCCAAGAAAATCATACAGCGGAACCCGTCGGCACCGATGAATAGCTGCCTTTCTGCCTGGTGGGTGCTCTCTATCCAAAGATGGTGTAGAGCCGGCAGCCTTCCAAGGGTACGCACGTCCTCCTGCTGCACTTCCTTGACTGCGATGCGTAAATGGGAGAGGTTCGAGAGACGCAAGGGATCTCTCCGTATCCATGCTGGCAGTGCAGAGAATACACCAAGCGCGTGCGACGCAAATCTACGGAGATGTCCAGAGGGCACCCAGCGGTGCCCCAGGAGATCCAATGATCTAAAATTCCCATCAATGACTAGGTTTTGGACATTGTGCAAGCTGCATAATGACCCCACAAAAGCTTCCTCCAGAGCCAAGCACCGGTCAATGAACCGAATCTCGAGATCCCTCAGTCTTGCCAGGTTGCCAAGCCCTTGTACATTGTTCAGTGAGGCATGGAGATGCTTTAACACTTCCATGGATATCAGATCTCCCAACCCATCCGGAATCCTCTGACACGTACGGTCAACATATAGGAGCATCAACCTTCTCAGCTTACAAATAGTGGACGGCAGTTCTTGTAGATCAGGATTGCCTCCTACATCCAACACCTGCAAAAACTGCAGATTTCCTATTTGTGATGGGAGTTCAGGGATACTAGTGCCTTTAAGACATAGGTATCTCAGATGAAACAAATTTCTAATATCTCTCAGATTAATCTGGCATTTAGTTTCTCCAAGATTACATCCTCCAAGATCCAATACACGTAAATCATCGAAGCTTGAAAGAGGCGGCGTCATATTGACAGCAGGTGAAAATATAGTAATGGACCTAACTTGTGAGACACTCATGGAATTTATAAGAAACGTGGCTTGATGATCTTCATTACCATTTTGGAGGGACAACCTACGAGTATTCCTTTGAGAAGGCGTGTTACCCTTAGTACCATCCAACATAGTAACGAAGTTTTCTTCACTCGACAATAAACATATGAGGTCAAGCACCATATCATGAACAAAGCAAGCTTCTACTTGGCCTATATAATCGTATATTGGCTGGATCATGCTTCTATTAATTAGCTCATTGAAGTATGTTAATCCAACGTCAAATAGGCTAGTTTCTTGTTTTCCGGACTGCACAAAACTCTCAGCTAACCACTTCCATATAAGCTGATCTCTCTCAATCTTCCTATCTTCTGGATATATACTTAAATATAATAGACAGGTCTTCAGATGAGAAGGTAGATCATAATAACTTAATAATAGTATTCTCCGCATCTCCTCTAAACTTTGTTCTTCTGCAAGTCCACGACCTATAGACTGGAGCAGAACATGCCATTCATCCTTTGGTTTTACATCTTGATCACTAGCCAAAAGACTAGCAATAGTAATGATGGCCAGTGGTACCCCACCACATTTCTTAAGGATATCTTTAGATATTTGTTCAAATTCACTAGGACATCCAGTCTGGTGAGAAAATATTCTTTTAGAGAAGAGCATTTGGGAGTCATGGTCAGATAGAGGCTTCATCTTATAGATGGTGTCATCAGCAGACAAGCAACATGCTTTAGATACACTGACTATGCGGGTTGTCGTGATTAGCCGGCTGCCTAGATTATCTCTTTCAGAGAAAGCCAACTTGATATCTTTCCACAAACTTTCATCCCATATATCATCAATTACGATGAGGTACCTATTCAATTGTTCGAGTGTTACATTCTCTAAAAAAATTGTTGGAGTATTAACATTTTCACATGAACAATGTAAGAGTAAAGAATGAGAATAAAAATCTAGCATATCAATCCAATAATATGAGCATTTTCTTTCCCTTAAATATCGTGTGGAAAAACGACTAACCCGGTTAATTTTATAATTATGTATAATTGTGTTTGTTCTCATAGAAAATGGAATCTCTATTATCCCTGCCTCTGCATTACATGCATATGGCCTCGTTACAAATTAACCAGGTTTAAGACGCGTACCTCTTGTTTTCCAGGAATTCCCGAAGTTCGTCGATAAGCTGCCGTTCATTCAGTATCATCAGATTGATGTTAGTATATTTTTGCTTGTCCAGGTCAACGAGGACGTCTCTGAAAACCTTCTTCACATCAGGGTTCCGACCAACGGGAACAAATGCACGGCAATCAAAATCTCCTTTGATCTTGTCATACACTGCTCTGGCAAGAGTTGTCTTGCCCAATCCTCCAAATCCAACTACAGAGACTATCTTCAGTTTCTTGTTCGAAACACCTTCGCCCTCCTCTGTTAGCAACTTGATGAGCTCTTGATCTCTTTTTCCATAAATGCCAACGAGCTCTGTTGCTTCAGTGTACAAAGACCGCAAGCGAGGATCAATGGTCGACGTCACGGCTGGAAGCGTAACTACAGTATCTCCAACCTTGTTCCTATCGCAGCGGGCGGCCACCTCATGGACCTTCTCCTTGATGTCCTTGATCGTGCCGGCGATTTGATGGCGAGTCTTGCCTTTCTTGAACAGGTTGGCCATCTTCTCCACGAGGGGTTTGAGCTTGTTGTGCGAGTTGCTGTCAGTCGTCCCAAGCCCGTCGATGCGCACGAGGAACCTGTCGACGACATCTTCGATCTCGTAGGAGAGCTCTCTGACCTCGTCCGCCCAGAGCTTGACCTGCTGGTCGAGCTGGTCCCGCGGCACTTCTGCCACCTTGCGGAGGGCAGCGTGCATGCTCTTCATCTCTCGGAGCAGGGACTCGACGTCTTTCTTGACGCCCCTCTGTAGGTTGTACTCCTCCATGAGCAGCTCACCCAGCTTGGGGATGAGAGATCCCATGGCTCCCGTCACCACCTGCATGGCTGACTACTTGTGCGCTGAGCGAACTGAGCAAATAGATGTATTCTGGGACATGTAATCCTTGAAACTTTACAGTTGATGACAAAATAAGTCCAACAAATATATTGGACCTGATCTGAGCCGATCGATGCTTCACGGCCATACAACTTCACAGGGCTCTTGCCACTCGGGAGCAAGTAAAGTGGCCGTTGAAGTCAGGAGTGACACGCGTTGGATTCCACCCTTGAACGGGCAGCGTGACAGGGACAAATTGGTCGTGGAAGAGTATACTGCATGGATGAGCTTGTTTGGTCACATGCATTCTGTATCAAGGTTGTCAATTTTTTCTATTTTTCTCTTAGCAATTCATTCATAGATTGTGATGTGTTGTTAAGTAGTACTCCCTCCGTATCAAATTATAAGAATTTTTAGCTATTCCACACACATGTATCTAGACATGTTATATTTTGATTCGGAGGGAGTAGAACAGAAACACCACAAGAGACAGAAGGAAACATCGGATGATATGTACTTCCTCCGTATCAAAATTTAAGACTTTCTAGCTATTTTCCACACACATGTAGCTAGACATGTTTTAGTGCAAGGTTCGCATGTGTGAAAAATAGCTAGAAAGTGTTATATTTTGATTTGATACGGACGGAGTACCTCGTGACTGTCGTCCTGCAGGATGACCGACACCTCTCACGAACGGGCAACTTCTTGGGTCATTGTCTTGAGTAAAGTGGGTGTCCATGTCAAGAGGTATCCTGAAGACGCCGGACTCCTCCCTTTCCCACCCACCTGGCTGCCGGCAGAGGGCTGGCGGACGGTGGTGCTAGGCTTGCCTCCTTGCGCTGCATGAGGCCGTTGTGGCTGGCACGTTGCGGCGTCCTTGGAATGGTGCGCACATTGGAACATATCAGTCAGTATAGTGATGTAAGGGCAATTCCAACGGGCCGACGCAAACGGACACATCATTTGTCCGCATTTTGTCCGTTTGGGTTGCTATGCGGACGTGTGTCCGGCCCCTGTCCGGCCTTTTCTGGCTAGTGCACCTAACGGGGCGACCCATTTGGTCTGCCATGCCTTTTTTTTAATCATTTTGGTCATTTCAGCCTCGGCCATTCCATTCTATACAATCTTTATTCGAACAAATATATATTCTACACGATTAAAACAAATAAGTGAAATAGTTTATTACAACCAAATAAATAGAAATCACATAGTTTACAACCAAATGAATTTAAAAATTGTAACAAATAAATTGGAAGGAAATGAGAAGATGGAACTATTGATTTCCTACGTGAGTCCACATATGTTCAACCAAATCATTTTGAAGTTGAATGTGTGTTGTCCGATCACGCATATCACGATGAAATTGGATGAACTGTTCAAACGATGCCGCTCTACCTGGGGCTCAACCAAATCATTTTGAAACTGTCAATCTTGGTCATAGATACTGTCATAACGCTCATCCTCTACGATTCTGTTGTGCATGATCACGCAAGCCGTCATCACCTCCCACATAGTTTCAACGCTCCATGTTCTAGCAGGGTGCCGAACAATAGCCCAGCGAGATTGGAGCACACCAAAAGCACGCTCCACATCCTTCCTAACACTCTCTTATTTTTTTGGCAAACCTAGACCTCTTCTCTCCAACTGGATTGGAGATTGTCTTCACAAATGTAGACCACTGAGGATAGATAGCATCAGCTAGGTAGTATCCTTTAGGTGTATGGGTGGCCATTTATCCCATAGTTCTCCTCCGGTGAATTGCCTTCCGAGAGCCTACCGAACACCGGAGAGCGCTGAAGCACGTTGATGTCATTGTGAGAACCTGCCATGCCGAAGAAAGAGTGCCAAATCCAGAAATCTTGTGATGCCACAACTTCAAATATGATCGTGCACTCTTCAACATGTCCCTTATATTGCCCTTGCCAAGCAAATGGACAGTTCTTTCACTCCCAATGTATACAATCTATGCTTCCAAGCATCACAGAAAATCCTCTCGAAGCATTGGCCGATAACAACCGGAAAATCCTCTCAAAGTATAGATATACTGGAATGTGGATTCAAAATGGAGATGGAGCGGATTTGGAACGGAAACAAAATTAATCGGATAGATACACGCATAAGTAGATATAAAAAACATGCAACCCAAAATTATTAAAAAATGAGTTAAAAAATACTCATACAATAAATAGCGGTAACACAATAGAATGAATAAATATAAAAGGACCACATGAACAACATAGGTCCATATGGATACAGTAATGTAAACAAAAGGGTTAAGATATCATCCACACATACTTCAGCAGTGCAATGACTATGTGAGTAAGTTGATGATTCATGGATGAACTCTACAGCTCGCTAACTACTAACTGTGCTATATTAGCTTAGAATTTTCCATAAAAACTCGGATTATTTGGGTAAAATCATTGGATTATCATAATTATTATAATTTGGATAATCTGTATGCGGATGCTATTTTACATACCATATCCTATACCGACTCTGTGTGTCAGTTTGTATCAGATATTATCCGTCGGATTCCTTAAAACTGGATATAGATTCTTTAAAACGGATTCCGTTTAGATCCCTAAGTGAGTATGACAAACTGAGACACTTGCCCGAGCTACAGACGACCGCCGCCATGCTGCATATGAAGAGCAGCAGTGCTCCCGCAGGTCGATGACGGTGCTACCATCGATCGACGGCGGTGCTACCATCTGTGGCGGAGGTGCTGCGAACGGCAAACGGCGGTGCTACCATCGGTCAACGGAAGTGCTACCATCGGTCGACGCCGGTGCCACCATCGGTCGACGCCGGTGCTGCACAAGGAGCAAGAGGCAGTGCTGCCAGCGGGAGTCGAGATGCTGCCGGCGGTGCTGCCGATGAGATCTGGCTGTATTTTTTTGTCCGATGGGATAGTTTTGCTGAATTTTTTTTGGCTACAAATTGGGGTTTTTTTTTGTTCAGAGAAGCAATTGCGTGATTTGGGATGGGGCACGTGTCGTTCTCTGGTGGCGGGGTATTTTTGCCGCTCAGCACTGTCCTTAAAAGAAGGGAAATCCATCCTTGAGTCCGGCAACTCTTGTAGACTTTCAAATGATACAAACTTCATTTTCAACACAAGGATAAGAAAGATTTGCCCCCTAGTTACAACTATACATGTTTCACACTTACATGAATTATAATCACAAGCGCACGTACGCACATCAAATCCATGACATGCATGCTGATGATCGATCATGCCTCCATTATTAATTTATTCTTGGCCATGTAAATTAAGAACAAAAGCCGGCAAACTTTATTTCTTGAGGAAAAAGGCAAATGATGGAGCTAGCCGACAGTTGGGGTCTGGGCGACGGTGTCGACGAAGACGCGGACACGGTCCTTCAGAAAGTCCTTTGTCACCGGCATGCCCACGGGCAAGACGACGATGTCGACGTCGGGCTAGCTTGTCTTGGAGGATGATCTTCTTGGCCTCTTCGGCGCACAGCCCGACCACCTCCGGCCACGACGTCTTCTGGCCGCCGCCGGTGACGACGTTGTCCGTGGAGCTCATCGTCGATCGCACTGTGAATGGAAAGCAATTACGCCTAGCTATACGGCCAACTGTCTGTTTGTTAGCTTTTCTCTGATCGATCGAACGGGTGAGTGACGATCGCGGTATATGTTGAATCGATATGTTTTGGTATTGACATGCAGGTGGCGATTTGGCTCCCGAGCACAGATACACCTGGTATCTGCACTGCACGGCTCGGGTGGTGTCGAGATTGTGATTCTGTCCCTTGTCGTAACGTGCGATAGGAAGGTAAAACGCGGGGCTCGCGGTAACTTTGACCTGACAGGTGAGGTATCCTCTTGACGGCCGGCAACGCGGACAACGGCTTGTTCCTTCCTGCCCCCTGGGGACATGACGCCGGGTCTTCGTGTCCCCGCGGTCCAGGTAAATCCGTGTCACAAATCCGTTGGTATGTTCTTAGGCTTCCGATGGCAGAGGATGAGGGGATACTGAAGACCAGCTGTATTTGTTGCGTGCTGTGGCACAGAGCAGCGCGGCGGAGCAAGATCCGGCGGCGCTGATCCGTGGATTTCCTCGACTCCAGCGGCGGAGCGCCTCGTCGCTGGCATCCGAGGGCGCGGATCCGACGTGCCCGTCGTCTCCAGCCAGTGGAGGTAGTGCATCCGGTATCTCACTCGACTTGGGCCATGTTCGTGGTTGTATGTCCCTACGATGTTCATCTGCTTGCCTGTGCAATTTGCTTGGCTCTGCTCCTCCTTTTTCAATTGATTTGCTCTGCTCCTCTTTTCCTTGGAGTCCTCTTTTTAATCTGCCACAAAACAATTGATTTGGTGCTGAATCCGTGCTGGTTGTAGATATTTTGAATGTACTAATTTATTCCTAGCAGCAATAGTGATGGTGGATAAAGGTCGGATGGTGGAGCTTTTGGTTTAATAATGAAAAATTTCTTCATGGATGGGGCATCAAATGATTCTGATGTCCAAACCAAACCATTTAGTTTTGTTAAACTTCTTTCCCATGAAAAATCATTTCACGAAAAAAATACGGCATGAACAATGATTCATTAGCTCATCTCAAATATCTACCTGTTCATCTGAAAAATGACTTGCCAAGATATCTGCCAGTTATCTGCTCTGGTTCATCTATTATTTTTAAATATTTAGTAACGGAGGTAGAAAACGGCCGGACAACCGTGCATTTTGTCCCAGCACATTTAACATTCTGGACATTCCGGCCTTGTACATGTGCCTGCTCGACTGGCTCGCGGCAAACCAGTCGCGCCAAGTGAACTACAACCTGGACGCCCGATCCCTTTGCTCCCGCCGTCGGACGGTATAGGGACATGGGATGTGCTGCTATATAATGTTCACGGACGGGAGGAAGACAAACGTATCCAAGCTTAATAACCACTTCCGACTTGGTCTGTGTCGACCATCGGCTGGCCGCCAGCTACAATTGGGACGGCGCACTTCAGCGCACGTAGTCCTTGCCTCATCGACGATGACCACTTTGGCTCTAACGACTGTGCCACTCGAACCTTGAGTGAAAGTTGGCGTCCTCCGTGTTTTTCCTTGTTGTACATCCTAGTCCGTCGTTGATTCCTTTCGTTTCTTGACGCCGCCGCAAGTCCTTCGAGGCCATCGTGACCCGCTGGAGAAGCTGCGCCAGTTTGCATTCGACTGCATCGGCCGCCTTCTACATCTAGAGCTTCTAGCTTGAGTGGGCTTACCCGCGGCACCAGCTGCCATGGTCGGGCCCTTTGTGAAGTTTGACTTGGCTGTCTGAATCACCAGCATGCATGTGGACGTTGAGTCCGGCTCCAAGAAGACGTCGGCTTCATATACAACCACACACGTGCACACATCCAACAAGGCAAAATCAAGGAAATAACTGCTGCGTGTTGATACTGAGGCCTATGACATAAAAGAGGTGGAGAAGAACAAGCTCTACACAATGACAACTGCCAAGCAGAGAAGCGGGAGAAGTGGAGCAGGGTGGTTTTCAAAGAACAAATAATAGATGGTGGCCTGGAGTTTGATTGTGAGTCCAGCCAGTACCGACATATGTGTATTTTGTGTTTCCATGTGCTAAAGGTGATGGGACTATGAACTAGTTGTTGTTTTGTTTAGATTTATGTTGCCAGATTACTAATTTATTTTGCAACTCCTTTTTCAGTTGATGGATTGCCTGCATATTATGGAGATACCAGTTCGACACATTTTGAAGTGGTGGACATGGATGCAAGAGACATATTCCCGATCACATCTAGTGCAGTACCAGCGAGACCAACTTAAAAAGAAAGATGCCATGGCGACGATGGCCCTTTCAGTGAAGCAAGACAATAAATAGCCTTGAGGATTACCCAGCGGAGCAATCAGAGGTGGGCAGGGAACCATCTGCCGGCAAAAGCTTGACGGTTTCAGTTTTGCTAGTGGATTGGCTGGTTTGAAGGCCTCGACAAAGAACTGTATGAAGGGATTATGAGCAAAAGTGCACAGGTTTTTCATTGCCACAAGCCAGGACATAAGAGAACCACATGGTGATGAACCAAAAGCTGCTCAGAAGCCGTCAAACTGCACAATATGAGGGGTTGAAGGGCATTTGGTGCCAGGTTAAGAGTGGAACTACGTGGCTCAAACGACAACCTTTTTCAGTTGAACAAATTCTCGAGGTCTGGTTCATCGAGGTCAGCATCACATGAAACCATTAGCACTTTGGTTCGTAGCCTCAGTATATATGTGTCGGCCTAGCTAGTCTTGTAATATCGCGGATCACTTGCTCCAATTTAATGAACAGAATGGTGTTGGGGTAAATATATATGCGTCTGCTAATAGAATTATGTCTCTGGTTAAATATTCAGGGCATATTAGTGTTCCTGTAGTGTTCCAGTTAATCTGAATGGAGTAGCCCATCGCCTGTTGACTTATTGATTTCCGATGACCAATTTTTGCTCCACTATTCAGAGTATCCATGACAATTTGACAATTGTCAATGTACTAATACTCCAGCTTAGGTGTGGTTTATTCCTTTGAAAGATACGAGGTTTATGAATCTAAATGTACTAACAGTGTTTGAGAGGTGCCAGTTTAATGAATCTAAAATGTCACCTGGTGGTGTTATTTGTTTGATTATTAAGGGCGTCTCACGTGGTGATTGTGCTTGTGTTCACATAAATTTGTACGGTCTTGTTTGCCTGCCGAGTGGTGAGAAAAATACGAATAGTTCAATATGATCAACGTGGGGGTTGGAGATGACGGAACAGGAGGGTACAGGCACGACCACTCTGTTCGCGTCCATCTGTTCCGGGAGGCTTTGACAGAACTGGCGTCATTTATTGTTGGACACCTGTGGACCACAGGTCTGGAAATACTGTGGTAGAAAGCACTGCAGTGAACTGAGCAACACGAATCTTGGTGTGTTTGTACGGAAAGGATATAGGGAGCAGTTGTGCTCGGGTGCCAAAGTGCATTTCCGTCTTTCTAGCCTCTAGAAAGTACTGTTGCAATTTTTGCAACGTAGTACAGCTGAGCAGAGACGAGTACACATGTGGTGCAATTCACGGGTCAAATCTACTCCCTAAATGTAATACTATGTTTTAGCGTTTTTTTGACGCACACATATCTACACGTGTTTTATTGCAAGATTCATGTGAACGACATTAAACAATAAACATTATATTAGACAGAGTCCCACATGCATATATACAAGCCATACTTATACCGATTGAAGTGTATATATATGTACGGCAACATGCCAACATACATAGATAGTACTTGATGTCTTATAGATGCGAATCACCCTTACATATAAACCTAAATTATAGAACGCGCTCTCCAAATTATTCCATTACTCATGCAATTAGCACGCGGATAGATTCTTATTATATGACGATCTTGCTATCTCAACCTAGGCAAAGCCAAGAGAGCAAGCTGGATGCCTGCATATATGTACGCTGGCCGACAAGCTTGCTAGCCGATCCTGGGGACCTCGGCAACAGTGTCGACAAAGAGGCGGACACGGTCAGTCCGATAGTCCATGGTCACAATTGACCCCGCCGGCAGAACCACGATGTTCGCCTCCGGCATGTCCTTCAAAATCATCTTCTTCGCCTCTTTGATGGTTTTCCCCACCAGTTCCGGCCACTCCGTCTTCTTGCTGCTATCATCACCGATGGTTGTGCTTCCTTCAGCCTGGTCGTCCTTCCCAGAGCTCATCTTTCTTAATTACTCCTAGATCAAAATCAACAATTGAAATTGTGAAATAAAATCACCCGGAAAATCTGGTAATAAAATAGAGGATCAAGCGGGGATACACTAACCTGCTAATGAAACAGAAGATGGACCGAATCGTCAATGACCGTGACAGGATGTTCAGCTCTTATCATGAGCTTAATGTGTATTTATAGGCAATCAAGTTGTGGATTACTTAACGTGCACACAAAGTAAGCCAATGGTGTATTCCATGCTAGCTTCACATGGATGGTGGCAATGTCTTCAGAAGATGCCACATTTGGCATTAGCTAGTATGACGTGCCTACACGTCACCAGATAAAGTGATGCTTATCTATCTCAAGTAGAAAAGGGTGAAAAAAATCAGAATTTTGCCATGGAATTGCAAGTTTAACACAGCTAACATCGATATGAACTTCACTCGGAATGTAGAAAGATCCATCAACTGCTCGAGCTTTTCCCTTCAAAGAAATCCAAGATCTGGCTCTCCAAATCCTCGGGGCTGTACTTTACATACTCCCTGAAATTCTTTAATACCTCTAGCTGGAATCGGTACCTTCCAAGAAACGAACGGTATGCTGGAATGAGGTTCTCTGAGATGGAAATCTGCAACTCCACTCTCAGCTGAGGATCCACAACCTTTCATGCAGTTTGTGTCCTGTATAACTCCCCGTCGGCAAAGTTGAAATTTGTGAACCTTTCCTTCAGTCCATCCTTGATTGCACGCTTACCCGCTGTCTGTGGCAAACCATCATCCGTACAAGCTAATACCCTAGTCCATGAGGCTCGGAGGTACCCTTTGGAGTATGTCCTTATTTGACCACGACGCTCACGGATCCAGTTATCCCCAAGCAAAGTCTTCAGCTCTGAATCATTCACCTTCTGCACAATGTACAACAGATTGTTCATCAAAAAGATGCTCTGCAGTGTGTCATCGTCATATAGCTTTGATTTTTCCTCAATCTTGTCCAACAGATGTGTGATCAGTGTCAGCACACAGTGTCCCAAAGGAGTCATATCCACATTTTCCACCTCAGTCTCACAGCCATCCAGAAGATGATTCAGAGAGTCGCTATATACTGCAAGCAGTCGTAAATAGTTCATGACGTATCGTATCATTGGGTGGATATCGCCTCCTTGCACTGATCTGCGAGATGTGTCCCCCCGCAGCAAGTTGGCAAACTCAGCAAGTGTGCCACGAACTGCATCCCCTAGCCTCACAAGTGTCCGCTCTGCCTTTTCCTTGACAAAATCCCTCCCCTCACCTGAGAACAAGGTCACGAGCTCTGGCAGCACCTCAGCTAGTGCTTCATACATATCAAGAAAACGGGACAGCTTCTCGGGCGATCTCTTCCCAGTCGCAATGTCAGCAAAGCTGAGCAGCTGCATGACACAGCCCTTGCCTGCCTCGGTAAAGCATTCTTCCTCAGCGTAGGCATCGGCTGCGAAGATCTGGCTACATATGCGGCGCTCCTCAGCAAGAAGGCCCTGGACAACTACCTTTAGTGCCTGGATCCAATTCTTCATCTTGTTGTTGAGGATGGACCATTCCACGGTCTGCACCTCCACCACGCTCATCTTGTCGACCCCAAGCACGGCAAGGCACTCCATAAGTGTGTCCTCACGCTCCTTGACGTAGACCTGGCAAAGCCTCGGTGCATGGCCAGCACGCAGCATCACGTCCGCGATGTCCTTGAGAGTGTTGATGGTGTACGGAAAAATGAGGTAAGGAATGCTATGCATGACATCAGCGACAACCTTGAAGGAACTGATGCTGTCCGGAGAAATGAAGCAAGACGAGATCTCTCTTCGGAGACCGAACTCCATGTGCCCCAATCGGTAGGCTCGTCTCCTTCAGTGGCATTGTCGACTGAGGATGCAGAACTGAAGGTTGATACCATAGGCGAGAGCCAGGGGAGGAGAGAGGCGTTCAGGTCCTCCTCAATGAGCGACGCCGGCCCACGGATCAGCAACTGACAGAACTCCTCCTCCAGCCGCGCCATCGTGATCTGCAGCGCCGCCTCCACGCGTGCCCCAGCCACGCCCACAAGGCAGGTGGCCGCGGACAGGTACTCCTCGGCATCCTCTGGCGACTCGAACACAAGCCTGCTCCCTGCCGCCAATGAGTCCCACTGCTCCAACACCCGCACCGCCTCCTCCACCGCGGTCTCTCTCTCTTCGTCCTCCTCTGGAACGTTATGGACTAACAAAAACAGGTGGCGGTTAAGACATTTAACAGTAAACTGGGTTGATGGGACGAACGGCCAAATGACAGGGAAAGAAAAGATTTACGTGTATTTTGCAGATGCGAGGTGGATTCCAGTGACGTATAAGTTCTTCTGAAAAGCCATGTATTGACATCTCATCAAAACAGGGTCAAAATCAAAGCAGGGATTTTTTATGCACAAAGAAAAGGAAAATCTCACAGCACCTTGTATTCCAAGTTCTTTTCTTGAATTGCATGTCCATCTAAGCTTTCCCCAGCGGCCACGCCTTGTTTTTCAGAAGTTTGTTTACATGTTTCTTTTCGATCCTCGACATTTTTCTCGTCATCACCACAAACATTCCAATTCACCCATTGTACATTGATGAAGGGGGTGCTAGGATGCTTGCCGATGGCGTCAATCAACACACTGTACAGACATTCTCTCACATTCATCAGCACCGGCACCTCCAATTTTTGTGGAGATCTCGATGAGGCCAGTTAGGCACTCGAACCCAGCAGCTATCAAGCTACATTTCTCCATTCTGTTAGCATTGAAACCTAGCTTGAGATTTTGGAGTTTAGGCCATCCAAAAAACCTAGGTATGGTGCAGCACACACAAACTTGAAATACTTAAGAACCGGGAATCCTTCACTATCAAACATGATCCTTCTCATGGGGGATGTCGAGACAAACAATGACAGAGCGGCGAGGGAAGCTGGGAAGGCAATGCTTTGAGAATAGAAAATTCTTCACTCGACACCTTCCTCTCTTTGAAATGCAAAGCTTGGTAAGCTCGTTGGTCCACTGAGATAGGCTGGAGAAAATGCAGCAGTGGAAGAACACGAGAGGGAAGGGAGAAAAGGAAGAGGATGATGCTACCTCATCTTACACATTGACAAAATAGTATGGCACTTCACCCCGGTAGCAACGCACGGGTAGCCAGGGTGTCGGCTGTTGGGTCAGGCGAGGAATAAGGAACTGCCACATCTTTTCATTGTAAGCTTGTAGCACTTGAGATACAAGAAACCTTTTTACCAATAGAAGCTCTATGTCTGTACATGTGTCATGTTTGTGAAGCACATCAACTGTGTGTGAAGCAAATCTCTCTAGGAAGAGGGGAAGTCCTTGGTGAGAGCTAGTAGCTAGCTTTAACATCTTCAGTCTTGAGCTTCTCCTTAGAAGAGCAGCTTCCCTTCTTCTCCTCCTCCTCCATAGGAACCCATCCCTTCAGAAGAAATGCCAAGTAGGACCACTATGGTTTAACAAGCCCTCTCTATTGTTTTCATATTCTTGAAATCTCCTCCTCCATAGGAACTAAACCCTTCAGAAGAAATGCCAAGTAGGACCACTATTGTTTAACAAGCCCTCTCTATTGTTTTCATATTCTTGAAATCTCGAACCAAATCTTCTATTAGCAGCCTCAATCCTATGCATTATTTTGGAGTAGATGAGCTCCAGATCAGCAAGCAGAATTTCCTGAGTGGCATTTGGTAGGTCAAACATCACCACGCCTCCGACAGTGGCCTTAACATGCTGCTTTCGAGCTGCCACAGTGACCTTTTGAGTCTCAGATAGGGGCGCCACAGGAATGCCACTCGATCCGCTGTCTTTAGTAACACTTTCATTTCCTATTCCTTGACCAACTTGAGATACACTTTGCTTCTCTGTATTCTCAACAAAGTTAATCCCTCTGTCTTTTTCTTTCCTTCTGGCCTTTGGAAGAAACCTGCCAGCCTCTTCATCCCAAAATGTAGATGAAGTAACCTGCAAGCCTACAAGAATATATCCATTACTAGCAGACAATATAGGTGAAGTAACTAACACTGCATGTAAATAAAAAGTAGTAGCTAACATATAAAAAACACCAAATTCACACATGTAAGTATTGCAATATGTGCAGAATCACCAAGTTCTTGTCAAAAAAGACGTATTGTCTGAGTTCGGTAAAACTAATCAATAGATAAACACAAAGCACTAAATACTGTTGTCCAACAAGAAAATGCACTACATACTATTTGCTATTATACATGTAAAAATCTTCACATCGATATCTCATACCATAAACACAAACATTTTTGCACAAAATTGTCTAGATTCATGGTGTATCCTCACATCTACACCAAAGCTTTTTGGGAGTAATTTCTAGGGACTTCAGAGTGCACTTTTCGAGCCAAAAACCGCCTGTTCCGCACCCTCTCGCATAATATCTATTCTGCACTCCATCAAGAGGATGTTACATTTTGATAGTAGTTGATCTTAGGGTTGATTTTACTCCTTGAACAAATAGAAGAAAAAAAATCAAGTATTATCGCAGATAAACATGCAACAAATGGATGATGTGAGGACTCAACACAACATGCAAAAAGTAGTAACTATCAGAAGGATTTAACTCGGCTGTGATAATAGTAGACAAAAGGGCAAAACAAGTCCATACTAAAAAGTATATATGATTGCACTTGACTGTATAGACCATTTTTAACATTATGGACTAATAAAACCAGTGGCGGTCAAAACTTTTAGCAACAAATTGAGTTAACGGGATGAATGGCGAAATGAAACAGATAGAGAGATTACCTGTACTCTGCAGATGCGAGGTCGATTCCAGTGGCGTACAGGTCCTAGTAAAAGAAAGCCGTTGATATCTCATTAAAATCAGGGTCAAAATCAAAGCAGGAATAAAATTTCATGATCTTTTAACTGAAAATTTCATGGCAATTAAAGTGCAGAAATAAAAAGAATATATGGAAAAAGTTAATGTAGCACCACCTTATATCGGTATGTTTTTTCAAATCTTCCTTCAAGTTCTTTTCTTGAATTCCATGTTCATCTGAGCTTTCCCCTGTAATCGCATCTTGTTTTTCCAAAGTATGTTGACATGTCTCTTTTTGAACCTCGATGTACTTCTCGTCGTCACCAACAAAATTGCAATCCAACCACTGTACAATTATGATGGGGGTGCGTGGATGCTTGCTAATGGCGTCAGTCAATACCGACTGTGCAGACCTTCTGTCGCATTCATCAGCACCGGCTCCCCCAATTTTTGTGGAGATCTCGATCAGGCAAGTCAGGCGCTCAATACCAGCAGCAACCAAGCTGCATCGCTCCATTGTGTTAGAATTGAAACCTAGCTTGAGCTTTCGGACTTTTGGCATTGCTCCATCCAGAAAAGCCACGCATGGTACAGCGCAAACAAATTTGAAGTACTTGAGAACCAAGAAACCATCATTGTCAAAGATGATCCTGCTTCCAAGGGTGGTCCAGACAAACAACGAGAGCGCAGTGAGAGAAGGCAAGTCTTTGAGAACAACAACATCTTCACTAGACAATTTCCTGACTGCGATCTTCAAAATGCACAGCTTGGTAAGCTCATTGGTCCACTGAGGTAGGCTGGAGAAAATACAGCAGCGCCTAGACAGCTCTAGTCTTTGAATATGGGCCGGAGAAAGGGACCCGATGTTGCAGCCATGCCAGGAAATGCTCATGCTTGAAATACCAGCATCACCCTGAATATTTACCTGAGAGGAGACTGCAGGTACAAGAGTTACACATTTGAGATTGCTTAGTTTTCGAATTATCGAGCCCAAGCATTCCAAGTTCTTTTCCAGGTTATCAGGCTGTAATGTGGAACATGTGAAACGAAGATCCTGGAGATTGGTCAGCTCGCGAAGGCTCATAACATTTTCTGTTGAGTTCTTGCTGAGATCTATAACTCCCAGAGTGCAAAGGGAAGTCATGCGACCAATACCAGTGGGCAGATGAGCCTTGCTAGGAATGCTGAGGTACAGCAAGCCCGGCAGATCAACAATATCTGACGGAACTGCAGTTACTTCGGCATCAATTTCCCATGCTATCAAATCTTTAAGCTGTTGCATCTGGGTAGGAAGTTCCACACTCATATAGCATGCATCAAGATGAAAATATCTCAGCCAGAAGAGTTCCGAAATTTCAGTGAGGTTATAACTCAGGTCATCAGGTTCAGTGAGGTTGTCACTCAAGTCATCAGGTTCAGTGAGGTTGTCACTCAAGTCATCAGGTTCAGTGATGTTGCCACTCAGGTCATCAGGTCCAGTAAGGTTGTCACTCCTGTTGTCAGGATAAGCACACAATTTAAGGATCAGAACCTGAAGAAAGCGGAATTCCCCAATGGAAGGCATGCACTTGAGCAACCCAGAAAAGGCAAGTGATCGAACTTGTGACAGTCTCATACTCGCCAGAGCTGGCGGTGTGTCATCTTTGACATTGCTGAAGTGGAGGGCCAGCCGACGAACCTTGTCAGCAAGTCTTATATTGATCTGAGAATGATCTATTGCAATGCAGAAATTCTCTTCTATGGATTTGTATCTAATAAAGCGAAGTACCACGGGGTGCACTTTACATGACAGAGTTTCATCATTGCAGTTGATATCCACAGGTTGGATCATTCCCCTGTTAACAAGCTCATCAAAATAGCTCCGTCCAACATCCTTCCCATCGTCCCCTTCCACTGCGCAGATGAAACCTTCGGCTATCCACTGCTTCACCAAATTTTCCTTCCAGATTATGCAGTCCTCTTCATACAGACACAGATATAGCATGCATGCTTTCAAACCGTGAGGAAGATTGTCATAGCCAATGTTGACAACTTGTTTTATCCCTTCCAAAGTAGCATTTGTGCTTAGATGAGAACTCAGTGAATTATTTATGCAATTCCATTGCTCTATGCTGCTGACTGGCTGAAGTGCCAAGAGACTAGCCAATATATTAATTGCTAGTGGCAAGCCACCACTTCTTTTTATAACTTCGTTTAAAACTTCCTTGAGGCCCTGAGGACATTCAGCTTGTTGGCCAAAAACTGTACTTAAAAAAAGTTCTCTTGACTCGTGTTCACTAAGCGGTTCCTTCTTGAAGATATACTTGGAGTTACCTTCTTTATTAGAAGGCATATACTTGGAGTTGGAGGTATCTGCACAACATGTCTGAGCTATAGCGTCAACCTCAGTCGTTATTAATATTCTGCTGCAAAAAATTTCCTTTGGCAAAGCAAGATTAACAATATCCCAGGTCGATGATGCCCAAAGATCATCAATCACAATTATGTACCTGACAAAAATATTTCTATTGTATTATTCATGGAACGAAACAATAAGGAGAATCATCTCTTGGTAGGATGGTGTTGTGATGATGGCATCATTTATGGATTCAAATCCTGATGCACACCATAAAAATTCCAATTATATATCTTCGCAAAATACGATTAATCACGGACAGTGTGATACTAGACCTATAGTACCATTCAGAAAAGTGCTATTCTGTATTCACAAATAAAATGTTAATTTGCTTCCTGCAGTTCCGCATGCACTCACTAAAGCAAGATTTATTATAGAAAGGGGTAACAAAATGATATCGATGATAAGATAGATAAGAATTTACACTTGTATCTACATTTTATGTTCCAATGAACATAATTTTTTTAAATCAATCATATTTGTCACATTCTATCGAATATGCATTTTGCTAGGGCAATGTTCATTACTACTCCCTCCGTATCAAAATATAAGATGTTTGTGCATGTTTGGGCCCATAGTGCATTTGGGCCCAAACATGCACAAACATCTTATGATACGGAGGGAGTATATGTGGCTACTCTCTGTCAAGTACTACTCGGATCCAAAATCCAAATCTTCGTAGAATTTGTACCAGTCAAACACATTTTAAGTTCAATCATATATAGAGAGAAATACTAGCATCCAAAATATCAAAATGGTATTACTAGATCAAATATTAAATACACTTTGATTATGTGATGAATTGGAGAATGTATGTGTGTACGTGGTGATTATGAAATGCATGTCTATATGAAATGCTTGTTGTCTATGTACTTCCTCACCAGTGGCGGAGGTGGCACGTGTGTGGAACCTGGGCAAAGTGCAAAGGGAGGTGGTTGATGGGCATTTGCCAGTAAAAACTGCTAATTAAGTCATCAAAACCGCCTATAATCTAATGAAGGATCGTTGGATGAGCCTGGGCAACCGCCCAGCCTTGCGGGGCGGTGGCTCTGCCACTGTTCCACGGCAACGGGGCTGCTGAGTAGCTGTGGGCTGCATAGCTAGCGATTGGGTTTTTTCAGTTATTGTCCTAGCCAAATGCAGCCTGTATTTGGCTAGGACAACATGTCACCAAGGCGTAGATGGAATGATCGTCACCCAAATGCTTCATCAACCCTTCGTCCCTTTGTTCTATGCATTATGTTTGATATCAAGGAAAGGCAGTTTTTATCTTGCAAACAATAGGACCCTAAAAAAGAACACTTACGTTTTATCTTGCAGTTGTTTGTTGATTTCAAAGGCAATTTTATGCACCTCGAAAGAGTCAGGGAGCTGGTGCCGTTGAACTTGTGACAGTATGCTGGTGAGGAGCCTCTTCATGTCTGGTTTTCGCGATGTCCGCACAAAAGCGCGGCACTCGAACTGGCCTCCAAGCTTACGATACACTTCTTTGGCGAGGGTGGTCTTACCAACCCCACAAGTTCCAACAATGGACACCACCTTGTGCTCTTGCTGTCCATCATTAGCCAGCCAGCCACAAAGCTGTTTGATGAAGCTGTCCACACCAACAATGTGAATGACAGCCTGGCCACATGATGATGGAGCACGGTGCTGGCATTCACCCAGCAGACTGCTGCTGTTAGGCCGCCATTTGCAGTCACTAAGATAGCTTTTGTGCCGTTGAATTGCTTCCTTGACACGAGTCCTGTATCCCAAGATCTCCCCGGTGATCCATTGACGCTGTTTCAGCTTCTGCGGAAACCGGGAGACCTTAACGCGGGGGAGTTTCTGGACGACGCTGATCCTAGCACTGCCGCCGCTGACGACTTGGGTGAGCTCGTGGATGAAGTCGTCGATGTCATATGAGAGGTCACGCACATCCTTCATCCAGAAGGTAGCCGTCGAGGCAGGGGATTCCACATCCGATGGCTCCAATAGGTAGTTGGCGATTAGGCACCGGAGATCACCTTGGAGGATGCGGAGCTTGTTCTTCTCTTCGGGCCGCAGACTGTGCTTGGGTCCCGATAGCAACGACTCCAACTTATCAGGAAGGGACCTCATGGCTCCCTGGGAAGCACTGATTTGTGCCTCCATCTCCTCGTTCCTGAAGCGAACCAAACGAGAGATTGATTAGTCTCGCTGCTTTCAAATAATAACAACATTGGTATGGACGAGGAAGAGATAATTCATTCTGTAACTGTATCTGGGCAGAAGAAATCAAGTAAGGAATGGAAGAATTAAGGTGGACATGTATGAGACTCTACCCAAATGTGTATGAATTTTCTCTGCATTCAAGGTCCACCCAACTTGTTGAGGCATATGGACCAGAGACTCACTTGAACATGGCGTAAATAGAGGGGCCATGTGTGTTTTTTATAGGACAACTGGACCCAATTGTCTTTCTTGAAACTAAACTAGGTCAAGTGGGCCCATGTGCTTTTCAAAACTAATAAGGGGATGCTGACCATTATTTTATTTTCCAATAAATTAAGTCAAGTGGACCAATTATTCAAAATTACATCAGATGTGACCCATTTGTATTTCAAAACAATAATAGGACAACTAGACGTACCCACTACTACAAAAACGATTCGTAGTTCCCTGTCACGGACAGAAAATTCGAATAACCGATTAATGATAAACTGTACACGCAGTTAGTTTTATTTACAACCGCGACTCTAATAAAGTCTATTGTCTGTTTTATAAATAAACTGAAGTTAGTAAAATTACTATCTCTACTCATTAAGAAGAAAACAGAAAATATGAGATGTTTTGGCAAACTCAGAAATTTAATTTATTTTTTACGAAAACATATTTACAATATTATAAACAGTTACGGAAAACAGAATTTTCTAAAGAAAATACACAAATAAGAGGGGCGGATGATATAGAAATACATGCAAAAATTACTGAATCATTTGAGAAAATAAAACGTTCTAAATATAGAAAAAAGGAAAATAATTTGAATACCGTTTATAGAAAAACATCTAAAGCAAGGTCTTTAAGAGATTAATTATGATCGTTGTGCACCTTGGAATTCAAGTAAGCGCTTCCAAAATATTTCTGTTTTTTCTATGTTGATACTTTTTTTTACTATTTTGTTGACTATCGTGGGACGTGTGCGAAACATCAAAAATGTGGAGGGAAATTCTACACTGAATACCGTTTATAGAAAAACATCTTTGAAGTCCACGGTTATCTCTTGCTTGCATTGGTTGAAGTGAATCCAACAACTCCAGTGGAGCCTTGCGACCGACTTGGCGAATTGACTAAGGCAAGACACTAAACAGCTCATCATGATAGAGATTAGAGATCATTCGTTTATGCAGAGACAATAATTATTGCAACTTGCAACTCACCCCAGAGACCCAGAATCATAAATCTAGTCAAGTTGCGCTATTAGATATGTTCCATAGTGACAAAGCATGTGAGAACTTATGGAGGAGCAGAGTATTGCCCTCGTTCCATCAATGGTATGTACCCACCCACATATGTAGGTGCCTTGCAACAAGTGCTGGCTTGTGCCATTTTCTGCCTCCCCTCTCAGTCTCCTCACCTCCTCTCTTATTGATCAGCGTTGTCCCATCCGTCCAAAGCAATCAATTGAGAGATGATAACGCCGGCTGGGCTAGTGGCAGAGAAAGCGGCGGCCACCGCTTTCGCAAACGTCGTCATGGGACGACTCGACAGGGAGCTCGAGAAGAAGTACCAGATGTGGAAGAACATCAAGAGGGAGAGCACATCTCTGCAAACTGACCTCGGCATCCTGGCAGCAGCTGTGGATGACTACCAGACCATGGCTGCTCATCCTCACCGCACGGCCGTCTCAAGGGTGTATGGCGAGGAGATCCGCGAGCTTACCCATGCTATTGAGGACTGCATCGAGCGGTTCCTGCACCGCGTCACCTGCAAGGCGGGAGCATCACGAGCTCGGCGCTCAGCTCATGCCATCAGGACGTTCCACATCCGTCTCCGGTTTGCTGCCAAGATCAAGGAGTTCAGGAACCGCGTGGCGGAAGCACGGGAGCGGGCGTTGAACGCTGCTGTACACGCTGATGACGCCCAACCTCAACTTCCAAACAACGGGACCACACAGCAAGTGGCTTATGCGCAGGATCATTGTCATCCTGTGGGCATCGCGGAGGCCACCAGGGAGCTCCTTGCGCTGCTCGACATCGAACAAAAGGAAGATGAAGCAGAGGGTACTAACACTAGCCCGGTTGCAACTCAGCTGAGGGTGGTTGCCATTGTGAGATTTGGTGGTTCAGGGAAAACAACCCTCACAAAGGCAGTCTACGACGTTGTCCACAAGGAGGGAGCATTCCGCTGTGCTTGGGTTGACGGGCACTCGCTGGATCATAAGGATGCCAAAGGGATTGTCAAACATATACATGATGAGCTTCAGTCGGGGGAAGTATGTTCCGCAGCATCTCCTGCAGAATACCACAAGAACAGGTGAGGGTGAGCCGGTGAGGGGAACTAAACCATGTTAATTTTTCTCCTGCCTAACCACTAGTACAAGCTAGACGTAAACCATGTAATATGGAGTATCTCGGCCAACTTATCAATCTTCTTCCAACTCTCAGAATGACAACAGGTTATCTACAATCTGCAAGCACACACTTAAATCAACGTTTTCTTACGATGATTGAAATTCTAAAATAAGTCATTCCCACATATTTGTACTCTTCAATATAGGCACAGATGCCACCAATGTTCAAAAGAAAGTGACAAGGCCGATATTGATTTTTATATAAAATCAAAGCTATACTCCTCTAGTATTTTAGAAATTTGACAATGAGATTCTATTATAGACCAACACAAAACAAACACTTCAATAAGATTATGTGCCTTAAGCAATCTACTCATACCCAAAACCAATTCCAGAACACATTAGAAATGCTTCTAGATTTACGGCCACAAATATCACCCACAAGACTAAGCAAGCAAAACAGGAATTTGAAGCTTTCAAATAATTTTTTTGAGAAACAAGACGGTTCGGTTTTTCTAGATCCGCAAATGCACAGAAGATTGACCACCGAACAAATGCAAAATCCAGAGGAAAACTTTTGAATTGGGGTTTAACTCTACTTAAATTAAGTGCTCAAGCAGTTCCTCCAAAGCCACTAGCTTTGTGCCTTCGAGAGCTAAATCTAACATTTAGAGGAACCAAGTTACTCTGCGTAGGGTATTGTTCGACTAAATGTGTTGTACCTAACCAGGCGTCCTACACTCCTAGAAGCGAGCCGTGGAGCCACTGTAGACAACAAAAGCAACCCATTGAAGGATTTGATTCTTATGCTCCCAGGTGAACAGCAAAAATGTTAAAAAAATATTATTTCTTTGACAACATACATGTTCATGTCTTTATGTGCGTTTGTAGTTGGTTTTATTGGCTCTGGTAAAAAAAGCTTAGTGCTCTAAAACACAATATTCTCAAGCACCAAATTTGTTATTTCACACATGCCACAAAACTTTTCGTTTTTTCATGAAATGAAAATTTATATGTACAGATAGGATACAAACATGTACATGTGTAAAATAAAAACGTCATTTGTTTCACCAGGGAGCACATGCTCCTGGGTGCCTATTTGAATTAGTCGGTACTGTATGTATGTTAAACTCTTATTTCCACTATCTTTTGTACTAGGTACTTGATCGTTATTGACGGCCTCAAGGACATGCACTTGATACACTGGAATACAGTGAGGAATGCCTTCAGGGACAATGGCAGAATAATTGGGACAACGGCCACTCAGTCTGTAGCTAATAGATGCTGCAACCATCCCCGCGAAGAGGATAGATGTAGCTTTGGTTATGTGTACAATATGAAAAGTCTTGGAGAAGAGGACTCTAGAAAAATAGCTCTCATGGGTAGATCTACACCTGAGTTAGTTCTAGGTGCGGCAAAACTCCTGAAGAAATGTGGTGGTCTTCCGCTTGCTCTTTATAGTGTGGCATGCCAGTTGAGCTGTGAAAAGGTACCCACAGGGAAATTTTGCAACAAACTGTGCAATGATCTGGGTACATATCTGGAACGCGAAGACGAGCCTAACTTTGCAAGGCTTAGAGGTGTGCTTAGGGAAAATTACATCAGTTTGCCTGATTACACCGTCAGGACCTGCTTGTTGTATCTAGGTATATTCCCAATGAATCATCCCCTCAAGAAGAATGTCATAATCAGGCGATGGTTGGCTGAAGGATATGCACGCCATCATCAAGGCTGGCACCAAAGTGCAGCTGATGAAAACTTCAAGACGTTTATCAACCGGAGCATCATTCTGCCTGTTGTTCCAAGCAGAAACACCATGGAGAAGACATGCAAAACTCATGGTATCATGCACGTGTTCACGTTGCACAAGTCCATGTCTAAGAAATTCATCATGCCCTTTGGATCTCAGCACAAAAAAGTCCGTCACTTCTTTATTCATGATAGCAACGGTGGAAATTCAAGAACAATACACGACATTGATTTATCTTGCACCCGATCTCTGACAGTTATAGGGAATGCAGGTGATGCTATTTCCCATTTTCACAAGTACAAACTTACACGAGTGTTGGACCTGGAAGGGTGCATTGATGTGAAAGATTATCATCTTAAAGAGATATGCAAGCTATGGAATCTGAGATATCTAAGTCTTGGGCCCAATATCACAAGGATTCCCAAGGAAATTGCACAACTTAAGTTGCTGGAGACACTTGATCTAAGCAAGACAGGTGTGAATGTGCTCCCAGTGGAAGCTGTTGGGCTACCCTGTTTGATTCATCTGATTGGAAAGTTTAAGCTTCAAGACCCAGTCAAGACAGAGAGACTTCCAAAAGAATGTATGTTGGAGACGATCAAGGGATTTGTTGCAGACAAGGGTCGGGGATTTTTGTTACTCATGGGCCATATGAAAAGGTTGAAAAAGGTCAAGATTTGGTACGACTGTGAGGAAACTAAACAAGGTCTGGTTGACACGAATAATCACATTTCCAAGGCTATCCAAAAGTACACTGAAACTCCGATGGGCGAAGACAATGTCCGCTCCCTCTCCCTTAACTTCCAAGGATTACCCCAAGGTACCCAGACTGCTCTAGATCAAGTATGTCAACACAACAGTTCGAGAGCACGCCATATATATCATCTCAGCTCACTGAAGCTACAGGGCAACTCCAACTCAGCCACATTGCCAAAGTTCGTTGCCTTGTTTCGTGATCTCACTAAACTAAGCATTTCGACCACCCTGTCTGTGACACAGCATCTCCTTTCAGTTGTTGGCGAGATGCCTGTCTTGCTGTACCTCAAGATGACTGCCAACAGCATCGATGATGGTTTCGTCATACAAGATGGGAAGTTCAGGAGCCTTCACCGCCTATGCCTTGTGCTCAAAGTTGTGGGGACATCTGTCCTAACGATCGAAGATGGAGCTCAGCCGGAGATTATCTCGCTGCAATTAATCTGCAAGCATCTAATTGGTCTTTCCGGCGTCAAAATCATGCGCCTCCGTGAGCTGAAGGAAATTTCTCTTCATCCTGAGGTGGATGAAAAAACAAGAAAAGTGTGGGAAGCAGAGGCGAGGAGCCACCATAACAGGCCGGATATTTTGGCCATGGCAGGTGAACTTCAGGAGATATCAGCTGCAGTGGAGGAACCGGCTCATGAGTATCACGTCCGAGAGGAACCACCTGCAGAGGCTGAGAGTAATGCTACAGATCCCCTCAAATCCGGACTCGTAGTTAATTTCGCTAAAGGATCTTTCATGCTGGATGCGGTGCAACTGCAAGAGGTGGACCCTTCAGCAACATGCTAATGAAGCGAGGCATTCTACAGGGACCCTTGCGACTGGCACAAAATTAATGGAGTAGAAGAGAAGGACAAAGGTGAGGAAACTTGACTTTGTGTCCATTCGATGAGCCTGCCTACCTTCCTGAAGTTTGTTGACCTTTTTTCTGCTTGGACAGCCCATGGTGATGTTGTAAAGCTATGTACAACTGGTTTGAACAGCTGTGCCTCTTTTGAATGCTTTATTTGGTGTTATCATTGGGGTAGTTACTTATTTTTCTTTCAGAATTTTATTTTTCCTTTTTTGTCAAACATGGTAGTCACTAGTTAAATTTCTGTCGTGGTGGTAACTGCAATCTAGACATGCTACTAACTACTCATCATCACAGCACATTCATCTACACACGAAAAAACAGGAACAGAATGAAGGAAAGCAAGGGAGTTACTGGTTAAATTTAAGTCGTGGTGGTAACTGTAGCCTAGATATGCTACCAACTATGCATGCTCACACGACATTCATCTACACACGGAAAAAAGTAACAGAGTGAAGGCAAGTAAGTTGTTACGCACATTTGGTCATTGTGTCGCAATTCTTCGCAGTTCTTCACATGAGGGCATCCAGGAAGCAGACTCCATTCGTTGCAGCAAGCCGACTGCAGTTTCGTCCTCCAGCAATACCGTCGCAGCGTGTGGCACTAAACCGGGCACCACGACTCCGTGGGTAGCTATGCCGACTCGGCCGGTGCTGCCACTAACCACAATCGAAACATTAGGCTCGACATAACAGAGATGATGGAAAAATGAACACGAAGTAGATCGCAAGTCGCTGCAACCGTCAAGACAAAGCCACTGTTACTCACTCGGTCATTTCGTCAAACACCTTATGTGCAGCGCATGAAACACCACCACTGAGGAGATCGGTGGAAGGAGAAACCCAACAGCAGTGAGAGACAGGGGAGTGTCTGCCTTCGATTCACTTGATGCCCACGGCTAGCATATTGGTCGGTGCTGCCTCCAGGACGCTCCCCATGCGATTGCTCTGTTTGTCCCCATGGGCCTGCTCCCGCCTGCCTCCACGACGCAAGGACTCGAACGGCCGCCGAGGAGAATGATGGCAGCGGTAAGCACTTCGTCGGAGCGGTCGAAGACGCCCTCTGCGGCGCCGCGCCGGACCAGGAGGCGGCGACGTCGGCCTCTGCGGCGGAGGACGGCGGCGGCGGCAAAATGCTTCTAGCTAGGCACACGCGGGGATTTTCCGCCGACGTGGCGTGCTGACTCAGCAGAGCGGGTGGATTGTGACTCATCTTCGCACCGACGTGTACTTTTGGGTAATTTGCTTTTGCAAAAAACAGCAATGTGTCTGTTCTCCGATCGAACAAACCCTTTCGAGCCCAAATTTTATACTCCCTCCGATCCATATTAATGGTCTCAACATTGTCTAGATACGGATGCATCTAGTCTAAACTTAGACTAGATGCATCCGTATCTAGATAAAGTTGAGTCCATTAATATGGATCGGAGGTAGTACTACTTCCTTCGTTGCTAATTACTACTCCCTCCATTCCAAATTAATTGACTTCCATTTGTCCAAATGTGGATGTATCTATACTTATAACATGTCTAGATACATCCACATGTGGGTAAATGGAAGTCAATTAATTTGGAACGGAGGGAGTATAAGATAATGAATAATATACAGACTAAAATAAATGAATATACACACTATAAACATGTTTAGATGCATACGAATATGAGAAAACTGTGAAATGTTATAAAAACAGAGGGAGTAGTTGTTGTCGTATTCATCAGATGCATGACCGGATTGGGCCGGGCGTTCCTACACATGGCCGTGTCGAACCACGCTCTAACCGACATGGTAAGCATGTTTCATTTGCAAAATTCTAGTTCAAATTTTGGTGAAATTTTTTAAACCAAAAAACCTAAAAATCCCATTTACACATATCCCTAGCCCTACGACTTGGTATGATCTCCTTTGATGAAATATTCTACCGCTCCGAATAGCAAAGCTTATCCTAGTGAGGATTTGGTGCACCCGACACCAGTGCTCCCGGGATTTAAAATATTCAAAATTTGTACTTTTGAGTTTCAAAAGATCACAATTTTTGTCAGATGGATACGTACAGGTACATTGTATATTTTTGCCATATTTCTATGAAAAGGCATTGTATTTTGGGCTATAAAGAAATTGAGAGAAAAAACTCTATTTTGGTTAATTTTTTTGTCTTTTTTTGTGGCCCAACTATTATGTATTTTCTTACGAAAATTGCAGCGTCCGTTGTGGATGTGTATACGTAGTTTTAGTTTTTCATTAATCTTTTGGAGGCACAGTAAATACGATTTTGAAAAACGAGAGCACTGGTTCCATGTGCAAGAAACACTTTCCGACCTTATCCTCCAATATCCGGTTCTGATTCCGTCTCCACGTTCGAATTTCCTTTTAACTAACGTGGGAATATCCATAGCTTACGTGGAATCAATCAAGTAGTAATCCATCAAACCCTCATGAATTTGTCAGCTAGTGTAGTAGGTTGCTTGTTTGACCTAGTTACTACATGCATGCATCCACCAAGTTGACCGTGAATGCACGTGGTAAGTGCCACCAACCGCTCCTAATCTCACTCTATAAATACATAGCTCGACCAGTGTGTTATGCATAAGTACCAGACACACCCACACAATGACACAACACAACAGCAGGCTTGGTTGATCACTGTAAAACCGACGATGAGCTCCACCGGTGAAGAGAAGAAGACGGCCTGGCCGGAGGTGGTGGGGAAGACCATCAAGGAGGCAAAGGAGATCATCCTCAAGGACAAGCCCGACGCCGACATCGTCGTGTTCCCCGTCGGCGGTCGTCGCCCCACCGAGGAGTTCGTGATCAACCGCGTCCTTGTCTTCGCCGACACTGTCGCCCAGATCCCTCGCGTCGGTTAGATAGCTAGCCTTGGTAATTAGCTAATAGCTCTTGCGTGATGTTGATCCTTCTTTTTCTATCTATTCGAGCGGTGGTACGACCACCTTATCCTTAAAAAATATATACGTGCATGGCTCAGTGCTCATGATTAATAAATTTGTGTTGGAGGAGGAGGAATAAAAGTGTATGCATCTCTCTCATGCGGGAGCTCAAATCTATATGGTTTGTTTTGTGAGAGTTCCCGAAATGCTGCTCCCGATGGGAGTCGACCTTGGGTTCCTGAGCGGCCCTGTCCTCAAAATTATAAAAATACATAATATATAGCTAGATTAAATATGTACATGGTATCACAATTATAGACCAACCACCGACAGGAAATAGATCGTGGATGACTAAGAATCTCCAAGCATGGATACACCAACATAGATCTAACGTGGACGTGGAACATAACAGAAAAAAAAATGAATTGTACAGATATCTGATGCAACTAAGTAAATAAACCCGAATAAATTGCAGATTGCATAAATTCCTGGTAACACAAAATGTGCAGCATAACAGAGCAGAGAAGACCACAGGCACATAACAGAAGAAAATTGGGGGGGGGGGGGGGGGGAGCGTAAAACACCTGCACGGCTAGATTTGGAGAAGGAGGATGGCCACATTAGTCTAGACATCGTGTGGACGGCCGAGTCCATCCATCTGATACCGGGAAGAGGTTAATTAGTGCGATCCAGATCCTCAGCATGTCTTCACGACAATTCTATTTAGGCAGGCAACCTTGAGTGAGTGTGATCAGTATGCGGACTCTATTTCGCATTGCCATGATACGAAAGGTCGAACTCAGAATTTTCATCCCAAATTAAAGCAAAGCCTCGAGGTCCACATAGATGTAAATTTTTCGCGTTGGAATATACCATGAGAGTTTACAACTATCACTTAACAATGTCGCTAGTTTCCAAACGAAGAGTACCTTTGCTCTCCTATTGCTTCACACAAATCTTTGTTGTTATTGGTCAACATTGTTCTGTCAAACAATTTATCCCGATATAACACATATAAGAATATGTTAGCCTTATTTTGAATATCACCATTCGCAAACAAAAAACATACACACCTATAGGTCTTTTAGGAATAATAGTCTCCTTATACAACTTCCTTTGACGAAATTCATAGACGGAAATAATCGATGGCCGTCTTGGAACGAAAACCCACAGACTAGAAATGTGTGACATAGTCCTTGAAGAGCTTCTCTATGTACAATTGTGGGTTCTCATGCGACAATAGCTCCTTGATCGGGCCATAGGCCCTCGTCGAACACGGGATTGGGAGGCATGCTATCGAGACCCTCGGAGCGGCGGAACTTTGTGCTCCACGCTCCGGAACCTGTCATTTGAGGCAATCTGCACATGTGCCCACGTAATTATTATGCAAATGAACGAACATACACCTCATGTTCTTGGCGGTTTTGGTGTCGGTTAACTTTGGCCAGACATACCTGCAAGAGATCACTGATGTTGACGATGAACGCACCAGGAATCGGCTCCACATTGACCCACCGGTTCTCGTGGAGAACCTGGAGCACGCCGACGCTGTCCTGGAGAAGAACGGTGAGGAACCCGATGTCGGTGTGGCGAGTGGTGCCGATGGCGACCTCAGGCTCGGGGCAGGGCGGGTAGTAATGGCACACTATCAACTGGTGTGGAGACCCAGTGCCTCTGACAGTAGGCCGAACAACGTGTCCCACATGTTTCTCACGTGTTTCGCATAGTCAAAGAACAAGTCACTGCATGCATGTTTTGTCAAACGTGACGTGGACATTGGGCAGATTTCTTCTAGTACGAGAAATGATGGAGGGATTAACAGCTAACGTACGTACCGGCGGCAGGAGTCCGGCATGTCGGGGGCGGCGGGAGGGTCGGGCGCGACGCGGAGGTAGAGGGTGTCGCGCCAGTTTGCCACCTCGGACTGGTGGAGGTCAAAATTGTAGGTACTTGACGGGCCTAGCAGGGTCCCGCGTGTAGAGGCGCGCCTTGTCGGTGCCCTCGCCGCCGGGGGGCCTCGTGGAACGCCCGGGCGGCATCCAGCACTGCCGCCATCGACTCCGGAGGCACGCCGTGGCCCGTTACCTGGAAGAACCCCCACTCTGCCGCGGCGCGTCCCACGGCAGCTACGACGGCCGGACGGTCCCGGCACCCAAGGTCAATCACCGGGATGGCATCAGCAGGTTCTTGGACGCCGGCTGGGTGGACGTCATCGTTGTCGACGGGCTCCAGTTCGGCATCAGGGACGCGGAAGATGCGGGGGACGCGCGTGACGCCGGAGGCGACGAGGCCGTGGACGCCGGCAAAGGTGGCGTCCAGAGCGCGGAGCTCGGCAGCGCGGTCGTACGCGGCCGACATGGCAATGGACGAATGTACTCCCTCCGTTCCAATTTAATTGACTTGCTATCCACCACATGTGGATGTATCTATACATGTAACATGTCTATATACATCCATATTTGGTGGATACCAAGTCAATTAAATTGGAACGGAGGGAGTACGTGGTTGGAGCTGGATGGTTGGTGGCGGCGTGTGGGCGTGCTCGGTTGGTTCTTTGCTTGTTTTTATCTGCTGGCTAGCTTGTTGATGGTCATGGACTCATGGTCAAAAGTGCAATCTCAGCTAGATCATGGCCGGCTTAATTAACCTGCGATTGTCTCTTTGTTCAACACTTTTTGTAATACTATAGGCGATTATGGCTTGGTTTGGTCCAAAAGCCTTAGTATAGGCGATTATACCAAACGACTACTTGCTTAGCAACGGGGCTCTTCATTTCTGAAAACAAGGTGTATAAATTTTTGCTGAATTCAAACTATGAAAAGTTTGATCCTATTTATAGAAAATTTATCATTAATTATAATACTCCATAGACATATTATGAAAATATATATTTAATGATGTATTTAATAGGATTGACTTGATATTGTACAAGCTGATAGTTTTTTGTAAATTTTAATTTCGCCAAAATTTAAGCCCCATCTTCTATGAAACGGAGAGTATAGATAATGAAGTGCATACTGAAAATCTTTCTGCATATGCTAGTCCACAACTGGAGTGAGAGGGCATGCAGACGGCCATCAAGGTTTCTCTCCGCCGCCTCTAAATCAAATCCCACCACACTCCGGTAGAGACGGCGACCCAGAGGCACGCAGGTTCCTCCAGGCCGCCGCCTCCGCCTCCGCCGCCGCCACCTCTGATGACACTTCCGATGACGGGGAGCGACGTGGGCGGCGAACCAACAACATCCAAGTTATCCACGTCGGAGCCAGAAGGGCCGCACGATTTAGAGCTAGATCAGTGGTTTAGTTTTAATTTCATTTAACTTTGTTAAATGTCGTTTCTTAAATTTCGTTCAAGTTTGTTAAATGTCCTTCAAGGGTGTGTTTGGTTCAGTGGATAGAATTCAGGGGTTGAGGGCATCCCCAACCACCTGGTTAGGGATAGCCAATTTTTCTGTTTGGTTCGGTAAAACGCTAGATGGTTAGGGATAGCCATTTTTATGTTTGGTTCAAAGGTTCAATAATGGACTGGTTGCTGCTGTAACCTCTTTTGCCGAGGTGGTGAGATTAGCATAACAAAGAAAAATGAATAATGGTTAAATATTGTACAGTATTAGTCTTGGTGCTACTCCAGTACTCCCCGTCAAATAGAAAATCCTGATTGCTGCTCCTAGAGTCCTAGTCGTACCAAATCTGAGCTTCCTAAACTCATCCTTCTCTGTAGATCTGAGCTTGCTTCGTATAGGAGGAGAGAGGCGCTGCAGTTCAGCCACCGTCAGCCAGCAGGCCACCGAGCGCCCATGGCTGCTGCCTCCGTTTCCCTACAAACGCCGCCTGGTCGTGCTAGATCCGGCCGCCGGTAACTCCAATCTGGCCACGGTCTGGGAGAGAGGAAAACGAGAGGAGCAGACAGAGGAAGAAGAACGAGCGAGTCATCGAAGAAAATTGTTCGGCGGTGACAACGCCAACCAGAAGTGGTTGCCCTTGTCCGGCAGATTTGGGCGGACGAGCTCAACCAGTTTTTCGAGGAATATTCTCCGAATATGGCTATCCCTGCCACCCCTCGGTCTCTAAACCAAACGCAGGATAACCACCAAAAAAGTGGTTATCCCTCACCATCCAGTGGATAGCCACTGAACCAAACACACCCCAAATTGCAATGAAATATCTCCGTTTCGTCCATATTCAAGATTCATTTTTTTTTTGGAAAACCTTATTGGACGGCAACGTGTGCCGGCGCTCCCAATAACACTTGTCCGACAGAATTGCCGGACGCTTTATTTGGATCGCCAATGGAGATGCTCTTACGTACGGCCTTCTAATTATGCCAATGTCTTGTTTTTTCAGTTGCAACTAGTGTTGTACGACAGTACAAGTCAACGAGTGTCCTGTTGGCTAGCTGCTGGTGTTAGCTGTTCATATACATACGTGTTACATGTAGCATGTTTACGCAAAATGTATCAAATATCAGGTACAACGCAATTTTATTTAAGCACTAATATTAATCGGGCAACCTATCAGGTCACCCATGGACGAAAGTCTGTGTCCATACCCTGATTGCGTCGTCCATGACCAATACCCAATTACACATGGATAAAAACAACAACTCACACCCTGCCCATGGGACAAATTGCCGGGCTTACACATGCCCCAAGGGATTTTGAAAGGTGCTCTCTTCCACTTCAAGAATGATTTTGATGCTATTCTGCGTATCTTGATTTTGAAAGGTGCTCTCTTCCACTTCAAGAATGATTTTGATGCTATTCTGCGTATCTTGCCTCTCAAGATACGCAGAATAGCATCAAAATCATTCTTGAAGTGGAAGAGAGCACCTTTCAAAATCCCTTGGGGCATGTGTAAGCCCGGCAATTTGTCGCTAAATAGGATGGAGCACTTGGTTCGGTTTATGAGCTTCCCGGAGGCCATCTCGAAAATTCATATGGCTATTTGATCACTCGAGTTTGGATATTATTTGCTTCAAAGAAGAAGAGGCTATCGTCGGCAAAAGGGAGGTGGGTCACTCCCGGTGCACGCCGACAAATTTTCAATTCCTTGAGTTCTTCCAAGTAGACTGCTCTTTGCAATACTTTCGAGAGGTGTTCCACGACGAAGAGGAATAAATAGGGCGATGTTTTATTGAATCATATTGGTGACAAAAAATCCATCTTGTGCTTGTCTGCAAATTTCGCCTTGCTAGATTATTCCTGGCCAGTATAACTCTTCTACGAACAACAAAAGAAATATAGATCTTTAGAAACGTTTTTAGTTTACAGAGTTACATATGTAGTTTATTGAGTATTATTCACACGAACATAGCAGTTTACCTGATCAAGATACAATGAGTTAATAAAGAATTTCCCGTTCTTATGCAAGTTCCATCAGAATTCATATGTATAACTGAGGTAGCAAAGGCCGATTAGATCTCCACGGAATGACAGGACCTCTGCCGAGAGCGCGATGAAATACTTTCGGCGAAGGACCGAGCACACGGCAAACGTCCATTTCCAGCTGTGAATCTCACAAGAGAGCTAAAGGACCCAAATATTTTGTAAATGATCGGTCCGTAAGACAAGCGGATATCCTCAACCTACATGTAATTATCACCCATTATTCTTAAGCATGAACGATACATTCCTGCATATCGCTTCGCTAGCAAATCAATGAAGCTAGCCAATGTAGGGGGCTTGGGCGACTGTGTCGACAAAGATGCGGACGCGGTTGGGCCTCAAGTCCCTGGTCATCGGCGCACCCACGGGTAGGACAACGATGTCGACGTCCGGTTTGTCCTTGAGGATGATCGCTTTGGCCTCCTCGATGGTCTTCCCAACCAGCTCCGGCCACATCCTCCTTGGCTCCTCAACACCCCCGGCTCCGACCGCCGTGACCTCGTCGGTGGAGCTCATGATCGATCGGGCCGGCGCGCTGCAAAACAATTCGGTCGAAACGAAAAACAAGCACTGTTATACAGAGCTAGCAAGGGATTACTCGCGAAAAAATATATCTGTGATCGATCGGGGACTCACTAGCTAAGTAATGGAGCTGGAGCTAATAGCTTAGTTATGAGTCTTTGAACTTGATCGATATTTGCATAACGCGTATGTGTATTTATATCCAGAGAAGCAAATATCTTTTTTTTTTTTTTTTTTTTTTGCGGTTATCTGCAGATCGAAGAGAGTCTCTAGATGCAGGCGTACGTGCGTCATACACGCGGTACCTGTGGATTGGCCGCCCCAGATTTCGGGATGGGGTCACGCGTACGTACGGCTACGACAGCTTACCACGTGATTCACGGACGGATGGATATGGATCCACGTGTAGCTTAGCTAGGTAGATGGTGTGTCATGGCGCTCACCGGCAGCGATCAAAGCCGTTATACTATGCTCGCTGCATCCTGCATATATAAATCATACCAGAAGGGGTTGGTGCGCTTTGCTGCGTCTGAGCGTATTATTGCGATCATGAATATATGACATGCTGATCGGATTAAAGATTAGTGTCTCATACATGATTAGGTACACAAGTTCATACCCTTTTCAGGAAATATTGCACAGATTGGTCTATAACATACCCTATAAACTGTATAATATTTTTTAATCTCTTAACGGGACGAGCCCAACAACCGGAGTGTAGACAGTGATGAGTTGTACGATGCGGGGCTAGTCGAGCTGGAGGCAGAGCTACCGTGTGTCGCTCGTGCTCGTGCTTGCAGGACGAGAAGGAGGAGGCATAGTGAGGAAGGGGAGGGGAGGAGGGCCGCTCGGGTGGCTCATCGGTCAGAGCTACAAAGGGGAGTCGCGCATGGAAGGAGAGCGACGACATCACTCGAGGACGATCCCCACCGATTCGCGGCCATATCGGTTCAGAGTTGTGGCGGACCTATCGGATCGAGGCCGAATCAATGAGAGAAGAGCCGATGGTGGTCACCGGAGGAGAGGCGTGAGAGTGACATGAAAATTTTGACTGGCAATGCCGCGCTTGGTGACCTTTAAACAGTGGTGGTGTATTCACGGCCGAATCGATTAGAGTGGTGGCGAAACTGCCGGATTCTAGGCAAAATCGATGGGAAGAGACGACACTAGTCACCGGTGGAGAGTTGTGAGGATGACATGAAACTTCCGATTGGCAGTTAGCATGGGCGTGTTGGTATTTCTTTTATATGGTAGCAGTCCAAATATTTTATATTTGCAAACTTGATGTTATTTGGCAAAATTTAATAGCTGATGGCGCAAGATTTGTTTTTCCCCAGATGACCTAGAAAAAGTTATGTCCTAAAATAGGGCAGCAATTGAACATGCTTTAAGAGAAGGGAAGAACCTTAATTTTGTGCGTATATCGAAAACTAAGTTGTGTATTCATCTAAACGGACAAATAATATTTTTTTCTAGAATGATCTTATGTATCCAATGGAACGTTGCCACCTAGAGTTGTGTATTCATCTAAACATACAAATATTATTTATTTCTACATTTATCTTATGTATCCAATAAAATATTGACACATGGATGAACCATAGAGCTCTATTTCTAGGGTGATTTCTACATTTATATTATGTATCCAATAAAACGTTGACACGTGGATGAACCATGGAGCTCTATTTCTAGGGGGATTGTATATTGTAAAGAGACAAATAATAATTTTTTCTAGAATGATCTTATGTATCCAATGGAACGTTGCCACCTAGGTTTGTGTATTCATCTAAACATACAAATATTATTTATTTCTACATTTATCTTATGTATCCAATAAAATATTGACACATGGATGAACCATAGAGCTCTATTTCTAGGGTGATTTCTACATTTATATTATGTATCCAATAAAACGTTGACACGTGGATGAACCTTGGAGCTCTATTTCTAGGGGGATTGTTTTTTTTTTTGAACAGGATCCGGCAATTATATTAGGAAGCAAAGCACAAATTACATCCAGGATCAGAGGAAACCAAAATTACAAAAGATCCAGAAGAACTTGCACCCAACACCCCGAACAACAAGAGGAAGCAGAGCCGAATCCACCCCAAACCCCAGAAGCCTAGCCTCCGCCGGAGCTGCCGTACCACCATCCCCGGGAGAGCAAGCACCTCCACCAAAGTAGCAGGCTGCAGAACCGGCCGCCGCGCCGCGACGGACACCCAAGACGCTGAACGAACTCAGCCGTAGCGCTTGCCTCCACGATCCACCGATCTTCCCGCCAGCTCCGCATCGGCCGGGCCAGCCGCCCAACGAAACCGCTCTCTGGACGCCCACTCCCCTCGCCGCCACGGCCGGCCGGAGCAAGGACGACACCGAGAGCCACCACCACCACCATGGCAACCAAAAACGGAACAAGCACCTCCACCACCTTCCCCCTTTGCCACCTCGGCCAGACAGAGGAGCTCACCCGGAAGAACCACCTCACCCTCCCAGAGCCACCGAAGGCCTGACGACGACGGAGAGTAGGGAAACAAACCCCACAGAGAGCGGCCGCCGGCGTCGCCACGCCACCCGCTCAGGGGGAGCAAGAACTCCAGAGATCCGTAGATCGAGGAGTACCAAAAGCACCAGCCCCGCAGGCCGGTGGACCGAACACACCTCCCTCCCGCCGTCGCCGGCGAGGAAGAGGGAAGGAGGCGGAATTATTCCTCCGATCCGGCGCCGAAACCCTCCCGAAGACGCCGCCGGAGAGGCACCTAACTACCCTATCTACAGGCCAAGTGACCGGGAACGACACCCCCGCCCTCCCCCGCCGCCGTAGCGGCGAGAGAAGGCGCGGATCTGCTCCGGCACCGGCGGTGAGAAGGGGAAATTTACTTTTCGCCCCGACGCCTCTCTCGGGAGCACTGTAGAGGGAGGGGAAGGGAAAAGCGCTTTTTAGGGGGATTGTATATTGTAAGGACTAGCATTATATATCTATCCCTTTCAGATGTGACATCCTCCAATATCTTAGCTCCCGAGGAATATAAAGCTGTGGTACGATTTGAGATGGGTCCGGGATGTGTATGCATTAGCGAGTGGAGAGTTCAGTGGCTAGATTTCTTTAAGCAATAAACAACTGTGTACGTCCCAAACCGTATACTGTATACACAGTTTCTGATTTGAATAAATCATTTGGCTATTTCAGCGTATTATCGGAGACCTACAGATACTAAGTGGAAACACGCTGAAGAACGTCTCGAGAAGATGTTGAGTAGTTGGAATGAAAAACTCCTCTATATCGAGGGAAGGTTGGATCTCAAATCCCTGGTCATTAGCGCGCCCACGGGCAGGACGACGATGTCGACCTCAGGTTTGTCCTTCAGGATGGTCTTCCCGACCAGCTCTGGCCACATCCTCCTTGGCTCCTCAACACCTCCGGTTCCGGCCTCCGTGACCTCGTCGGTGGAGCTCATGGTTGATCGTGTAGGAAATTGTGTCTTGCAACATTTTATACATTGTCCGGAATTAAACTTCAGTGTGGAAGCATCACGGAAATAACAGGGAATTAATGATGTGGAATTATACTTAAGAAAATATATTTAAGGAAGCCGGTATGGCTATACTGGAACACAGTATATATTAATATGCTGGAATAATACCCGGTAACAGTATAGAGCGGAATACCAGGTTGTCCATAGGATTGGCTCTATGGATTGTTAAAGCCTGCGAGTTTGATTTTGTATTCGAACTCGGCGCATGACTCACACATGCGTGTTGGGACCTAATTGTTTAACAGTAATAGGCTCGGTTAATGGCTGTTAATGATAGTGGTTGGTTTAACAAGTCACGAGTCCTATCTGAAAACAGATTGAGTTATCTGGAATTTGGAGTCTATATAAAGGTCCCACCCTCTAGACTCAATATGCATTGTGAGCGGCACCACCGATAAGGCAGAGGAATAGAGGGTAGACCGAATTAGATCCAAACCCTAATTTCTAACATTGGTATCAGAGCTCACGTTCCGGCGTGCGGTCGCCGCCAGTGATCCGTGGTTGGGCATGTACGGCCGCCGCTCGTCGTTTTATCCGCTGCGTACTGTCCGTGCCAGATCGATTGGTCGTCTACGCGGGTGCTTATCCGCCTCGGCCATCACGATCCTTCGTCGAGCTGTTTCCGCCGTGCGGGCATGCTGTGCTGGGTTTGATCTGCTAGGTGTCGTCGCCGGAAAACCAATCCGCTGCAAAGGTTCAGCGTCGCACCGCCGCTATCTCCGTCCCTGCTTCGATCTCGCTTCCGTCACATGGATTTGTCGTCGATTGGTTCCGCACAGCTGTTTCCGCTGCGGCATGTTGTCTCCGCTCTCCCGTGGCGAATCGATCGATCGGCCGTCAATATTCATGACCTACGTGGCGCAGGCGTGCGCTCAAGTAGCTGAAGACTTCGCTCGATCTGGATAGTAGTAGTAGAGCAGGTTCTCTGCACGCACGGATCGAGAAAGAGCTGTCACGCAGATTGAGAAAGATGACAGACCGTCGCTGCCTCCGCTGTGCCCCGCCGTCTGCTTCTTCCGTGTGCGTATGCGCTATGCTGTGGTGCCGTGATGATCCATGAGCTGCTGCGTGGAGTCAATCAAGGACACAGAAATTAAACTAAGCTAGTATGCAAGTTGCAGCGCTCCTGGTCTGGAAATTGCTATGGTAATTCAATGTCGCAGGAATTGCTAATTGATTGTTTTTTGCACTGCACTTGACGGACGTGCACCGGAATTTGGTGTTCTCTGGAACTCGATAGAGCAATTGGGATTATAAGAAGACTCTGTTTGATTAGCCACTCACATTTAAGTGAGGAAGAGAAAATTATTGCTGGAAGATTGCTGCCGTAGTACGTTGATTAAGGAATCAAAGATTCAATGACAGATTTGTTTGTTGTCAAATATGGAAACTAATTTGTGTTGTCGAGCTGGAAAACGTGGAATTATTTTGCATACTTGAGGACTGAATCTGGAAATCAGTCTGTCTTGGTGCGCTCAATTTTTCTTTCTCACGTGGAGGAACTTTCCCACGGAACTTGCTGCGCTACATATCGGTAACATTTTTTCCTCAAAGTCAATGACATTATACAGTGTATTATCTAAGTTATTTAGAACATGCAGTTTTATATGTCATAATTAACGGTTTGGAAAGGAAAAATCATGTATTTATTTCAGCTGAATATATTGATATGTCTGAACCGGAAAAGTCAAATGAAAGTTTGGACTAGGAAAATTGACTAGTTCAAATAGGTATATCAGTATTTGATTCTTTATCTGTTATATATGAGAGTGCACAGATTACATGGAATACTTTGTGTAACCTGGAAGAGGACATATATATACTTTGAAAATGTGGACTTCTTTTATTGGACACCACTCGCCTTTAGAGGAAGTTGGAATTCACTCCGAGGAAATTTATTAAACTCATTGTCAGACGGGTTAATTATTATTTTTGCTACTATGTTTTTAATTGCTACGGGATTTACATTATCACCGGAATATACTGGACTCATTGGATTACTCCGAAATCTATCGGAGTATTTTAATAATTCATCGGAATTCTCTGGCGCAACGATGATGAGGCGACATGCATGAAGCATGTTTATAATGGAAGTGGCATTACTTATTATTTTGGAGGAATATGGGAAAACTCCAATGGAAGAGTAAATCGATATTTACTCAACGGTATGTCCAATGTTATTTCTTGCACTAAATATTTATTTGTCACTACTTTTCCATATAGTTGGATATGGACTTTGCCTCTACATCATAATTTGATGGAATACAATATATAGCAAATTTACTGACATGTGAACAATTTCAAAGGAATAATAAGTGTATTAATTAGTCACTAATGATAAATTGTATATACTTTGGAATTGGAAATTATGTAATCGAACTCTGTTTATGGAGGAACTTTGTTTTTGTCACTTACGAGGAGAAGGAATTTTAATTTACACTTCTCTATCGGAATTTGTTGGTAATGTATGCTATGTGGAAAAGGAAGAGTGGAATTATTGCTCAATGAAAATCAGTGCATTATGGAATTTAACACAATGGACTCATTTATCTTGACAATCTATTGGAAGTTGGTGTACAAACTGTACATTTTGTGAAGATCACTCCATATGGAGGAATACTTGAAATAGGAACACATGCTCTGAAATTTATTGTTGATGAAATTTATGACTTTGTCATACTCTACAAACATAATTACGCTTGTTAATTATGGAATTATAAACTTTAAGTGGTAGGACTAACAATTATGGATTTCTCTTCAATGTGACATTTGGTTTTACACTCCCATTAGAGGTTCAATTATTTTATCTCATTTACAACTTGGTCACATATCAAGGAACATAATTAGTGGATTATTAATTCTGGAATTCAAAGCTTTAGTGGGAGGATTATGATACTTTATCAACACATATTTATGTCGGAAGGTTTTTGTTGTATTAACATCTCATACTGAAGTGGAAAATCAGTTCATAAAAGGATTACAAGGTTTGAAACTGATTGGTGGGGGAAGTACACTTCAGGAATATTAATTGAAATAATGTGATGAGCATGGAATTATTCACCGCTGTTGATGTCATATACTCCATGGTTGAATGGAGGAATACAACTCTTGGATTATGAAAGCATTACATACTACTATTTGTTGAGTAAGTCATTATTTATCACAGTCACTGTTTGTATTTTGTGAACTGGAAGGAAGTATTCTATTTATATTTTGGTAGTATGGAATTGGAATCATTGTTTACTACAAAGCACGCCAAGATTTATTTTTAATGTTTATATTTCTAGTGGATCAAATGGTATTTCGTTTTTGATCTGGAAAAGTGAAAATTGGTGGAAAGTAGGAATATGATATTTCTCATGAAGGGTGTGTTTATTAATAGTCACACTGAAATATATGTGTTAAACTCAAAGGAAAACACCAAGTTACACTCCCAACACTAACATGCTTAGGAAAAGTGGGAGGAATTAAATTGGGCCATCATATCTTGGCTACTATTGTGTGTTATTTGAGGAAGTTACTCTATATTTTAGAGGAAAGAAAAATACTAAACTTGTTGCTAATGTTAACTATGGGTGGAAACATTGCGGGAAGGAACAAACTCAATGATGAATAATAAAAGTCTGGGAACTTGTTATTTTACCAAACAACCGCATGCCTATAGGATGTTATTGGATTTATTTACAAGGAAGTTTAATGCAACATTCTTAGTGGAAGTTACAATTCTAAGTTTGTTGTTTAATTCTTTACACAAAGGAAATATATACTTTGTGGAAACTCTGGAATTTAGAGGAGGTGTTGTTGTTTAATTATTTGCACAAAGGAAATGTTATACTTTGTGGAAACTCTGGAATTTAGAGTAGTAGTTGTTGTTTTACTATTTACCCAAAGGAAGTGTTATATTTTGTGTAAACTCTGGAATTTAGAGGAGGTGGGAACAATGACAATGTTTGCTAATTGAATTGACCAATTCATGTTTTTTGGAACAAGCTTCACATCAATGGTATGTCAGGTCATATGGATTTATTTATGATGGAAGATAATGGTTTTATTTATAATGGAAGACAATTATATATAAAGGTTAGTGTTAATTGTTTTGTGTTATTGCTACATGTGCTAACTATGTCCTTATTGTTTTTGAAATATCACATTGATGGAAGTGAAGCTTGGTTCGGTTCTAACTTTCATATGAAAGGTATGTTGAAGCTTCCAATCTTTTGGGAGTGGAATTACATAGAGAAAGTTTTGATACTTTTTTCTATGGAAAAGTGCAAACATGTCATGTACCTTTTGATTAAGGGAATGATACTCTGCGAGGAATTATATTTAAACTCGTGAGGAAAAAGGAAGAATAATTGTCATCCTCAGTTATTGTGGGACATTATTCGTGCGACCTGAACTTTGCCATGCCGTTGTAATTGTTGCTATTTTGATTAGCACGGAAACGATTTGCTGGAATTATTAGCAAACGGAATATGAATCTTATTGAAATTTTTGGAATCACATAATGGACTTGTCGCGCAATGTCAAGGAAATATGGATTACTCATTATTCATTGATGATCTCAACCTTCAACTACGTGGATATTGACGCTATTTGTGATCTTGGTGAAAGGTAATCTATTTTATGTTATGTGTTAATATTTACTTTTGTAGGTCTTTATGGTGTACAAAGGAAACATGATTTAGTACTCGTTATTTATGAAATATGAATACTTTGATGCATCAAGCATTGAAGGAAGGTCTATGGCTAAGGAATTTTCTTTGTGAACTTAAGGTCGTGGAAAGGTGCATCATAACCTGTTACTTTGTGATAATTTGACTCCAAAAGTCACAAAGGTTTATATACAACGTGAGTGCACTGAAGGAAGGAATTAACGCCTAACCATGTAATAGCATGGGAATTCACTGAGCTGAAATAAAATGTTTTCAGTCAAGTGGGAGATGTAGGAAATTGTGTCTTGCAACATTTTATACATTGTCCGGAATTAAACTTCAGTGTGGAAGCATCACGGAAATAACAGGAATTAATGATGTGGAATTGTACTTAAGGAAATATACTTAAGAAGCCGGTACGGCTATACTGGAACACAGTATATATTAATATGCTGGAATAATACCCGGTAACAGTATAGAGCGGAATACCAGGTTGTCCATAGGATTGGCTCTATGGATTGTTAAAGCCTGCGAGTTTGATTTTGTATTCGAACTCGGCGCATGACTCACACATGCGTGTTGGGACCTAATTGTTTAACAGTAATAGGCTCGGTTAATGGCTGTTAATGATAGTGGTTGGTTTAACAAGTCACGAGTCCTATCTGGAAACAGATTGAGTTATCTGGAATTGGAGTCTATATAAAGGTCCCACCCTCTAGCCTCAATATGCATTGTGAGCGACACCACCGATAAGGCAGAGGAATAGAGGGTAGGCCGAATTAGATCCAAACCCTAATTTCTAACAGATCGGGCCGGCGAGCTGCAAAACAATTCTGTGTAGAAAAAAAACAAGCGCTGTTATCCTAGCTAATACTTGTTTGTTTCGCTGTACAATCTATTACATCTCACATATAAATACACATATGTATTGCTGGGCAAATATCGATGATCAAGTGCATAGACCTATGACTTAGGCTAGCCCGAGCTCCATTACTTAGCTGGTCAGTCCACGATCACACTCACACATGCGTATATGCTTCTTGGCAATTAATCTTTGTTTATGCAGAGAAGACGCACTGACGTGTAAGAAGACGTGCGGGATACACGAGGCAGCTCCTGATTGGCTGCACTGGATTTCCTCTGATGGGGTAACACAAGTGTACGTACGGCTGCGACAGAGGACGACAGCTTACCCACGTGATTCACGGATGGGTCGAGCGACGTGTAGCTTAGGTGGATCATGTGTCATGTCGATCATCGTCAGCGATCGAAGCCATTAAACCAGCTCGCTGCTACTCATACTCCTACTGCTGTGATTTTATATTTATTCTCAGCATGTGACGTTATTTAGATTTTACAACCTGAAATATATGCTATCAAAGGTTTAATTTTTATTGTCAAGACTTCTTGAGGGCAGATACCAGATTTTCTTTAATTAAGCAATAAACAATCGTACGTCCCGTACCAATAGGGACAAATTATAGGCTATTTCAATTTAATTGAATACTTTCAAATACATAGTAGAAACACAGTGAGGAAAGTCTCGAGAAAATGTTGACTAGCTGGAAAGGAAAACTCCTTCCCTAACAAGTTTGATCACCGAGTGTACCATACGAAAGGGATATTATTATGCTTCCAGAGGAACCATTACTATCCTTTTTGCCGACAACCTTATGTTGAGTATTAGGGGGGCAATGAATTAGGCACAAGCGGACCAGTTGAACATATAAGATATACAGGTTCCATCAGAGCACTCTTTTCCATATTTGTTGCCTACGGCAACTTGCATAATATGGTTACAACCATGAGGCCATCAACAACATATGAATCCTTGATAGTCTGCGCACCCTGTGTCATCAAAATATAAATAACCAATCCAAACAGAGAGTCACAGAGCCGTACATCGATCCAAGGCATGACATACTGATCAACATGAACGCATGCATCTATTCATCCATTATTAACAGTGCTTTTACATGGGCACACCCTGCACAAGTAACAGGAAAGTGCCTTCGAAAGTTCTAGCCAATGAACGGAGTATCGGCGGCGGTGTCAACGAAGATGCGGACACGGTCGGTCCTGTAGTCATACGTCACGGGCGAGCCTGCAGGGAGGACGACAATGTTGGCTTCGGGCTTATCCCTGAGGATGATATCCTTGGCCTCCTTGATTGACTTCCCACCAACTCCGGCCACCACGTCTTCGAGTCCTCTCCCATGAGCTTGGGGCCGGCGGCAGTGACATCTGAGGTGCTCATCGTTGCGTGCGTCCCTGCTGTGAAAGTGAAACCATGTTAGTGCTATTTTTTGTATATCTAATTGAGCGTATACGTCAACGTAAGGAAATGGTAGCTGCCTAGAGATGTTGACTGATGCACACTCACCGGCAAAAATAGATGGATGTGGAGCGAATTTTATCTGCTGCCTCTGAACTTGATTATTATATGCACAACGCATTGCATGATTGTGTATTTATAGATGGAGATCCAGGATATGTGACGCGGCAGATCTATCTCCAGAGAAAAGATAAGATGCTTATTCACATGGGTATATGCTGGCGAGCTTGTAATTGGCAGCATTTGATTTCGTGATGGGCAGAACGTAGGCAAGGTTGCTAAAGAAGACGACACCATGTCTAACATACCATGTGATTCACGGATGGATTTGATCTGACAGTATGTACACGTCATATCTACACGTCATTGGCATCAAATAACTTAATTAAAACAGTTATATTCCGTTTGCCTCCTCTGTTTTCGAAAAAGAATGCTCATGCTTTTCGAGTTCCTGATTTAGATTAGTCCAACAATATATGGTTTATGTTGTAGTACAAAGCTGGTGTCCTTATCTTTATATTAAAAAGAATCTCGAAAATGGTATATTTTCTGTGTCACGTAGATCCTTATTTTATCGATTATATTAGTAATCAAAGCTAAACCTCGAAAAGCTTACATGTTAACCCAGTAACTAATGAAAACTAATAAAATCTTGTTGAAGATAAAAAGAATTAATCAAAAAGTGCAAATCGCGATATAAATATCAGCACAAAAGGAAACATGTTGTGACATGATACCACGTGGTTCACGGATCGATCTGACATGTAGCTAATATATTGGTTGTACTAACAACAAGAGGCTACTACATTTTTCACAATTAAGAATTTTGCCTTTTTTTGTAAATGGGGAAGCCCCATCCTCTGAATCGAACTGATATTAAGAGAGAGAGAAATAGATAGATAGATAGAGAGAGAGAGCGCACTATTGTGCTTGAGCCTAGATGTGTGGGACCGATGTATTGTGAGCTAGCGTGTTTGGAGATCTGGTCATTTTTAGTTGCAATAACAACGATGAGAATTCGCCAAGTAAAAGTATTCGCTGGTGTAATAATCCTCCTTTGTGTTGAAACCAACAGATGCTCGCCGACGAGAAAATTAGGGTATACAAATGGGCTCACTGGGTTGCGGCAGTGCCACCATTTTGTTACCAAGTGACTGCTATCGGAGATTTTAACTAGCAGTTTAATAGTTGGCGTATGTAACCAACTACTTGTAGAAAACTTATAAAATAATAATTCCTGTAAACATCGTCGAAACATTATTATAGGATTGTTTTTTGATTTACTTGCATATGTGTATGGAATATGGTCTTTTCTACATTTGAACAATTTGAGGGAAGCATGAATGCTTGCATAGTTCACTGGATTCCAACTGTGGCTAAGAGGGTACACTAGGTTTTATCGGCGTGTGTAAAATAAGGGACCACACATTAATACCTTGTTCGTTAGGTTTGATATAAATATATTTTTCCAAGCTATTAAGTGAGATAAATATATAAAAATGCTCTCGATCAGTCACATGAAAGAACCAAAAATCACAAATGGTTCATAGAGATAACAGGTTGGAATACAAAGTACATAGGCGGATGGCATGCTGATCCTCATATTAGCTTATTTAAATTACAAGAAAATAACCATGAGCATGCACATATGAATGCATACTGTTTCCCAACCGAATAGCGTAGACGACGGAAGAAACCTGCAAGGGTAGAACCGGGCATGTCTTACTCGGCCAACCAAACGGAGCCGAGATATTATCTTTTTATCTCGGTCAGAAACATATTTTTTGACGCCGGCCGGCATACTCTTTATGCTGGCCCGACTCATTCTGACCGAGTCACTTTTTCTGATCCGACATACCCGTTTTGGCCACTCTTACTTCTGACCTCAGCAATTAATTCTTAGCCGACATGGACTTTTTATGTCGGCCGGCATAGCCTATATGCCGGCTCTTCTCTCCAACTCTTTCTTATACTCAACTGCCGACATAGGTATGTCGGTCGCTACTTCTAGCGTCACCTTATTTCTCTCCTTTTCTTTCTTTTTCTTTCTTTCCTTTTGCTTTTTCTCTAGACCCGGTCAGCCGACACAGGCCATGTGCCGGTTCCACCCTCACCGCACCATCTCTTCTCTTTCTCTTCTTTCTTTTCTATTTCTCTTTTTCTTCTCTCTCTTCTTATCCTTTTCTGATACGTCTTCTTCCTCTCGACTGGCTTGACCGGCCCGATTGAGGATGGAGAGGGCCGGCTAGGCGAGCTGTATACTGGGGAGGCACGGGGAACCAATGAGGCGAGCTCGGCACGGGCGAGCTCCGGGCAGAGGGAGCCGACCGAGGCGAGATCGGGGCGGAGCCGGGCGGAGCGCGGAGACTTCGCGCCGGAGACGGCAGGGTCGAGGTCGAGCCGTGGGTCGGAGGTGAAGACGGCCATGACGGGGAGCCGGCCTCGGCGGCCGCGATGCGGAGAGCTGCGGCGCCAAATCGGCGACGAGTATGGCCATCCGGGGCCGAGGCGGAGCTGCAGCGGGGCCGGCCCGGAGCGGCCGAGGCGAGGACGCTGGAGGATGGTGCGGGGTCGGAGGAGCGGGAGGTTGACTCGGGGCAGCCCAGGCGGGGTCACCGACGGACGCCAGGAGGGCGTCGCGGAGGAGCTGGGCGTCGGCGCGAGGTCGAGGGGTGCAACCGGGGTCTGGCGATAACTCGGTCTATCGAGGTGTGGAGAAGTCGGCCCAACTAACAACTCGGTTCACTCCGAGGTAACTGAATCTCGGCCCAACACTGGGTATGTCGGCCTGGGCTTTATTTAACTCGGTTTGGGCGGTGACTATGTCGGATTTGGCTGTGTGTAACTCGGATTTGACCCACTTAACTCGGAATTGACTAATTTGACTCGGATTTAGGCGAACTTAACTTCGATTTAGCTAGCTCATGCCGGTTTGACCTCTGTCAACCCGGGGGTGATGTCGGAGTCGAGTCCCCGAGTTAACCAAAAAGGTCCCGTCCGAATTTAATCCAGCAAGCGCCACTACCAGCCCCACGGTGGGCGCCAACTGTCGTCGTATGAAACAACAAATGCCTAGGGTTAGGCTTAAGTTTGGGGCCGATGGACGCTGGAGGATTCGGGGAGGGATAGCGCGCAGGATTGCACACACAGAAGACAAACGGACGAACACGAGGATTTACTCTGCTTCGGGGCTCTCGTGAGAGATAACACCCTACTGCAGCATCTAGCCTATTTGGTGTATTCTCCCTCTGCACATGATTTGTACAAGTGCTCCTGGAGCTGTATGTCTAATGTAACTGGTCCAATCTCTAAGAAGCATGCTGCTCTAAGTGCTAAGGGATAGGAGAAGGCTCACGGGGAGCAAGGAGAAAATGAGTCCAGGACTTGGGGCTCAGTAGAGCGCTCCCCCTGGTGCTCCTTATAAAGGGAAGCCCAGGGGACAAGGGGTGGCCCGCAGAACACTATACAGACACTGTACACGATTTGACTACTGGGGTCTTGTCAGCGCTGTTGGTACGTCACGGCTGGTACTATCCTTGGCACTGCTCTTGCGTCATGGGGATGGGCTTGGCACGTCTTCTCCGTCCTTCTTCTTGTCCACTTGCGCTTGTCTCCTGGGGATGGCAGATGTCATCTGGTACTTGCCGATGAAGTTGCTTGGAACGTCTCCGAGTTAGGGAGCCGGGCGCCTGCTGCCACACAAGCAGTGATCGGTGTGCTGGTTTGGAGTCACTCGGTAGCCTGGCAATGTAGGTTGATGGAGTGGTCTAGTCGATGGAGGGATGCCGGCCTGGTGCCTGGTCTCGGTCTTGGCGGCGTAGGAGACGAGACACTGGAGAAGCAATCCCGGGCGTAGGGGTGTCTCGGTCGATGCAGCGTTCCAGCCTGCGCACCAGCGACACCAGCCCAGGAGAGGTTGATGTCGGATGGGCCGTCTCAGACGTGGTCTGTCCGGGATGAAGCGAGGTCGGCCCGGTCAGAGGTAAAGGGACCTCGGTCCAGCCAGGACGAAGCGACCTCGGCCCAGTCGGGGCCCATCCGAGGTAAGGCCGGTCAACCGGGACAGGAGACGCCGGCAGAGCGCCTTTGGCCCAATTCGGGTCCCAACCGGGGTCTGGAGAAGCCGGCCTGCCCGAGGCAGGGAGCATCTCGGCCCAGCCGAGGCTGGTATCTCGGTCCAGCCGAGGCTGCTGGTCTGCCGAGGCTAGGCAATCTCGGCCCGTCTTGTCCTCTTTTGCTTTTCTTTTATTTCTTACCCACCTATTTCCTGTTTTTCTCTTTTACTAACTCCGTAAAATCAAAGTTTGGGGTAGCCGGGGTTACATCCCCGACAAATATGGTGGATTATCCTCAACACAATCAGGGTACGCAGTTCCCCCATCGCGATTAAGGCCCCCTTCTTTTCAGCTTATTTTCCAGATTCTCCTAGAAGCTACCCTCCATCAGCTTCTCCCGGAATCTCGTTTTTTAAATTTGTTTAAACTTCTAAATTTGTCTTCCCAATACTTATTTAGAAGTTTAAATAAATTTAAAAAACGAAATTCTAGAAGAAGCTGATGGAGGGTAGCTTCTGTGAGAATCTGGAAAATAAGCTGAAGAAAGGGCCTAAGATCCTCCGCGCCCGTTTTTGGGCCACCCAGAGGCTCGTGGTCTACTGACCGGTTTGCGGATACCCATCACTCATCGGCGGTATGAGCCTGCCAGCATCTTGCCAGGAGGCTCGCCTCTCTAGCCAGCTACCAGAAGACAAGCCAATGGGCAGAAGTCAATGCTTCGTACGTGGGCTGAAGTCGACAGAAGTTGGTAGACAAGACCAAACGAAATGACCGGCTCAACATCCATGTCCTAACAAGAAGATGCGATGACCTCCTCCACGGCATGGACAAGTCTAGTCCCGAACAATCAGGCCTGACTCGTGCGCCAGTGGCCCAACACCATACCATGCACGGCCCCGCCAGCCGGACGTCGGCAATAGCGACCTAGTAGCCTCCGTCCCATCATAGCTTGTACCCGAGATTGTAGTGCCACATCGTCGTCAAGTATATGAGGCTGTGGCACACCACCATATAAAGGGTACGCATCTCCTCCGGAAGAGGGTTAGATTCTCACACGGATAGATTCTCTACATTCACGAACACATATCTTCCTGCTCACCTCTTCCACGTAGAAGAGCAGGCCAACCGGATTCCCGCACCATTGTAACCTTGAGCGCTCCATATGGTTCAATACACCCCCACAGGAGTAGGGCTCTTACCGGAAACCATCGGGGACTGAAGCTATATACATCCTTGCATGTTTGAAGCTTTTAACCCATCGGATCGTCGTGGTCACAATTTAGGTACATATAAATTTATTGCCGAGATACAAAACCCCGACACTATGAGTAAAAAAATTGCACTGTTATTTTCATCTTGGTTATTTGAGATTACTTTCAGCGAAAGGGCAAGATTAGTTCCATCAAAGGGTAACAGTTGAGCATTGTCCATTTTTCCTGCAACATGTAAGCACCGTGGAGAACCCTACTCCTTGTCTGTTAACACACGTCACCAAATATACGTGTATTTATTTTTTGTTTGCTTATTGTTGTGTGTGTGTTGCGTGGAAACAAACGTGAGAGAAGAAAGGAGCCGTACGTGCTCCACCATAAACATCCATACCATGCACATGCACGATTTAATAATCAGCAGGCGTCGGGGCGAACCCAAGCATCCCTCGGCGTGTGTCGTACACCACCTCCGTGTTGGCCTGCGCCAAGGTCCCGATAATCGCAACCGGCGCCTCCGACCCTTGATGAGACTCCCTGCAAACGCGAGGCACGCCACGGAGAAGGCGTTATGGGGCTCTTGGAGGTACATCATCTGCTCCATCTCAAGCTCCATGACCGCCCCGCCCTCAAACTCAAGCGTCACAGACGGCATGATGATGACGCGCACGCCGGCGAAATCGTAGCACGTCTCGAGGCCGCCTACCGGCGGCACGCGAAGGTGGCTGTACCGCTTCATCCGCCCCTCCAACTCCTCGCGGAGGACAGCGTAGATGTCCGGCTTGAGGTAGGTGAAGGTCGTTCGGAGCGCGACCACCGAGTCGCCGGCGAACCCAGCCGGTGGGACCGGGATCTTCTTCCCGCCGACCGTTATCCCGGTGAGCTGGACGAAGTACATGTTGGGTTGGCCAGGTTTGTGCCGCAGCGCGGTGTAGCTCACGCTGCTCCCGGAGTGCTCCGGTCGGAGGGGGGCGATGGAGAGGAAGCCGTGGGAGGTGGTCGCTGACGGTAGGCAGTAGGAGAAGGCCGCCGTGTAGGGGGAAGGAGGCGCCCGGGACGCCAGGGAGTGTATGTGTTGGCTGACGTCGAGGATGCCGGACAGGGTGTCGTCGTCGACGGTCTTGGAGCCCGTCTCCAAGCAAGCGAACCTGAACATGTCCATGGTGGTCGACCCTGAGAGCGTGAGCATGTCCACTACGACAGTCATGTTTACATACACCGTGTCGTTCGAGCTGACAGAGGACATGCAGGTGGATCCGGTGCAAGACTCGATCGGGCAGTGCGGCGTGTCGCACGGGATTTCCTCCAGGGAGGACGACCGGGATGGGTCAAAGGCCCTGCTGTCCGCGGTGCGTTCGCAGACTAGTAGCGATAGCCCGGTGCTGATTATGTCGAAACCGAGGGCGAGCCTCTGCGGAGGAGTGCCGTAGCCGACCACGACGTGGTGCTCGGACGATCCAGGGAAGTGCACATAAGCAGCACTGCCGGTGGTGGATGGCGTGACTGCGATGCCCGACCCGGTGAGGGAGCGGAGGCCGTGGGTGTCACGGCGGAGGACGCCGGCCGCCGAGGAGTTGCCTGGGCTCTGGGCGCCGGCGTGAGGGGAGCATGGGCTCAGCCGATGAAACACGGGCAGCGTTGTCGTAATTCCACCGTCATCATCGTACGCTGTCAAATGTTGACGTACGTAGTGTTAATGACTTTGTGCGTCGAATAATGCACCGCCGGGTACCTCTGCTCACCTGATGGGATGTCTAAGCAAGACGCCGCCGGCGATGCACCGCCGGGCGAGCGGAAGACCACATGGTTTTCGTCATGGGTGTAGCTGGTGCTGAACGAGCTGCTAAGCTGAGGAGCAACAAGAAGCAGGCAGCACAGGAGCAGAGATGGAATGGCACAAGCCATTTTTCGCTTCACAGCTACCACACTTATATATTCATGGAGATCGGACACAAGCTGCAAAGGAAGCATGCTATATATAGCCCTGCCTGCCGGCCGGCCGGCCGGCAGGTGTCGCAACACGGAAGCATTGTTCTTGGAGGGTTTCTCTTTGTACGATAATCATCAACCAATCGCTCGTATAAAATGGCTATTCCTTTCTTGTTTGCCACACGAAACAATTTATGCCTATGGAGTGAAAGGGACGAGCTCAACGCCCTTGCAGGGTAATTTCACCTACCTAGCGAGTATGGCCACCGATTTTAATAGTTCTAGGGAAGCTAATACGACCGAGGCCGTTCACAATGCATTGACTCCTGGTACCTCCTTCCGTTGCTCAAAATAAGTCGTATATTTTTAGTAAATAGTAATCGCGATGTAACTTTGATCAATCTACTAGACAAACATATGAACATTTACAAGATTAGTAAACATACTATAAAAATGTGTTCTTTATTGGATCTATAGATATTAATTTGGTATTCTAAATGTTTATATTTTTATCCTATATGATTGGTCAAAATTATTACATGTTAACTTTTTACTAAATTTATACGCCTTATTTTAAATAATGTAGGAGTAGTATGCTATATTAGGTATAGTGGTGTATTTTAAAAGAAGAACTATTCAATGCATTTTCTCTTAATTTTTGCAAATAAGTGTGTTATATTTAGGGGGCATGCTTCCATGTGGTAGTGGTATAGACTTTTTTTTTAAGCCGATGAAGGTGTGCAAGAGTCGTACGTTACTCCCTCCCTTTTAAAGTAAGTACTTATAGGTTTGTCCTAAGTTTAAAAAATTCAGTTTGACCAACTTCATAGACAATTATACTATGCTTCCATGTTGTAAACAACTCTGTTTACTCTGCCCTATGAATGTATGAGCGTTCGCATTTAAAAGAACTTCAAAGAAAAATATAGCAATATTTACAACATGAAATTAATATCACTAGATACATCTTGAAATGTATATATAGTTTCTTAATATACTAATTTTATATCATAAATAATGCTATAATTTTTTACAGAGTGATCAAACTTAAAAAAGTTTGACTTACGCAAAACGAGAAGTACACTTATTTCGAGCACGGACGAAGTAGGTATAAGATAGAACATCAAATACGGTACTACATTTAGTGGTGTCTTTGATATTTTGCCGTCATTTCCGACCGACGAGACCGGCCTAGCAGCCTGTGGAGTGTGGAGTGTGGACGCATGATAAGGTGGACTTGGGACCTACCTTCTTTCCGTCTCACAAAATCCTGTCTTTCCCGCCCTTTTTCTTGGACTACTGGCAAGCTCAATTTATTCCCTAAACTTTCCAAACAAATTAAAAACCCGAATTCGAACCAAAATTGACGATTCACCGTCGGGTGAGGGGAGAACGACGTACTTCCTGCCATGGGTGTGGTACGAGCTGCCAAGGAGAAGCAGGCAGCAGAAGAGCAGAGATGGAGCGGCACAGCAGCTAGCAAATGGAAGAAACTGGGGTACTAGTCTAGTGTAGTCAATTAGTTCACTAGAAGCTGCCATTTAGGGCCCTGCATTCATCCAGGTGTCGCAACTGGAAAAAGCATTGTTCTTGTAGGGTTCTCGTCGTTTGTGATAAGCAACGAGGGAAGCACGTAAAATGATTATATTCGAATGATGTTCGTGCCGTCGTGCGTTCAGCCCAAAGCTACCGTTAACGCGCTTTAGTTCCCACCATCTCGGTTAAATTCTTTTTCTTCTATGAAAGAGACGGCATAGCCTCCTGCACCCTAAAAAAAAAGCGCCCTATAGCACCGCTAATAGCACGCTATAGCATGCTAGAATTGTCTCGCTAAATAAACCAGGGTACAATGTCTCGCTAATAACACGCTAGCTATAGCGCGATATAGCACGCTAATAACGTATTTTAAGGCCGAAGCTATTTTGCTATAGCGTGCTATTTTTTTCCTTACTCCTGCATCTCGGTTAAATTCAGACAACTACTATTTTATTGCCAAGTATATGTCACGGTAAATAAAATAAATAAGATAGAGCACACGCTACTACTAGGATAACCGGAATAAGAATTGCATGCTACTTCCTACTTTCCAAATTATAAGATGTTTTACATTTTTTCTGATTCACATGTATCTAGATACGTTTCAGTCTGTAGATTCACTCGTTTCATTCCGTATGTAGTAGTCACAACTGAAATATCCGAAACATCTTATAATTAAGAGTAAATGGAGTACAACATATTTTTCTTTGATAAAGGGCGCTTCATTACTCAAAAAGCATTGTAACGATAGAGTTTAAGAGATGGCGAAATACACATAGTATCATGAATCGATTAAGAATGTGGAGGCCCAATCTGTAGATGACGCTGCCGGCCACCCATGTGGGATAAAAATATCTCTCACCGTGTTCTTCAACCGTGTAGACACCTCCATACACATGATTCGATTATCTGCTGTTTGCAGAGACGACCATGAACTAAGGAAATGAGTACACCTGCAGAAGAGAGAAGTTTTTGTCGTTAAAAACCTTGTTATTTATTAATAGTCAAAACGACCATATTACGGCAAGCGCTCCCATCCCAGTAAGAATTCTAAACTTATGATCAATGCCACATAGCCACTTGCCAAATACGTTTGCAACACTACGTAGCTGATATAAGTCAGAAGCCATTTGGATGACTGACCATATAGACCGTGCAAACTTATATTGAAAAAACAAGTGGTTAATTGTCTCGTCGCGATGAGAGAAAATACACTTTGTACCGTACCAGTTGCGTTTTGCAAGGTTTTTCCTTGGTAAGGATTACTTCTTTTCTCAGATACCACGCAAAAATTAGTGGTATCTTCATTTTCCATATTATTATTATTATTATTATTATTATTATTATTATTATTATTATTATTATTATTATTATTTACCAACTGGCAGCTTAGGCTGGATCAGTGTTTTATAAATGGAATCCTTTGAGAATTTACCATTATCATGACCATTATCCTGTAGGTTCCACCGAAATTCATTATTCCCTTGCGATAGTTGGATCAATGCCAACCGCCCTAAAAGGCATTCCATGCCGCAAGTCTTGATCCAATTATATCTCGTTTGAACGTCACATTTAGTGGAGATGACTCCAAAACCGTAACGATTATATCGCTCTTGTGACGGACAATATTATATAAATCTAGATATTGTTCTCAGAAAGTCTTATTTCCTGACCATTTGCCCTCCCAGAATCTAATCTCCGAGCATCCTTGATATTAAACGATCCAAAGTAGAAGAATCGACGCCATTAGACCAGTAAAAAATGGGAGTCCCCCGGTTTCCAAAAGACCCGAGACAACGCTTTGAGACTATATATTTTCTTTTAAAAAGAGTTTTCCACACCCCGTGTCTTTGGTAAGAAGTTTTAAAAAAACATTTACCGAGGAAGGTTGTGTTCTTAACGTGAAGATCATGGATACCGAAACCTGTTGCAAGACCGTTGTTCAAATAAATTAAACATATCATATGAGCTGCCGCCTCCAAGTGGTGGCACCCTAAGAGCAAAGAGCAAAAAACATCGCTTCCACACGATGCAGTAAACATCAAGTACGGATCCATTAGGTAGTCAAAAGGAAAAATTTAGAAACTCTCACTACTATAGAACACCTAACCCACTGGCCAGCACTTATACCCCACCACTAACAGGTTTAGCATCGGTCAGTGGTTCTTGGTTTGTCACCATGGACGCACGCCGACCTCTAGTGTGGCTTCACTGTTGGCCGGCGCGCGGATAGAGACCATGAGTAACAGCGGGCCCCATAATGTGCCAGGGGCTGTTGCAACACTCATCTTCGTGCAAGTTATTTGAGTCCCATGGAATTCCATGCCGTCATATTATCCAAGTGATGAGGATTGAAAATCAACAAGAGCTTCCATCCTTCTATATGATGGAAAGATGGCAGAAAAGGTGTAAAAGGTACAAACAAAAAATCATAACCTTCGTGCTCTTACTTTCTTGCAAATCATATGACTGACATTTACCTTTTTTTTCTCTAGAGAAAGTGTTTACGATATACAAGGGAATCTTTTAGAAGAGAATCCCACTGACTCCTTGGATGCAGCTGCAAGGAAGAAGATTTCAACCGTACGTAACAAGATGGAAGATTTAATTCAAACAGCCAAACAATCCGATGAAGGAATGGATTTTTTACTATCAAGTGTGTTGAGCATTGAGGAGCCTCTGAACCAAAAGGTTCCTGCAGCAGCCAAGCACTCTAGGCAAGAGGATTATGAGGCATTTATTGGTTGCAACATTCCTACTCAAGTTGATATACACCCGCCAAATGATGTTCGTTCGGTAGGGAGAACTAAAAGAATAAAGAAAGGAAAGGAGATGAATGGGGAAGAACGCAAAAAAAAGAACAAAGAAGCCAAAGCCAAAGTCGCACGCTTGTGCAAGACATGCCACCAAGTAGGGTTTCATGATAGTCGCAATTGCCCAACAAAAAAGGGTCCAGAAAAAGAAGCCATAAATGTGCAAGAAATGCATACAGATGGTGCTTCATGAAAGCTGCACTCTTGCAAGAAAAATCACGGCTTACTAATAGTACTATTTTTTTTGGTGTTAAAAATGTCTATGTAATGAATCAAAATGTTTTTTTATCTACTAGAGAACCTGGTATTTGGGTGATGTATACTATATTGAAATCTGAGTACAAAAATGTTATATAGATATATGTGTGTACGTCTCAGGTGTTCATATTCCCTCTGCAGAAAAGAGGGCTCTACTGCAAGCTTATTAGCATTATGAACCTGTTCACTGTTTTAGAAAATGGCAGTCATTAGCTTATTAGCTAATTAGGACTGGTTAAACAAATATGTGACAGAACTAAGTATTTGCCTTGAAGATGCTTCTCCAAATGTATTTGGTGTCTTAGAGCACATAGATTCATTTGGTCTCTCCTGATTGAATCTGTACTGTCAAACATAGTGTAATGGTTTCCAATCTTCAGGCAGGAAACAAAGAGGCCTGGCAAATCACATTCTTGTGCTCAGATTGACGCAGCATATACGGATAAATAGCATCAAAATGGTTTCCAATCTCTATATATATGTTCATGACACTGGTTACAAAATGGTCAAGCTTTTTATACAATGCAGAAGGAAGTTACAAAAGTTGTACAACGAGTGGCAATTCCCAACCCAGCAAACAAGCTTCAGTTGTTAAACATACAGACAGTACACCCAAGCTACAAGCACACCCTACAAAGAGCAAAGTTTAATCGATTGCTAATCTGTCAGTACTAGATACAGACAGTACACAAGAAAAGGAAATTTTCAGAGCTCTAGGTGGCTAATGTCCTGACATAGCCTTGCTATACAAGGGGGTTGTAGCCCACACGAGTCTGCAGTAGGATGATATTGGGAGGAGTAGGCCAGCAGGGGCATCCGCAGGACGAGTGTCTACTGTAAGCCGACGGTGCGGACTGCGGACTGCAGAGGTTGCGGCCGCAGCGCCAGGGTCGAGCCAGATCGACGACGTGCGCGGAGGCAGCCTAGGCACGGCAGATAACGTCGAGGCCATCCAAGGCATCCTGCTTCCGGCGACAGTTGGCTTCTGGCTGGGGATTGCTGAGCTCGTCGCCTCTGCCGCCGCCGCCGTCACCGCCGCCGCCGCCGATGGGATCCCGGTCGCGTGTTGTTTAGGGATAAGAGAGGAGGTGGGATTTCTGACTGCTATGAAGTTTCGATGTCAGGGGTTACTTTGCAAAATAACAGTCTAGATGCGGGCGGTTTAGTGCAAAATTCCATCGGAACTAGTCGGAACGTACGATTCAGATCGGATGGTTGAATATCAACGGATGCACGGATGCACCGACTCTCGGATGCATAAGATGCGAAGCACACTTATATATAAACTTAAATCATATTACGCGCTCTCGAAATTGTTCTTTTACTCATGCAATTATCACACAAACAGCTTCTTATTATATGATCTAAGTTCTCACAACCTTGGCAGAGCCAACAAGAGAGCAAGCTGCATTTATGCACGCCGGCCGACGAGCTCCCATGGTTACTAGCTAGCCGACCTTGGGGACCTGGGCAACGGTGTCTACAAAGAGGCGGACACGGTCGGTCCGATAGTCCATGGTCACAAATGACCCCACTGGCACCACCACGATTTTCGCCTGCGGCTTGTCCTTCAAAATCACCTTCGTCGCCTCTTCGACGGATTTTCCAACCAACTCCGGCCACTCCGTCTTCTTGTTGCTATCATCATTGGTAGCGGTGCTTCCTTCGGCCTGGGTGTCCTTCCCGGAGCTCATCTTTCTTAATTACTCCTAGATCAAAATCAACAATTGAAATTGTGAAATAAAATCACCCGGAAAATCTGGTAATGAAATAGAGGATCAAGCGGGGATACACTAACCTGCTAATGAAACAGAAGATGGACCGAATCGTCGCTGACCATGAGAGGATGTTGAGCTCCTATCGTGAGCTTAATGTGTATTTATCGGCAATCAAGTTGGATTACTTAATGTGCACACAAAGTAAGCTAATCGTGTAATCCATACTGCTTCACATGAATGGAGGCAATGTGACAGAAGGTATCACATTTGGCATTAGTCAGTACTACGTGCCTACACATCACCAGATAAAGTGATGCTTATCTATCTCGAGCAGAAAAGGGTGAGAATCAGAATTTTGGCATAGACTCCTAAATTGTAAACCTATCACCACTAGCGTTGATACGAACATCCCTTGGAACGTATACAGATTGATCAATGCCTCGAGCTTTACCCTTCAAAAAATCAAGGATCTGGTTCTCCAAATCCTCAGGGCTGTACTTTACATACTTTCTGAAATCCCTTAGCCCCTCTAGCTGGCCTCGGTACCTTCCAACAAACGAACGGTATGCTGGAATGAGCTGCTCTGAGATAGAAACCCTCAACTCCTCTCTTAGCTGAGGATCCGCAACCATCCATGTTGTTTGTGTCCTGTATAACTTCTCGTAGTCCAAGTTGAAACCCTTGAACCTTTCCTTCAGTGCACCCTTGAGTGCACTCGACGAACCCGTTGTCTCTGGCAAACCATCATCCCTCAGATTAGCTATTATCCTAGTCAATGAGGATTGGAGGTACCTTTTGGAGAACCTCCTTAACTGACGTCCTGAATCCCTTTGGCGCATACGGATCCAGTTATCCCCAAGCACAGTCTTTAGTTCTGATTCCTTCACCTTCTGCATAATGTACTGCAGATTGTTCATCAAAAAGATGTTCTGCAGTGCCTCATCCTCGTACAGCTTCGATTTTTCCTCAATCTTGTTCACCAGATGTGTGATCAGTATCATCACATAGTGTCCAAAAGGAGTCGTACCCTCATTTTCCACCTGAGTCTCACAGCCATCTAGGAGATGATTAAACCAGCGGCTGTAATTTGCAGCGTCTACTACATAGTTCATGACGTACCGAGTCATCGGGTGGATTCTGCCACCTGGTATTGACATGCTAGAAGTCTCCCCGCTTATCTTGTTGGCAAACTCAGCAACTATGCCACGCACTGCATCCCTTAGCCTCACAAGTGTCCGCTCTGTCACTTCCTTCATAAAACCCCTTGCCTTGACTGAGAACCATGCCTCGAGCTCTGGCAGCAACTCAGTTAGTGCCTCATACATATCGAGAATACAGAACAGCTTCTCGGACGATGGCTTCCAAATCGCAATGTTATCAGCAAATCTGAGCACCTGCAGGACACAGCCTTTGGTCACCTCAGTAAAGCACTCTTCCTCAGCATAGGCATCGGTCGCGAAGATCTGGCTACATATGCGGCGCTCCTCGGCAAGAAGGCCATGGACGACCACCTTCAGCGCCTGGATCAACTTCTTCATCTTGTTGTTGAGGACATCCCACTTCATGCGCTGCACCTCCTCCAAGCTCATCTTGTCAACCCAAGCACGCCGAGACACTCTAGAAGCGTGTCTCTGCGTGCCTTGACGTAGACCTGGCAAAGCTTCGGTGCATGGCCAGCACGCAGCAGGACGTCCGCGATGTCCTTGAGGATGTTGATGGTATACGGGGAAATGAGGGAAGGCAAGCTATGCATGACCCCGCAATGTCCAAGATCTCGCTGTCAAAGATCGAGCTCCATGTGCCCCAGACTGCTGATTCGCATCCCTCATTGCCATTGTCAACAGAGGACGTGGAACTGAAGGTTGATACCGTAGGCGAGAGGTGGGGGAGGAGGGAGGCATGCAGGTCCTCCGGGGTGAGCGACGATGACCCGCGGATCAGCAGCTGGCGGAACTCCTCCTCCAGCCGCGCCATCGCGACCTGCAGCGCTTCCTCCACGCGTGCCACAGACACGCCCACGAGGCAGGTGGCCGCGGCAAGGTACTCCTTGGCGTCCTCCGGTGACTCGAACACAAGTCTGCTCCCTGCCGCCGGCAAGGTCCACTGCTCCACCACCCGCACAGCCTCATCCACCGCCGCGTCCCTCTCGCGTCCAGGTCATCGTCAGTGAGGCCGGGCCCCTCCGGCTCATCCTTCTTCTCTAGAATGTTATGGGCTAACAAAAACAAGTGGCGGTCAAGACGTTTAGCAACAAACTGGGTTGAATGACAGGGAAAGAAAAGATTACCTGTTTTCTGCAGATGCGAGGTGGATTCCGGTGGCGTCTGACTCCTGCTGACAGAAAGCCATGTATTGACATCTCATCAAAATCAGGGTCAAAATCAAAGCAGGGATTTTCGAAACAATTATTATGCACAGATAGAAGTTAATCTAGCAGCACCTTTTATCAGCTTGTTTATTGGCATCTTCCTCTGAGCTTTCCCATGTGATCACATCTTGTTTTTCCAAAGTATGTGTCCATGTCTCTTTCTGAACCTGGATGTACTTCTCGTCATCACCACAAAAATTCCAGTTGACCCACTGTACATTGATGATGGGGGTTTGGATGCTTGCTAATGGCGTCAGTCAACACCAACTGCACAGACCTTCTGTCACATTCATCATCACCAGTGCCCCCAATTTTTGTGGAGATCTCGTTAAGGCCAGTCAGGCGCTCGAACCCAGCAGTTACCAAGCTATATCGCTGCATTCTGTCAGCATTGAAACCTAGCTTGAGCTTTCGGACTTTGGGCATTGCTCCATCAAGAAAAACCATGCATGGTGCAGCACACACAAACTTGAAGTGCTTGAGAACCAAGAAACCCTCGTTGTCAAAGATGATTCTTCTTCCAGGAGTGGTTCGGACGAACAACGAGAGAGCGGTGAGAGAAGGCAATCCTTTGAGAATAACAACATCTTCACTAGACAACTTCCTGACTGCGATCTTCAACATGCAAAGCTTGGTAAGCTCATTGGTCCACTGAGGTAGGCTGGAGAAGATGCAGCAGCGCCGTGAAAACTCTAGTCTCTGAATAAGGGCTGGAGAAAGGTGCAAGATGTTGAAACCATGCCAGGAAATGCTCATGCTTGAAACACCGGCACCATCCTGAACATGTACATGAGAGGACACTGCAGGTACCAGAGTTACACATTTGAGATTGCTTAGTTTTCGAATTATGGAGCCCAGGCATTCCAAGTTCTTTTCCAGGTTATCAGACTGTAATGAGGAACATGTGAAACGAAGATCCTGGAGATTGGTCAGCTCACCAAGGCTCATAACATTTTCTGTTGAGTTCTTGCTGAGATCGATAATTCCCAGAGTGCGAAGAGATGTCATGCGGCCAATACCAGTGGGCAGATGAGCCTCGCTAGGAATGCTGAGGTAGAACAAGCCCGGCAGATCAACAATGTCTGACGCAACTGCAGTTACTTCGGCATCAATTTCCCATGCCACCAAATCTTTTAGCCTTTGCATTTGGGTTGGAAGCTCCACACTCATATGACATGCATCAAGATGAAAATATCTCAGTCGGAAGAGTTCCGAAATTTCAGTGAGGTTATAAATCAGGTCATCAGGTTCGTGAGGTTATCGTTCAAGTCATCAGGTTCAGTGATGTTGCCACTCAGGTCATCAGGTCCAGTAAGGTTGTCACTGCTGTTATCAGGATCAGCACACAATTTAAGAATCAGAACCTGAAGAAACCGGAACTCCAAAATGGAAGGCATGCACTTGAGCAATCCAGAAAAGGCAAGTGATCGAACTTGTGACAGTCTCACACTCGCCAGAGCTGGAGGTGTGGCATATTCAACATTGCGGAAGTGCAGGGCGAGCCGACGAACCTTGTCAGCAAGTCTTATAGTGGTCTGAGAATGATCTATTGCAATGCAGAAATTCTCTTCTATAGACTTCTGTCTAATAAAGCGAAGTACCATGTGATGCACTTTACATGACAAAATTTCATCATTGCAGTTGATATTCACAGGTTGGATCATTCCCCTGTTAACAAGCTCATCAAAATAGCACTGTGCAACTTCCTTCCCATCGTCCCCTTCCACTGGGCAGACGAAACCTTCAGCCATCCACTGCTTCAGCAAATCACCCTTCCAGATTACACAGTCCTCTTCATACAGGCACAGATATAGCATGCATGCTTTCAAACCATGAGGAAGATTGTCGTAGCCAAGGTTGATAACTTGATTTATCCCTTCCAAACTAGCATTTGTGCTTAAATTGGAACGCAGTGAATTCTTTATGTAATTCCATTGCTCTGTGCAGCTCGCTGGCTGATGTGCCAAGAGACTGGCTAATATATTAATTTTTAGCGGCAAGCCACCACTTCTTTTTATAATTTCATTTGAAATTTCCTTGAGGCCCTGAGGACATTCAGCTTGAAGGCCAAAAACTGTACTTAAAAGAAGTTCTCTTGACTCATCTTCACTGAGCGGTTCCTTTTTGAAGATATAATTGGAGTTACCTTTTTTCTTTGAAGGCATATACTTGGAGGTATCTGCATAACATACCTGAGCTATAGCATTAACTTCAGTCGTTGCTAATATTCTACTGCAACAGTTTCCCTTTGGCAAAGCATGGTTAACAATATCCCAAGTTGATGATGCCCACAGATCATCAATTACAATTATATACCTGCCAATAAGATTTGTATTACACTTTCTCCATATCATAATATAAGCTGTTTTAGGTATTTCAATACAGACTACATACAGAGCAAAATGAGTGAATCTACACACTAAAATACATATATATACATCCGTATATGGTCCGTATTAGAATACCTAAAACATCTTATATTATGGTACAAAGGGAGTATTATTTATGTCAAAAAAAAAAGGGCAGCCATCTCTTGGTAGGATGGTGGGTGATGATGGCATCATTCAAAGATTCAAATCCTGATGCACACATAAAAAATATAAGAAATAATTATTTCTGCAAAAAACTATGACCACAGGAAGTGTGATTAACTAGAGCTATAATACCATTCTGAAAAAGTACTCCCATGTATTCACTGCTGAGATGTTGATTTGTTTCGGAGTAAGGGGTGACAAAATGATTATTGATGGTAAGATAGTTAAGACTTAAGAATTGGAACTTGTTTCAATTGTTATGTCAAGAATGAACATGTCTCTTTATTTAGCCAATTCTTTCACATTCACTCAATTTTGTATAGCTGCAAGCTTTACATAAGTATTTTGCTAGCACGATGTTCATTACTTTAGGTGCAACTCTCTGTCAACTGCTACCTTAGGTCCAAATGCAGATCTTTGGAGCATTTGTACCACTCACATATTATTAAGTCTAATCATTTACAGAAAAAAGAATTACTGACATCCAGAACATCATACTGATTTTTTTTTGTGAGGCAACATTGCCTGCAAAGCAATTGATGGTCAACATACCATCTTGAAGATCATTTCATTGCCAATAAGATCTACATTTTTGAATTGGAGGTAATATCAATTTTCTGTTCATGGGACTATAAAAAATAGTGGTAGGTTAGTATCTCCACTCCAATTACTAGGCACTATATGCGTCAAGGCTCAAGACTAGCAAGAAACAAGGTACAATCTAGCAACTCCATGTCGCCAAACTAGTAACAAGTAGCCATCTTTAACTCCTTCCAATACTACAGAAAAGCCAATCCTAGACATCTCATCTCAGATGGTAAAGGTATTGGTGAAAATGTCCACCTCACTTTTGGGATATACTACCTCCGTTCCTAAAAGTAAGGCAAATTTTTTTCTTTTGAAAAGTCAAGCAGTGTAAAGTTTGACCAAGATTTTACAAAAAACTATTAACATCTACAATACCAAGTCAATAACGTTATATACGTCATGAAATATATTTTTATATGATGTCTATATTATTATTGTTGTTGGTTATTTTTTTCTAAAAACTTGGTCAAACTTTACATCGTTTGACTTTTCAGAAAAATATACACCTCATAGGAACGGAGGGAGTATAGGTCATCATCACGATACATCCTAGACATTTTCAGAGCACTCGATGCAACAACTAATGTATTTTAGTAGGTTTTCAAAATAAACCATTTTGAACCTAGAAAACCAATCTGGTTGTATGCCAATCAACATACCTAACGAACCCACTTTTCTTCTACACGCTGCACATTTCATATCCCCTTCTCTTCTCTTTCTCATCTCTCCACTACAGATCCAATACCTCCCAAAATTGCCCCACCTCCTGTCATCAAGCAACACACTCCATGCTTTCCAAATCCCAAGGGACAGCAAACCCACATGCCTAACTAGAAGTCAGTGCAACCACTTCGTTAATTTTGATCTGTCCACCTGGCGCCGCTCGACGGGAATTGTTTTAATCTATGGTCTTGCAGCGACACCCGGAACAGTCATCCACCGCCGCCTCCTGCACCGGCATTAAGTCAGGCGTGGTCGGACATTGATCAAGCACTCCACTAAACATGTCGTTTATTGCCCATCTGGCCGCCATTGGTCATGTGATCGAATTGTCCATGTCAAGGTCAGTTTCTCCTGTGCCCCCACCCACTCCTTTTCGTCGTCCTCCAGCTCCACCGAGTCGTTTTCGTCTTCCTCCCACTCCCCCTTTCCTTATCCTTCTTCCTCTTCCCCGCAATTTTCTTCTCCAAATGATTGAACGGCGACGGCCGAATTTTATGGATCGAACGCACAAACTTTTACAAATGGAGTTTTGCATTTATGTAGTAAAAATAGATGACCCAGAAAAAATACTTACGTCTTATCTTGTAGGTGTTCCTTGATATTCAAGACTAGTTTATGCACCTCACAAGAATCGGGGAGCTGGTGCCCCCTAACTTGAGAGAGTATGCTGGTGAACAGCCTCTTCATGTCTGGTTTTCGTGATGTCCATACAAAAGCACGGAACTCGAACTGGCCTCCAAGCTTATGGTACACTTCTTTGGCGAGGGTGGTCTTACCAACCCCACAAGTTCCAACAATGGACACCACCTTGTGGTCTGGCTGTCCATCGTTAGCCAGCCAGCAGCAAAGCTGTTTGATGGAGCTGTCCATGCCAACAAGGCGAATGGCAGCCTGGCTACATGATAACGGAGCAGGGTGCTGGCATTCACCCAGCTGACCGCCGCTGCTGCTAGGCCGCCATTTGCAGTCAACAAGATAGCTTCTGTACCGTTGAATTGCTTCCTTGACGCGAGTCCTGAATCCCAAGATCTCGTCGGCGATCCATTGACGCCGTTTCAGCTTTTCCGGAAACCGGGAGAACTTAACGCGGGGGAGTTTTTGGACGGCGCTGATCCTGGAACCGCTGGTTCCGGCTTGTGTGAGCTCGTCAAGGAAGTCGTCGATGTCATATGAGAGGTCACGCACATCCTTCATCCAGAAGTTGGCCGTCGAGGCAGGGGACTCCACCTCTGTTGGCTCCAGTAGGTAGTTGGCAATTAGTTCCTGGAGATCACGTTGGAGGATGCGGAGCTTGTTCTTCTCCTCCGGACGCAGCCCATGCTTGGGCCTCAATAGCAACGACTCCAGCTTACCAGGAAGGGACCTCATGGCTCCCTGGGAAGCACTGATTGGGGCATCCATCTCCTCGTTCCTGAAGCAAACCAAACCAGAAATAAATTAGTCTCGCTGCTTTAATAATAATTATAATAATAACATTAGCATGGACGACGAACTCGAGAAGTAATTCTGTAGATGTACCTAGGAAGAAGAAATCAAGGACTGGAGGCGCAAGAAGTGATTAAAGGTGGATCAACTTGCATGCTTGGACTTGCTCTGATGCTCTCCATTCAAAGTCCACACATATGAACTTACTGAGGGATGGACCAAACACTGGCGCGCACATAAAGAATTATCAGGAGAGTCCTGGGTGCTTTTTCTTTCTGTTTGAGGATACAAGTGTTCCAAACTAAATTAGGTCAAGTGGACGATTTGCTTTCAAAATTAAATAAGATGTGGACCATTTTGTTTTTTTAACAGGGATGTGGACCATTCTTTTTCAAACTGAACTAGGATTTTCCTAGTCCCCTCGTTTGCCAAAACAATTCTCCTAGCCCCCTCCTTTCGACCGGTTTCACGAAAACCGAATAGCTGGAAGGGATAACATGTACTCTCCACTACAGGAAAATCTTCCTTTGCCGTGCTAGCACTGATTTGCCGTGTGCAGCCATGTTTGCGGAACACGGCAGATTTTGCCGTGAGGAGAGTAAGAGGATCACGGCAAAGAAGCAAAGCACGGCACAGAAGATCCACAGCACACGGCAAAGTACACATCACGGCAAAATGGAAAAAAAAACACACGGCAAATTCCGACCGCTCGGCAAAGAAATCTTTGCCGTGCTCCTTTACGTGACAACACGACAAATTAGTTGACCAAGATCCGCAACTTTGCCACGCTCCACAATAATTCGCGGGAAATATCTAAATAAATTTCCCGCACTCTAAATAAATTCGCGGGAAACGCTATACCGTGTCCGTAAAAAAGCACACGGCACATACGCCCTTTGCCGTGCGCCTTTGTGCACAGCGCACGGCACATACGTCCTTTGCCGTGTGCCTTTGTGCATAGCACATGGCAAAGCATGTGTTTCCACTAGCCCCTTCATTTGTTTTGTTTCGGTATGCTTGCTTCGTTTATTTTCTTTGTTAAAGCTTCTAGAATGTTCATTTACTTCACTTAATTATGTTTCTCGATAATATATAAACCCTCCGGTGCGGGCCGTATGGGTCGAAACCCCGAATAAGTGGACCTAACGTGCGAGGCGTCGTCTACCCCTTCCATAGGCGTTGAATAGGGGCTGCTCGGTAGGCTTTCCTCCCTGATTATGTTAGGTTAAATCATATGAACATCTCAACCCAAGTTTGGGCACATGTTAACACATCATTCCATGTCGTGCACCCAAAGTGTTAGTTTTCACCTATGAGAGAGTGCAGAAACCGGCCTATGTGGACGAGGCGGGGTCGGTGAAGCGAGTCGCACCTCGATCGGAATGGTATCTTGGTTCCCACAACCTACTAACACACTCCTACACATATATTAGTGACCCATGCAAGTTTCGGTGGGATTCCGACGCTCCGGACCCCGCTACGGCGAAACCCTACACCCGCTGGAAAAAAGTCAAACCTGTCGATCTACCCCTTTGACCGGCGCCGAGAGGGGGTAGGCGCATGAACTTTTTTGCTTGGTTGTGTTGGGTTGGTACATAGGACCATGGGGAACCAAGATTTCATGTGGTCCGTCGCATGATTCCGTGCCCGGCACCCGACACGGGAGTTTTCACCTCTAAGTGTCGGAACTTACTACGGAGTAAGCGGGTCGGTGAAGCGGGTCGCACCTCGGAGCTATATCTTGGTTCCCACAACCTACCAACACACTCTTATATATATTAGTGACCCATGCAAGTTTTGGTGGGATTCCGACGCTCCGGACCCCGCTACGAAGCCAAGTTTTTTTTTGCTTCATGTCTAACTAGTTGTCATCATTTTTTTGCTTCATGTCTCACTAGTTGTCATCATTTTTTTGCTTCTTGTCTCACTAGTTGTCATCATTTTTTTGCTTCATGTCTCACTTAGTTGAACTAGTTGAACCTGTCATGACTCATCATTTTTTTGCTCCAATGGTCACTACATCTAACTCATCATTTTTTTGCAAACGTGTAGGACGATCCTCCTCCTCCATGATGTCCATGTTCGCCGTCGTGACCTACATGTGGAGATTGAGCAAGATACATCCCTTTGTGACCTACATGTGGAGTGCATGACCTATTTGTAGAATAGATAACATGTTTGTGGAGTTTGAGTTCGTTTTATGTTATGGAGGAGTTTAAGTCTTATGGAGGATGGAGTTTGATCTTATTTGTTGAACTATGTCTATGTTATGTGGAGTTTAGTCATATTTGTGTGACAATTGCTATATGTGAATTATTTTGTGTATTATCTGTGCAGGAATTTAAAAAAAAGAACAAAACGGTGCAATATGGTCACTTTGCCGTGTGATGGCACACGGCAAAGGCCTTTGCCGTGATGGGGCACACGGCACAGCGTGCACGTGGCGCGCACCTGTGAGACCTGGCAACGTGGGATGACCATATGGTCAGTTTGCCGTGTCCAGGTTATAGTGGCGCACGGCAAAGGGTCGACGCACAGTTTCTGGCAACGGAGATGTGCCGTGCAGTTTGTGGGAGAGCACACGGCAAACTCGCGAGATTTGCCGTGCCTTTCGTGCAGGGATCACGGCAAAGACGGCATGTTTGCCGTGCGAGTTAGATAAGGGAACACGGCAAAGACTGGAGGTTTGCCGTGCGCGTTCGATCAGGGAACACGGCAAAGACGGGATCTTTGCCGTGCGCGTTCGATCAGGGAACACGGCAAAGACGGAAGGTTTGCCGTGCTTCGTTTTCTCTAGATGCACGGCAAAGATATGCAGCACGTACGGCACACCGTTGGCACACGGCAAAGAGTGGCGTGAGGGTTGACCTACTCTGACCGATATGTGCCGTGAAGTACGCGCTTGGATCACGGGAAAACACTTTGCCGTGCTATTCTAGAAAAGAACACGGCAACGACTCTTTGCCGACGCGTATTATGCCGTGTGGCCTTTGCCGTGTAGGTAAGCACGGCATCCTTTGCCGTGTTCCGCAAGCCCTTTGCCGTGTAATTTGGCCGCACGGCAAAGATCTCGATTCCGGTAGTGCTCAATCGGTTTTTCTTTACAACTGCGACTCCAACAAAATCTATAGTTGGGTTTGAAAATAATCTGAATACAATGAAACTACTATTTCACGGTTTTCTAGGAAAGCCTGCTTCAAAACAGGTCTCTGTTGGTATGTTCTCAGAAACGGACGGGTTACCCAAAGGCCACGTGTTCCTGCCTCACCCTTGGCCTGGAGCACAAGCACATGAATACATACAGTTGTGTGGAATTTCATAGTTACTGTGAAGATGGCGAGCGCATACAGTTTCAGGTCAGAAAAATTAGGCACCACCAATTGCTTCACAGTATTAATCATGAAGACAGTGAGTGCTAAGTTAGAGGTTAGAAAAATCCACCAATTGCTATCTATGTGGACTAGCATTTAGTGAGTGCGTACAGTTACAGGTGGAAAATCCAGGCACCACCATTGCTGTCTATGCGGACTCACTATAGTTAATGGAGACGGAGTGCGTACGGCAATAGGTCAGAAAAATCAGGCACCAGCCTGTTCTCTATGCTGACTTGCTGTGTTGAAAGGAGTTGCTCTCATCTCTTACACATGTCAGTTTAGTGAACATGAATAATTTAAAAAATAAAAACGGACGGTTGACATGAGAGGGAGGGTTTTATATAATATAATTAGAAAGAAGAAGGTATGAATGTTTTTTGGAAACTCCATTAATGGGAAGAAAATTGAGAGATATATATTTAAAAAATATAAATAAATATGGAAAACAGAAGTTGGATAAAAAAAGAAAATAAGAGCGGGTGGAAGGAATCAGAGGTATAGCAGAAAACTTAGAACTTTATAAATGAGAAAAAGGTACAAAAATGGAAATCGTTTAAATTGTATCTAAATTCACCAGTCTTAATGATCATTTAAAATATTAGTGGAATCTTCAGTTACTCTTGTCAAATATCTCTGGTTTTTCTAAACTGTCAACTTTTCTAATATATTTTTTACTAAGTTGCAAGTTGTGCGAAGCACTCACCATGTCGCTACGAAAAACGTCTTCACTAGAGAAAAAGGGGTATATCTTTGAACTCTGTATCTGAAGTCAGTGGTGCGTGCATGTTGATGTCTTGGCGCATTGGTTGAATTGGATCCTCTCTAGCGGGGCCACTTGAGGAATATAATAAGACACAAAACAGCTCATCGTAATAGAGATCATTTTTTTATGTAGATACAACCATTTTTGCAACTTGCAACTCACATCATATATCTAATCAAGTAACGTTACAGATTTTAGGAAGAAAAATCGTATTAGAGATGTCCCATAGCGACAGCATAAGGGAGAGAACTTATGGAGGAGCGGAGTATCAACCTCGCTCTAGCAGATACATACCTACCACATATGTAGGTGTTGTGCAAGTGCTGGCTTGGGTTGTACCCTTTTTCTGCCTCTTCCCTCCCATCCTCTCTTGTTTGAGCCATGTTGCCTGATCCCAAAAGTTAAGTGGTCGATCTCAATTGAAGATGGTACCATCTGCAGGGCTAGTGGCGGAGAAAGCAGCGGCCACCGCTTTCGCGAGCGTCGTGATGGGAAGACTCAACAGGGAGCTCGAGAAGAAGTACCAGATATGGAAGAACATTGAGAGGGAGAGCACATCTCTGCAAACTGACCTCGGCATCCTGGCAGCAGCTGTGGATGACTACCAGATCATGGCTGCTCATCCTCATCGCACGGCCGTCGCGAGGGTGTATGGCGAGGAGATCCGCGAGCTGACCCATGATATTGAGGACTGCATCGAGCGGTTCCTGCACCGCATCACCTGCAAGGCCGGAGCATCGCGGGCTCGGCGCTCAGCTCATGCCATCAGGACGTTCCGCATCCGCCTCCGGTTTGCTGCCAAGATCAAGGAGTTCAGGAACCGCGTGGTGGAAGCACGAGAACGAGTGTTGAACGCTGATGTACGTGCTGATGGTCTCCAACCTCAACCCTCAAATAACAAGACCCCTCAGCAAGTGGGTTATGCACAGGATCATTGTCATCCTGTGGGCATCACGGAGGCCACCAGGGAGCTTCTTGCGCTACTCGACATCGAACCAAAAGAAGATGAATTAGAGGGCACTAACACTAGCCCGACTGCAATTAAGTTGAGGGTGGTCTCCATTGTGGGATTTGGTGGTTCAGGGAAGACAACCCTCGCAAAGGCAGTCTACGACATTGTCCATAAGGAAGGAGCACTCCGCTGTGCTTGGGTTGATGGGCACTCGCTGGATCATAAGGATGCCAATGGGATCGTCAAACATATACAAGATGAGCTTCATTTGGGGGAAGGGTGTTCCGCAGCATCTCCCACTGAATACCAAAAGGACAGGTGAGGGTAATTAAATCTTGCGCATAAACTATTTTCAGTTTTACTCCTGCCTACAGGGATGCAAACCATGTATATTAATTATTATGGAGTATCCTGGCCAACTTATCAATCTTCTTCCAACTTTCAGAATGACACCAGATTATCTACAATCTGAAACCACACGCTTAAATCAACGCTCATAGTTAGTTTATGGGCTCTGACAAAAAAAGCCCAGTGCTCTAAAATGCAATTTTTTTCAAGCACCAAATTTGTTATTTCACACACGCCACAAAACTTGTCATTTTCACATGTTTAAAATAAAATCATCATTTGTTTCACATGGGAGCACCTGCTCCTGGGTGCCTATTTGAATTTGTCCGTACTTTATGTTTGTTAAACTCTAGTTCCACCAACTATTTTTTGCACCAGGTACTTAATCGTTATTGACGACATCAAGGACATGCACTTGATGCACTGGAATACAGTGAGGAATGCCTTCAGGAACAATGGCAGAATAATTCTGACAACGGCTACTCAGTCTGTGGCTAATAGATGCTGCAACCATCCCCGTGAAGAGGATAGATGTACCTTTGGTTATGTGTACAACATGAAAAGTCTTGGAGAAGAAGACTCTAGAAAAATAGCTCTCATGGGAAGATCTACACCAGAGTTGGTGCTGGGTGCGGCAAAACTACTGAAGAAATGTGGTGGTCTTCCACTTGCTCTTTATAGTGTGGCATGCCAGTTGAGCTGTGAAAAGGTACTCACGGGGAAATTTTGTAACAAATTGTGCAACGATCTGGGTACATATTTGGAACGCGAAGACGAGCCTAACTTTGCAAGGCTTAGAGGTGTGCTTAGGGAAAATTACACCAGTTTGCCAGATTACACCGTCAGGGCCTGCTTATTGTATCTAGGTATATTCCCAATGAATCATCCCCTCAAGAAGAATGTAATAATCAGGCGATGGTTGGCTGAAGGATATGCACGCCATCATCAAGGCTGGCACCAAAGTGTAGCTGATGAAAACTTCAAGACGTTTATCAACAAGAGTATCATTGTGCCTGTTGTTCCAATCAGCAACACCATGGAGAAGACATGCAAAGCTCATAGTATCATGCATGTGTTCACGTTGCACAAGTCTATGTGTGAGAAATTCATCATGCCCTTTGGATCTCAGCACAAGAAAGTCCGTCACTTCTTTATCCATGATATAAACGGTGGAAATTCCAGAACAATGCACGACACTGATTTATCTTGTGCCCGATCTCTGACAGTTATAGGGAATGCAGGTGATGCTATTTCCAATTTTGACAAGTACAAACTTACACGAGTGTTGGACCTGGAAGGATGCACTGATGTGAAAGATTGTCATGTTAAAGAGATATGCAAGCTATGGAACCTGAGATATCTAAGTCTGGGGCCCAACATCACAAGGATTCCCAAGGAAATTGTCCAACTTAAGTTGCTGGAGACACTTGATGTAAGCAAGACAAGGGTGAATGTGCTCCCGGTGGAAGCTGTTGGGCTCCCCTGTTTGATTCATCTGATTGGAATGATTCCGTCTCCACGTTCAAATTTCCTTTTAACTAACGTACGAATATCCAAAGCTTACGTGGTGAAAGGGCATGGCGCCCCATGTGTGGTTTTGGTAATTAATGACAATCCCTATGGACTAATGGTTGCATTGAGTTTTACTTGTAGTGTTTGTCCATAGACCATACTTGAACTCCATATGTTGGATTCAAGATTGATGCCATGAGTATATTGATATAATGAAGTATTTGGCATCAAGATCATAGAGTTGAGCATATTGCAAGTATGTCTTGAAGAAAAGAATTATGTGATCATTCATGGTTATCTTCAAGACATCATCTATTGAAAAGAGAAGAAAAGATACAAGGTTGATCAAGTATTGATCAACACACAAAGCTACAAGATGTACCAAGTGGGATCATGTATCTCTTGGTATGGTAAGCAATTGTCCATATAGCTTTGTGAACTAACCCATGATATGTGTGTAGCATTTCTATGTGTGGTTAGGTATCTTTCTATGGGCTTGCATCAAATGAAGATTTCATATGGCCCATGATCGATGACGTAAAGTGGTGATCGTCATCAATGTTGAGAAGCGCAAGTTCAAGAGGAGCATCTCGAAGAAATCCTAGGCTTGAAGCTTGCCACCCATTTAGAGATAATGTTCATATGAAGATATGCCTAAGAGAGGCTCTCCCATAGTGGAGTATGGGAGAGCAATGTTTGGGTCTTCACCAAGCGAAGCGCAATCAAGAAAGGTGGTCCACTTGAAGAGATCAAGATCGACGTCATCTAGCTCAAGTGGAATGCGCAAGGCAAAGGTATGATAGGGTTTCTATTTTACCGATCTCATGGTACTAGTTGGGAGACCGGGTTATAGGATAGACACCGTACTATCAAGAGGGGCTCTCGATTGAGCTTTAGCGTATCAGTTGGAGAAAGCTAAAACCTTTGCATACTTTCCTTCATCATCTTTCTTGGTTCTTATTTGGATTTTCTCCTTGTTAGGTTTTGGTGCTTGTTGTGATCTTCATGACAAGCCCAAGTTCTCCGAAAACGGATTTCGTATGGAAAACTTGTTGCGTTTTCTGGTTGGAAATATTATCGGTCCACCTTCGAGATAGGGTCCACACCTTCCCATGTGTGGTATCCCCTCTATATTTGTAGTAAAGCTCTTGTCGCTACCTTTCCAACAGAATTGGATTCATCTCGTTTGGAGCTTCCTTGCAAAAGTTATTGCGATTCTCCTTTCCTGGTTCTGCAGTTTCTTCTTAGGCCGGTAGTACCGACCCTCGCCCGGTACTACCGGGTGACCCCTTGCGGAACTACCGCGGGCAGTACCGGGCCCAGTACCGCATCTCCGGATGGCTCTCTGCCTCTCGAAGTTTTTACCCGGTAGTTGCCCCGGTAGTGGCGCGGTACTACCGGGAAGGGAGCACTACCGGGCCAGGTGGTCCGGTACTACCGTTGCGCGCCGAGTCAGGGAGCGCTGACTGGTCTTCGTTCTTCCTTGAGTCAACGCGGCTCGGTACTACCGGGATCGGCCCGGTACTACCGCTGCGGCCTTTTTCGTCTGCAACGGGCAGATTTTTGAGAGGACCTTTTTAAGGGGGTTTCTTCCCCAACGGTTCTCTCATCTCTTGAGCTAGCTTTTCCCCTCTCTCTCCTCCATTGTTGACCTTTGGAAAAGCTTGCCTTCCTCTCAATCCCTCCCATGATTCTTGCATATCTTTGAGGGAATTTGAGAGGAGATCAAGATCTACATATTCATCCAATCCATTCCTCCTCTAAGTGAGGGGAACCTAGTAGATCGTGATCTTGAAGTTCCATTTGTTGAGTTCTTCCTTGTTCTTCCTCTCTTCTCCCCCCACAAGCATTAGTTGCTTTTGGTGGGATTTGGGAGTGAAGGATTTGACCACTTCTAGTGGTCTTGCCTTCTTGCATCGGTTGCATCGGTTTGAGTTCTCCACGGTGATACGTGGAAATCGAAGTTGAGAAGCTTGTTACTCTTGGGTACTTGGGGTGCCCTAGAGCTTGTCCTCTTGGGTACTTGGAGTGCCCTAGATGGTCCTTGTTGATCTCGGAGTTTTGGTGGCTCGCGGGATAGTTGGGAGCCTCCAATTAAGTTGTGGAGTCGCGCCCCAACCTTGTGATTCTTGTGGCTTTGGGAGCCGCGGGAATTCGGTGAGAGCCTCCAATTAAGTTGTGGAGTGTGCCTCATCCTTGTACGGGTTCGGTGACCACCCTCAAGTGTCCCATAGTGGTTCGTGGCACTCCACATTGGTGGAGGCACGAAGGAGATTACGGTGTGCCATTTGACGGCTATTCGGGGATCACTTTGTGACTCCGCACCGCTCCAACGGAGACGTAGCTTCCATTGGGAAGTGAACTTCGGGATAAATCATCGTCTCCAAGTGCCTCGGTATTTCTATACCCGAGCTTCTTACTTATGCTATTTACTTTGTGATAGCCATCGAGCTTGAAGTAATATATCTTGCTATCACATATTTGCTTATCTTGTTTAGCATAAGGTGTTGGTGCACATAGGTTAACCAAGCTTGTTTAGGTTTCTTGCTTGATAAATTAAACGCTAGTTTTATTCCGCATTTATTCAAGCCTAAACCGCAAATAATTTTAATCGCCTATTCACCCCCTCTAGGCGACATCCGTGTCCTTTCACGTGGAATCAAGTAATCCATCAAACCCTCATGAATTTGTCAGCTACTAGCCTGCTAGTAGGTTGCTTGTTTGACCTAGTTACCACATGCATGCACCCACGAAGTTGACCGTGAATGCACGTGATGTATAAATACATAGCTCGACCGGTGTGTTATGCACACATCGCACACAACATCAGACACATCAGGCTTGGTGGTTGATCATTGTAAACCAGCGCGACGACGACGATGAGCTCCACCGGTGGAGAGAAGAAGACGGCCTGGCCAGAGGTGGTGGGGATGACCATCAAGGAGGCGACGGAGATCATCCTCAAGGACAAGCCCAACGCCGACGTCGTCGTGTTCCCCGTCGGCGGCCGTCGCCCGACCGAGGAGTTCGTCATCAACCGCGTCCTTGTCTTCGCCGACACTGTCGCCAAGATCCCTCGCGTCGGCTAGCTAGCCTTGTTAATTGCGCTTGCGTGGTGTTGAGGGCATCTCCAGCCGTTGTGCCCCCCAGGGTTCAAAACGCCGCCTTTTCTGGGCCGCCGCGGCGCGAAACGGCGCGAAACCGAACCCTTGGGGAGCGCGTTTACCAGCCGTGAACCGCCCAGCCGGCGATGCGGCCTTTTTTCAGCATAAAGAAAGGCCGGCCCTTTTTGGCATACAAATTCACACATAGAAATAGTTTAACATACAAATTCACACATAAATAAATAGTTTAACGTACAAATCCATACACAATTAAATAGTTCAACAATACAAGCAAATAAAACAAATCGTACTAGGCATTGGCATCGCCATTATCGGCATTGCCATTGCCCTTGCGCGCCCACAAGTGCTGCACCAGATCATCCTGTAGAGCTAGATGTGTTCCAGCGTCTCGAATCTCCCGGCGCCTGGTGAGGAAGGTTTCCCATGGCGCCGGCACCTAGTGATCAACATCTGCAAGAGGACCCTGGCGGTAGTATGGTGCCATTGCCTCATTGGCAGGCACCGGGTTATCCCGTTCACTCTCAATGATCATGTTGTGCAAGACCACACAACACTGCATCACCTCCCACATGTTGGACTTCGACCAAGTCAAAGCTGGGTACCGGACAACAGCGAATCGAGACTGCAGCGCGCCAAATGCCTGCTCCACATCCTTCCTGCAAGCCTCCTGGCACTTGGAAAACCAAGCCTTCGCGCTTCCTGGCACAGGGTTGGAGATGCTCTTCACAAATGTTGCCCACCTGGGGTAGATGCCATCTGCAAGGTAGTAGCCCTTTGTGTACTGTTGCCCGTTGATCTCGTAGTTCACAGGGGGAGCATGGCCTTCGACAAGGTCTGAAAAGACATCCGAGCACTGCAAGACATTGATGTCATTGTGAGTTCCTGACATACCAAAGAATGCATGCAGTCGATGCTACCAAGCATCCCAGGAAAGCATCTTGCTTCATTCTCTGCGAGGAGGCGAGCAGTGTCTTGCGCATTGGGTGATCGCAAGTACGTTGGGCCAAAGACTGCAACCACTGCCCGGCAGAAATAGTTCAAGCACTCCAGTGCCGTGGACTCGCTCATGCGCAGATAGTCATCCTGTGCATCTGCGGGAGCACCATATGCAAGCAACCTCATGGCCATCGTGCACTTCTGAATTGAGGTAAAGCCTACCGTGCCGGTGCAGTCCTTCTTCAATTTGAAGTAGGGGTCGAACTCCCACACGACGCAGCCCGCTGTTGACGAGGAAGCCGGCGAGACAGGCCAAGACCATGAGGTGTTCCTCGTCGTCGATGGCGGCCTGATCTTCCTCGTCGAAGAGCTCGGCGAGCATCTCCTCGTCGTCGGAGTCCATGGCTTGGGTCGGGCGAAACGCCGAACACCTTGCGGGCGGGGTGGCCGCGCTTCGCTCCGAGAACGGCCCAGCCGGCTAGATCGCGGCGGAGGAGAGTGGGCGGCGCCGGCGGCGGGGCGGGGCTCGACGGGGGGTTCCTAGCTGCTTGCGTGCGGCGGCGCAAGGAGGGGTGGTGGCGGCGACGGCGAGGTGGACAGAGGAAAAGGCGAGTCGGGGTGGGGAAAATGCTTTGTCTCGCCGACAGCGCTGCCCCACGCGTGCTTTTCCTTCCGCCGGCCCCCCAGGCCGAACCCAGTGGGCTGGGTTTCGCCTGGGTGCGCCGGCGCTATTTTCCGCCGAAACGGCGCTAACTGGGCTTCTGGGGGGCCGAGTGATAGAAAAACGGCGCTTTTCGGCCGGCGCGGCGCAAAAAAGGCCTCCTGGGGGGCTCTGGGGGGGACGGCTGGAGATATCCTGAATAGCCAGCATATATACGTGCTGGCTCAGTGCTCATGATGAATAAATTCGTGTTGGATGAATAAAAGTGTGTCCATCTCTCTCATGCGTGTTTTGCTCGATCGGTCAAATATATTTATGCGCGCTTTTCTGTGACCATCCATCCATTGTGTGTTTTCACTTCGCGTCCAGTCTCGACCCTCTCGATCTCTTGGCTCTCATTTCCGTGGTGTAGATGGCGAACCGCTTGAGCCAAAGAGAACATAACAAAATTTATAAATCAATGTGGAGTTATTGTTAGAAACAATATCGTGATCAGCACTCGAGAATGGCATAAGCCAAAGGATGACGATGGATCAGTTAGTTATGTCGACGATAGATCCAAATATGATCTTTTTGATAAGATCATGACATCTTTCAGAACGAGCTTGCAGTAGTCCTCAACAACGATGTCGACACCGTCAACGCCCGGTTCTACTGCCAACCACTGGAAAATGACGACATCATCAACCGGATCAGGGCACAAGGTGGCACGGGGATATTCACAGTTCTTGGCTTGCGTGACTTCAACACCATCAGCTAGTAGATTAGCGTTCCCAAAACTTGTCCTTTATATACCTTCCGTGAACTTTACATTCCGTGGCTGAACTGTGTTATTTTATGTCCGTAAAAAACATATTCAAGACTTATCGTTGTAATAGCTATCTAGTTGGTTCAGACTTTCCTATTTAACTAGCTCTATATTAATTTGTGATCAACGTTGAACTTTAAGTTAAATATCATGTATTCATATTTCTATGCATGTATTCTCGAATCTAGTCTCTGCAAACGAATTCTCGAATATGGTCGATAAATACGAAATATAGAATATACAACAATTACGTAAATTATTTACTGGCGTGCCATAACACACCACGCCGGTAATCACCAGTACCTGATATCGGGAAAAAGTTGGATAACCGGCCTGACTGCACTCGTCGGTGATCCCGTAGAATCACCGGCGAGGGCGAGACTCGCCGGTGATCTGATTGATTACCGGCGTGGCAATGCACTCACCGGTGATCTCAAATAGCACTGGCGTGAAGTTACCGGCGTGGACGTTTCTCGCCGGTGAACCCAAAAACGACTCGCCGGTGTTAGCTGTTTCCTTGTAGTGCGTACATCTTGAAATTCTGTGTTCGCACGGCAAATTTCACAGAAAACTGATATTTTTGAGGTCCGTGTAGAAAAACAATAATGGCCCGGTGAAAAGCCTCTTTTCTACCCATTTTTTTTACACACGACACCGAAAATATTGGTTTGTGTGAAACAATTTTTTGAGCACATCGAATGCATGTCTTTAGATGCGCGCACATTTTTTTTGTTGAAATATTTTTATTTTTTGCGAAACAAATTGTCGTTGAAATATTTTTAAAACGAGTACGTTCAAAACTCGTTTAAAAAACAAGAGCATGTCCTCAATGTACACGTCGGGCGCGAGGATGAGTCACAATGTTCCCGATCTGCTGAGTCAGCACGCCACGTCGGCAGAAAAATCCCCGCATGGGAAGCATTTGCCGCCGTCGTCCTCCGTCGCAGAGGCAGACCACGCCGCTCGCCGCCTCCGGGTCCGTCGCGGGGCTGCAGGGGGCGTCTCCCTGAGTACGTCTTCGATCGACCGCTCCGACGAGGTGGCTGCTGCTGACATCATTCTCCTCGGCGTCCGTTCGAGTCCGTGAGTCGCGGAGGCAGGCGCGAGAGCAAGCCCATGTGGAGCGTCCTGAAGGTGTTCGACGAAATGCAAGGTGAGTAACAGTGGCTTGGATGGTTGCAGTGACTTGAAATATGTATTTCCTTCCTCTCTGCGATGTAGAGCCTAACATTTTAATTGTCAGTGGCAGCGTCAAAATCGGCACAGCTACCCACGGCGTCGTGGTGCCTGGATTCGTGCCGGACGCTGGCACGGTACTGCTGGAGGACCGCGCTGCAGTCAGCCTGATGCAAGAAATGGAGGCTGCTTCCTTGATTCCCTCGAGCATATCGAAGATATGCGCAGGAGAGTGGAACTGCGATCGACCACAACAATGACATGTGCGTATACAACTTTCTTGCCTTCACTCTGTTATTTTTTTCCGTGTGTAGATGTATGTGGTGTTAGGATGCATAGGTTGTAGCATGCCTAGGTTAAAATTGCAAGTACCAGTACCACCATGCCGTAAATTTAGCCAGTACAAGTCATGTTTGGACAAAAAAGAAAAACAATATTGTGAACAGAACAGAAGAATAAAATACCCAAACATACCCAAAAAAAACATTCGAGAGAAGCACAATATATGAAATGACCGACTGAAGATAGCCTTAAAACACGACCATGGGCTGTCCAAGCAGTAAAAAAGTCAACAAACTTCAGGAAGCTCGACGTGCTCTCGCTCATCAAAGGGATTTAAAGTCAGGCTTCCTCACCGGGATCCTGACCTTCCACTCGCTTCATTAGCATGTTGCGAAGGAACCACCTCTTGCAGCTGCGCCGTGCCCAGCACCAAAGCTCCTTTAGCGAAACTAACCACGTGTCCCGATTTGATACTTATGTGCCTCCAACTCGGCAAACATCTTAGAGCCTGTTGCTGGTGGTTTTTCCTCAACTGCAGGTGGTTCCTCTTGGAGGTGATACTCATGTGCCGGTTCCTCAACTGCAGCTGGTGTCTCCTGAAGTTCACCTGCCATGGCCAAAACATCCGGCCTGTTATGGTGGCTCCTTGCCTCTGCTTCCCACATTTTTCTTGTTTTTTCATCCACTTCAGGATGAAGAGAAATTTCCTTCAGCTCACGGAGGCACATGATTTTGATGCCGCAAAGACCAACTAGATACTTGCAGATTAGTTGCAGCGAGATAATCTCCGGCCGAGCTCCATCCTCGATCGTTAGGACAGATGTCCCTACAACTTTCAGCACAAGGCATAGGTGGTGAAGGCTCCTGAACTTCCCATCTTGTATGACAAAACCGTCATCGATGCTGTCGGCAGTCATCTTGAGGTACAGCAAGACAGGCATATCACCAATGACTGAAAGGAGATGTTGTGTCACAGACAGGGTGGTCGAAATGCTTAATTTAGTGAGATCACGAAACAAGGCAACGAACTTTGGCAATGTGGCTGAGTTGGAGTTGCCGTGTAGCTTCAATGAGGTGAGATGATACACATGTCGTGCTCTCGAACTGTAGTGTTGCCATACTTGATCTAGAGCAGACATAATGCCTTGGGGTAATCCTTGGAAGTAAAGGGACAGGGAGCGAACATTGTCTTCACCCATCGAAGTTTCAATGTACTTTTGGATGGCCTTGGAAAGGTGATTATTCATGTCAACCTGACCCTGCTCAGTTTTCTCACACTCACACCATATCTTGATCTTGTTCAACCTTTTCATATGTTCCATAAGTAGCAACAATCCCTGACCCTTGTCGGCAACAAATCCCTTGACCATCTCCAACATACATTCTTTCGGCAGTCTCTCTATCTTGACTGGGTCTTGAAGCTTAAACTTTCCAATAAGATGAATCAAACAGGGTAGTCCAATAGCATCCACTGGGAGCATATTCACCCTTGTCTTGCTTACGTCAAGTGTCTCCAGCAACTTAAGTTGTGCAATTTCCTTGGGAATCTTCGTGATATGGGGCCCAAGACTTAGGTATCTCAGATTCCATAGCTTGCATATGTCTTTAAGATGACAATCTTTCACATCAATGCACCCTTCCAGGTCCAACACTCGTGTAATTTTGTACTTTTCGAAATTGGAAATTGCATTTCCTGCATTCCCTATGACTGTTAGAGATCTGACACGAGATAAATCGATGTCACTCATTATTCTGGAATTTCGACCGCTGCTATCATGGATAAAGAAGTGACGGACTTTTTTCTGCTGAGAACCATAGGGCATGATGAATTTCTTAGACATAGACTTGTGCAACGTGAACGTGTGCATGATACCATGAGCTTTGCACGTCTTCTCTATATCATTGCTGATTGGAGCAACAGGCAGAATGATACTTTGGTTGATAAATGTCTTGAAGGTTTCATCAGCTACACTTTGGTGCCAGCCTTGATGATGGCGTGCATATCCTTCAGCCAACCATCGCCTGGTTATGATATTTTTCTTGAGGGGATGATCCATTGGGAATATAGCTAGATACAACAAGCAGGTCCTGACGGTGTAATCAGGCAAACTAGTGTAATTTTCCCTAAGCATACCTCGAAGCCTTGCAAAGTCAGGCTTGTCTTCACGTTCCAGATATGTACCCAGATCGTTGCACAGTTTGTTACAAGATTTTCCCGTGAGTACCTTTTCACCGCTCAACTGGCATGCCACACTATAAAGAGCAAGTGGAAGACCACCACATTTCTTCAGGAGTTTTGCGGCACCCAGCACTATGTCAGGTGAACATCTTCCCACGAGAGCTATTTTTCTGGAATCTTCTTCTCCAAGACTTTTCATGTTGTACACATACCCAAAGGTACATCTATCCTCTTCACGGGGATAGTTGCAGCATCTATTAGCTACGGACTGAGTGGTTGTTGTCACAATTATTCTGCCATTATCTCTGAAGGCATTCCTCACTGTGTTCCAGTGCATCAAGTGTTTCTCCTTAATGTCATCAATGACGATTAAATACTTGCTGGACAAATGGAAATAATATTTTAGCAAACATGAAATCCTGCGGTTAATCTTTAACTTTTGAATGATGGGCATGTGGCAACATATGCTGCGCAACAATTACCTCTATTAATCGATATACCTTATCTCAAGCAGAGATAAATCAGACGATTCACAGTTCTGGAAGGGTATCATGGGTGTCAAGAATCAATCTATACCTCTTATAAAGCAAAACCCCACTAAGTGCATTTATTATTTTTCTATCTTAACATGCAAGCTATCCACATCATCCATGCTATTAGCCAATCCATTGTCCATGTCATTTCCACTAATACTTATTAATATCCACATCATACAATCCTCCAACCATCTAATAGTTCACATTAACAATATATAATACACAAGCAATTCATGTCTATAAAAATTTAGTATATCGACTATGACCAATCGATTTTCGTATATTCATCTAAATATGTCATACCTTTTATACCATTATATTTACACGATATAGTTTCTAAAGTGATACCCGCTGCAACGCGCGGGGTATCTTCTAGTTCCCTAAATGGGGCACCTTTTTGGTTAACAGTAGCACTAGGGCTCGCTTCTAGAACCAAGGGACGGCTGGTTACGCACAAGTCATTTAAATTTAACAATACCCTTTTTTATATCATATCATGCATGCAGAGAAGTCACGCGAGGGTGGCTGAGTTCAGTTTGTCGATTCTGCTAAATGTTAGATTTAGGCGAGCTCTTGGAGGCGCAAACCTAGTGGCTTGGGACGAACCACTTGGACGCTTAATTGAAGTAGAGTTAAACCATGATTCGGATGTCCTCCTATGGAAGTTACATTTGTTTAGTGGAGAATTTCCTTTCCGGTCTACATATGTGGAACTAGAAAACACAAACTGTCTTCTTGCAGGAAAAGTGTATTTGGAAGCTTGAACCCCCGTTCGCTCGTATAGTCTGACGGGTGTTATTTATGGCCTTAAACCTAGAAGTATTTCAAGTATGTTCTGGAATTGGTTTTATGGGTATGAGTATATCGCTTAAGGCACAAACTATGTGTGCTCTATGTTGGTCTATAGAGAATTGTCCAATGATATTATTTCTAATAAACGAAAATTTCCTAAAACTTTGTGGGCTATTCATATGCCTACCCATTTAATCTGTACTTGGTGATTTTATTCACTCAATGATATTGTCACACAGATTGTTCTTCCATCTTAGGCATTTTGTTGGGTAAGTTCTAAAAACTCACAGGAGTTTAACTTCGATTTTATATAAAAAGCATTTCAGCCTTGTCACCTTTCTTTGAACATCGATGACATCTGTGTCTATATATAGATTACAAATATATGAGAATGAGTTATTACAATTCCAACCATCATAAGAGAACATTGATAAGCGTGGTTGCTGATTGTAGATAGTTTGTTGCTATTTCGAGAGTTTGAAGAAGATTGATAAGTTTGTTGGGATACACTCTAATACATGATTTAAGACCAGCTTGTACTGCTGCGTAGGCATGAGTGACCCTGAAAATAGTTTATGCGCAGGATTTAATTACCCTCACCTGTCCTTGTGGTATTCTGCAGAACACCCTCCCTCCAAACGAATCTCATCTCGTATATGTTTGACAATCCCATTGGAATCCTTACAATCCAGCAAGTACCTGTCAACCCAAGCACAGCGGAGTGCTCCTTCCTTTTGGACAATGTCGTAGACTGCCTTTGCGAGGGTTGTCTTCCCTGAACCACCAAATCCCACAATGGCGACCACCCGCAGCTGAGCTGCTGCCATGGTAGTGTTAGTACCCTTTGCTTCATCTTTGTTTGGTTCGATGTCGAGCAGTTCACGAAGCTCCCTGGTAGCCTCCGTGATGCCCACTGGATGAAAATGATCCTGCGCATAACCCACTTGCTGTGCAGTCTCGTTGTTCGAGGGTTGGGCTTGGACGCCATCAGCGAGCACAGCGGCATTCAACGCCCGTTCACGTGCTTCCGCTACGCGTTTCCTGAACTCCTTTATCTTGGCTGCAAACCGGAGACGGATGCGGAACGTCCTGATGGCATGAGCTGAGCGCCGAGCCCGCGACGCTCCGGCCTTGCAGGTGACGCGATGCAGGAACCGCTCGATGCAATCCTCGATATCGTGGGTCAGCTCGCAGATCTCCTCGCCATACACCCTCGCGACGGCCGTGCGAGGAGGATGAGCCATGGTCTGGTAGTCATCCACAGCTGCCGCCAGGATGCCAAGGTCAGTTTGCAAAGATGTGCTCTCCCTCTTGATGTTCTTCCACATCTTGTAGTTTTTCTCGAGCTCCCCGTTGAGTCTTCCCATGACGACGTTTGCGAAAGCGGTGGTTGCCGCTTTCTCCGCCATTAGCCCTGCCGGTGTTATCATCCCTCGGTTGATTTCTTTGGCCGTCGGGGCAACGCTGCTCAACCAGAGAGGAGGAGAGGAGAGGGGAGGCAGAAAAGGGCACAAGCCAGCAGTTGTTGCAAGGTGCCTACATATGTGGGTGGGTACATATCATTGATGGAGAGAGGGCGATACTCTGCTCCTCCGTAAGTTCTCACATGCTTTGTCACTATGGAACATATCTAATAGCGCAACTTGACTAGATTGATGATTCTGGAGTGAGTTGCAAGTTGCAACAATTATTGTCTCTACATAAACCAATGATCTCTAATCTCTATCATGATGAGCTGTTTTGTATCTTGCCTTAGTCAATTCACCAAGTCGTCGCAAGGCTCCAGTGTAGTTGTTGGATCCACTTAACCAATGCAAGCAAGTGATAACCATGGACTTCAAAGATGTTCTTTACCACACGGTATTCAATTTAGAATTTTCCTCCACTATTTTTGATGTTTCCCACACGTCCCAACATAGTCAACAAAATAGTAAAGAGTTAAAAAAACCTACAACTTGGGGAAAACATAAATATTTTGGACGAGCTTACTTAATATTACAAGGTGCATGAATGTCATAATTAATCTCTTGAAGACCTTGCTTTGGATACAATTCAAATGATTTCCCTTTTTTAAATATTTAGAACTTTTTCTATTTCTCAAATGATTTAGTAGTTTTTGCGTATATTTCTAAATCATTCGCCCCTCTTATTTGTCTATTTTCTTTAGAAAAATCTATTCCCCATACCTATTTATAATTTTGTAAATATTTTACCTCAAAATTAAATAATATAAATTTTTCGTGTTTCCCAAAACATCTCATATTTTCTGTTTCTTCTTAACGAGTAGATATCGTAATTTTACTAACTTCAGTTTATTTTTAAAACAGACAATAGATTTTATCAGAGTTGCGGTTGTAAATAAAAACCAACCGAGAGTACATGTTATCATTAGTCGGTTATTCAGATTTTCCTGAAACTGGCCGTGATGGGGGATTAGGAATTGTTTTTGTAATAGTGGGTACGTCTTGTTGTCCTAATATTGTTTGGAACTACAAATGGTTCACATCTCATTTAATTTTGAAAATAATTGGCCCACTTGAATTAATTTATTGGGAAAAACAATAATGGTCCCCATCACCTTATTAGTTTTGAAAAGCAGATGGCCCACTTGACCTAGTTTAGTTTTGAGAAAGACAACTGGATCCAGTTGTCCTAAAAAACAATGAAAGAAAACCACCCATGGCCCCTCTATATACGCTATGTTCGAGCCAGTCTCTTGTCCATATCCCTCAACAAGTTCATAGGGGTGGACCTTGAATGCAAAGAAAGTTCATACAGATTTGGGTAGAGTCGCATGCAAGTCCACGGTGTTGTTATTATTTTGAAAGCAGAGAGACTAATAGATCTCTGGTTTGGTTCGCTTCAGGAACGAGGAGATGGAGGCTCAAATCAGTGCTTCCCAGGGAGCCATGAGGGCCCTTCCTGAAAGGTTGGAGTCGTTGATATCGGGACCCAAGCACAGTCTGCAGCCAGAGGAGAAGAAGAAGCTCCGCATCCTCCAAGGTGATCTTCAGGGACTAATCGCCAACTACCTATTGGAGCCATCAGAGGTGGAGTCCCCTGCCTCGACGGCTGACTTCTGGATGAAGGATGTGCGTGGCCTTTCATATGACATCGATGACTTCATCCACGAGCTCACCCAAGTCGTCACCGGTATCAGTACCAGGATCAGTGTCGTCCAAAAACTCCCCCGCGTTAAGATCTCCCGGTTTACGGAGAAGCTGAAACGGCGTCAATGGATCACCGGCGAGATCTCGGGATTCAGGACTCGTATCAAGGAAGCAATTCAGCGGCACAAAAGCTATCTTAGTGACTGCAAATTGCGGCCTAGCTGCAGCAGTCTGCTGGGTGAATGCCAGCACCCTGCTCCGTCATCATGTGGCCAGGCTGCCATTCACCTTGTTGGTGTGGACAGCTCTATCAAACAGCTTTGCAGCTGGCTGGCTAACGATGGACAGCCAGAGCACAAGGTGGTGTCCATTGTTGGAACTTGTGGGTTGGTAAGACCACCCTTGCCAAGGAAGTGTACCGTAAGCTTCGAGGTCAGTTTGAGTGCCTGGCTTTTGTGCAGACGTCGCGAAAACCAGACATGAAGAGGCTCCTCGCCAGCATACTCTCACAAGTTCGACGACACCAGCTCCCTGACTCTTTCGAGGTGCATAAAATGGTCTTCGATATCAACAAACACCTGCAAGATAAGACGTAAGTGTTTTTTTTTGGGTCACATATTTTTGCTACATTACTGCAAAACTGTATTAGATAAATCTAGTGAGTGCATGTTTGAAATTGCGCCCTACAACGTGACTGATGGCATGCCCTTCAAACAACGCGGAGGAGGGATCCGGGAGTTATATCACACTTTCCGCGAGCAATAGTATTTTGCGTAAATAATAATAATTTTTATTTTTAAGGTGTACATTGGGATTTAATCTTAAAATGATGCTATCCTCACTCCATCCTACCAAGAGATGGTTCTGCTTATTGTTTCTTCCCATGGATAATACAATATGAATATTTTTGGCAGGTACATAATTGTGATTGATGATCTGTGGGCATTATCGACCTGGGATATTGTTAATCTTGCTTTGCCAAAGGAACATTGTTGCAGTAGAATATTAATAACGACCGAGGTTGATGCTATAGCTCATGCATGTTGCGCAGATACCTCCAACTCCAAGTATATGCCTTCTAATAAAGAAGGTAACTCCAAGTATATCTTCAAGAAGGAACCGCTTAGTGAAGACGAGTCAAGAGAATTTCTTTTAAGTACAGTTTTTGGCCATCAAGCTGAATGTCCTCAGGGCCTTGAGGAGGTTTCAAACGAAATTATAAAAAGAAGTGGTGGCTTCCCGCTAACAATTAATTTATTGGCCAGTCTCTTGGCACGTCAACCAGCCATTAGCATAGAGCAATGGAATTACATAAAGAATGCACTGAGTTCTGATGTGAGCCCAAATGCTACTCTGGAAGGTATCAATCAAGTTCTCAACCTTGGCTACGACAATCTTCCTCACGGTTTAAAAGCATGCATGCTATATCTGTGCCTGTATGAAGAGGACTGCGTAATCTGGAAGGATGATTTGGTGAAGCAGTGGATGGCCGAAGGTTTCGTCTGCACAATGGAAGGGAACACTGGGAAGGAAGTTGCACAGAGCTATTTTGATGAGCTTATTAAGAGGGGAATGATCCAACCTGTGGATATGAACTGCAACGATGAGATTCTGTCATGTAAAGTGCATCACATTGTACTTCACTTTATTAGATATAAGTCCATAGAAGAGAATTTTGGCATTGCAATAGACCATTCTCAGACCGCTATAAGGCTTGCTGACAAGGTTCTACGACTGGCCCTCCACCTCGGCAATGCCAAAGATGCCACACCGCCAGCTCTGGCGAGTATGAGATTGTTGCAACTTCGATCTCTTGTCTTTTCTGGATTGCTCAAGTGCATGCCTTCCATTGTGGAATTCCGGTTTCTTCAGGTTCTAATCCTTAAATTGTGTGCTGATCCTGATAACAGGAGTGACAACCTTACTGGACCTGATGACCTGAGTGGCAACATCACTGAACCTGATGACTTGAGTGACAACCTCACTGAACCTGATGACCTAAGTTATAACCTCACTGAAATTTCCGAACTCTTCCGGCTGAGATATTTTCATCTTGATGCATGTTATATGAGTGTGGAACTTCCTACCCAGATGCAACGGCTAAAAGATTTGATAGCATGGGAAATTGATGCCGAAGTAAATGTAGTGCCTTCAGACATTGTTGATCTGCCTGGCTTGCTCTACCTCAGCATTCCTAGCAAGGCTCGTGTGCCCACTGGTATTGGCCGCATGGCATCTCTTCGCACTCTTGGGGTTATCGACATCAGCAAGAGCTCAACAGAAAATATTATGAGCCTTGGTGAGCTGACCAATCTCCAGGATCTTCGTTTCACATGTTCCACATTACAGGCTGATAACCTGGAAACGAACTTGGAATGCTTGGGCTTGATAATTCGGAAACTAAGCAATATCAAATGCGTAACTCTGGTACCTGCAGTCTCCTCTCATGTAATTCAGGATGATGCCGGTATTTCAAGCATGAGTATTTCCTGGCATGGCTTCAACATCGTGCCCCTTTCTCCAGCCCTTATTCAAAGACTAGAGCTGTCACGGCGCTGCTGCATCTTCTCCAGCCTACCTCAGTGGACCAATGAGCTTAACAAACTTTGCATTTTGAAGATCGCAGTCAAGAAGTTGTCTGGTGAAGATGTTGTTATTCTCAAAGGCTTGCCTTCTCTCACCTCTCTCTCGTTGTTCGTCTGGACCACCCCTGGAAGAAGAGTCATGTTTGACAATGAGGGTTTCTTGGTTCTCAAGTACTTCAAGTTTGTGTGTGCGGAACCATGCATGGTTTTCCTGGATGGAGCAATGCCCAAAGTCCAAAAACTGAAGTTAGGTTTCAATGCTAATAGAATGGAGCGATGCCCAAAGTCCAAAAACTGAAGTTAGGTTTCCATATATTCTTTTTATTTCTGCACTTTAATTACCATGAATTTTTCAGTTAAAAAATCGTGAAATTTTGTTCCTGCTTTGATTTTGACCCTGATTTAATGAGATGTCAACGGCTTGCTTTACTAGGACCTATACACCACCGGAATCGATGTCGCATCTGCAGAGTACAAGTAAGCTCCTCTTTCCCTCTTATTTCGCCATTCATCCCGTTAACTCAGTTGTTTCTTAAAGTTTTGACCACCACTTGTTTTATTAGTCCATAATGTTGAAGAGGGTCTATACAGTCAAGTGCAATCATATATACGTTTTAGTATGGACATGTTTTTTTCCCTTTGGTCTACTATTTCATAGCAAGTGAAATCCTTCTAAACATACTACACAACATCTATTTTTTGCATGCTTAACCGCGACAATACTATAAATACTTTCTCTTTTAGTTTTTCAAGGACTAAAATCAACCCTTAAAATCAACTACTATAAAAAAAAAATGTAACATCCTCTAGATGGAGTGCAGAATTGCTATTATGTGAGAGAGCGCAGAACAGTGGGAGGTTTTTGGCCCGAAAAGTGCACTCTGAAGTTTCTAGAAATTACTCCGAAAAAACTTTGATGTGGATGTGAGGACACCATGAATCTACACAATTTTGTGCAAAAATGTTTGCACCTATGGTATGAGATAAAGATGTGCAAATTTTTAGACGTATAATAGCAAATAGTATGTAGTGCCTTTTGTTGTTGGAAAATAGTAGTTAGTGCTTTGAGTTACTTATTTATCAGTTTTACCGAACACAGACAATACGCCTTTTGTGACAAGAGCTTGGTGATTATTGCAGTACTTACATGTGTGAATTTTCTTTGGTGTTTCTTATATGTTAGCAGATGTGGTGATGTTTGACCTACGAAATGCCACTCAGGAAATGCTGCTTGCTGATCTGGAGCTCATCTACTCTAAAATAAAACATAAGCGGATTGAGGCTAATAGAAGATTTGGTCCGAGATTTCAAGAATATGAAAAGAGCAGAGAGGGGTTGTTAAGCCACAATGATCTTGTATCTCCAGGACATTTCTTCTGAAGGGGATGGGTTCCTGTGGGGGAGGAGGTGAAGATTCTCTAGGAATAAACAACTCCAAGCACAGTGATTTAAATAAGGAGGGGGACCAGGACATGGAGGAAGTGCGTGAGACTCGAGTGGGAAATTCACAAACTAACGAGACAGCAAGGCTGGCCAGGGAAAGCTGCTCTCCGGAGGAGAAGCTCAAGGCTGAATGATGTTCGAGCTCGCTAATAGCTCTCACTAAGGACTCTCTTTTCCTAGAGAGATGTGCCTCTCACACACAGGTTTGCCTTGATGTATCTCACACATGACACATGTCCACACATAGAGTTTCTACCAGTGAAATTATTTATTATAGGGACTGTTTATTTGTTTTTTATTTCGGGCACAGTCTGATTTCTAAGCCAACTATTTGTGGACACGTACAAACGGTGGCCCACTACAGGAACTTTTCTGCGCAAAAAAGGTTTCGACTTGCCCGCAAAGCGCATCTCCTCGCTCGCTACTCGCCCGCAAATGTGCTTCTTTTGGCTTGCTCCCAGCGCATGCTCGCGTGCTTCTTTTTTTCTTCCATTTTTCTTAATTTGGTTGCTTAATTTTTTTTTTCGAAACACAGTACAACAACGCAGACGCTCACATACACGTGCACACACTCACCCCTATGAATGCACACACGCACACCCTACCCCTATGAGCACCTCCGAAAGACTGAGCCAGCGGTCGGGTCTTGAGATTGACGAAGTCACCACAGACGCCTCGCTGTCGACGGACGTCGCCTCCCACTGAAGAATATTCCGACTAAATGAGAAATACCAATGTCAAATCTAGGATTTGAACTCTGGTGGGCTGGGGGTACAACCACCCTCCTAACCATCTTGCCACAGGCAAGTTCTCGGTTGCTTTAAATATCTAAACAAAATACTCCCTCCGTTTCATTTTAGTTGACTCCAAAAAAGATGTATCTAGTTCTAGATACATCTATATTGGAGTCAATTAAAATGGAACTCGGAGGGAGTAAGAGTGAAGCAAAAATATTGTATCCGGGTCTACTTTGAAAACTACCACTGTAGAACAAATTTGAGAAACTTCATACGCATTGACCTAAATCAAAAAGTCTTTATGGTGATAAGAAAGGTAAGGTTTGAGGGTTTAACCAAATATAATAGGGAGGGCCAAAATAAATATGTGAGTAAATAAATAATGAACTAAAATTAATTAGCCAAATTAGGGTGAACCGTAATAATAATTAACCAAAAGATTAAGATGAACCAAAGAAAACATATGAACCAAAATTATAAAAGAACAAAAATTTGGCCGTACTAATTGGGTGAACTGTAATAGTATTGAACTAAATGAATTTAAAAAGGTGAAAAGAAGCAAAAAATTTGGGTGAACCGGAAATAAACTAAAATTTGGGTGAATCAAAAATTCCGGTGAACCAAAAATAATAGTACATAAAAAAGGAACTAAAATTCGGGTGAACCAATAATAATAGTGAACCGAAAATATCGGTGAACATATAATGAACTAAAATTCGGCTGAACCAAAAATTCCGGTGAATCAAAACTAATAGTGAACCAAAAAGGAACAAAAATTTGAGTGAACTGAAAATAATAATGGACCGAAAATAAACTATAATTCGGTTAAACCGGAAATAATAGTGAACTAAAAATTCCGGTGAGCAAAAAATAATACTGAAGCAAGAAGTAACTATTACAGGGAAATTATTAATTAAATATCTGCTGGTGGAATGTAAATAAGCATAACAAAATGAAAAATGCATCTCACTAACGATATACAATGTACGTTATAGTAACTATACACTACTGATAGATAATCAAGCATATAAGAAAATATCCTCTACTGACAGATCATCAAGCATATCTAATCATGCATCTAAGAAAATAAAGAGACAACCTTAAATAAATAAATGAGAGAAAACAACTGTGCTATGCAAAGGGACAGAGAAACCACTAAGATATATATATATATATAGAGAGAGAGACATGATGACACGAAGAGAGAGAGATAGAGAGATAAGCTATAGGACTGATATAAGAGTTATAACTGAGAAAGAGCCAAGTTACAGAGAAAAACCTATAATCTAGAGAGAGATAGAGAGCCAGAAATAGGTAGAGAGAGGAAGTGAGTGAGAGAGAGAAATGGAGAAATAGAGAAAGATAGAGAAATAGGTTGAGAGAGATAGAGAGAGAGAGCGCCATAGAGAGATAAATTGCAACAAAGAGAGAAAAAATAGGGAAGAGAGAGAGAGATAGAAAACCACCGAGAGAGAGAGATGAGTCCACAAATAGAGAGAGAACATATGAGTAAGTAGGTTGCTCTGTAACTTAGAAACAGCAAGTCACCACAGCTGGGTTCGAGAGGGATTGACACGCGGAGAGAAAGCACTAGAAATTCAAAATAAAACCACTCTCTCCGTAAGCCTGGCAATTGTGTCGGGTCTGGCCGGGTCGACCTATTCCAGACCCATGCCCAAATAAAAAATGGGCGAGGGGCTCTGCCCACGACCCTGCCCATGGGTTAGATCTCAGACCCATGCCCGGACCCGACGGGTCGCCCATCGTTCTACATGCAGCACATCAAATGAGAATATTCCAGCATTTCAAAACAGCAAGATGGCATGTTTTAAGGGTTCAAATGCAGCAGTACATCAAAATGATGATATTCAATACATCAAATAGTCTGATTGCTCACACAAACACAAAACATGTTCCCAGGAAGGAAGCACTAGTGAAGTTCCCAGACACAAATAACTGGCATGGCTACATAAGCATTACAACAAGCAGCTCCCAGAGATTACAACAAAGAGTTCCGATTTACAAAATGCTAGCAGCAGCCAACGCCCAAGCATGCTACTCCCTCCGTAAGGCTCCGTTTCAAATTAATTGACTTCCTTGTGCCCACATGTGGATGTATCTAGACATGTTACAAGTATAGATACATTCACATTTGGATAAATGGAAGTCAATTAATTTGGAACGGAGGGAGTAGTTAGCAGCAGCCAGCACCCGGAGATAGCGGGACAAAATGAAATGGCCCAAAAACCGGTCAGCCCGCCCCGTTGCAGATCCAATAAGAAATTACTACCCATGAACAAAACACACCCGCGCGCAGACAGATGTGAGGAGACAACACGAATATTGAAAGAAGATGAACAGACACAGATTTGACTGCTTGTGAAATAAAAAACAGTCAGCTGAGATACAACAAAATCCTTATTATATATCTCAAGCGGGACACGGCGTTTCGGGTCAGGGTGTCGATGCACCCGTTGTGTAAAACATTTTTTTAATGTAAAAAATTTCAAAAAAAAAAACATGGAGATATACATAAGGATATTTTGTGTTACCACAAAAGTTTCGCGGAGAAAAGACATTTTTTATGACCTGTGAAAAATGACAAATGCGGGTGCTCCAAAATGACTTTGTACGACACATTTTTTTTGTCTTTTTTATAGATCACAAAAATGTCTTTTCTTTGCGAAACTTTTTAGTATAATATTAACTGTAATGTACTACTAGTATTTTATAGATCACAAATTCGGGTGCTCCAAAGTGAGGTATTGTGTGTTTCTTCCCGGCAAGATATATTAACTATAATGCACTACTAGTATTTTTTTTTCCAAGTTGTAATGCCATAGATGCACGAGCTACATACTAAAACAGATCTCAAGCGATAGTGTTGCTACTGAGTTATAGTATAATACAATTGGATTCTAGTAAAAAAAAGAAGAATTGATTAATTAATACAGACATCTTTGGACGCAAAAACATACTCTTGCTCAATGATGTGCTACAAAATTTACTTCACAACAGATAACTAAAATAAAGACCACATTGATATTTCTCGCTGTTTGTCATGCCACATACACAACACAACAACTTCTGATTCAAGCTAATTACAATGTATGAGTTCGACTCAAATTGCGAAAGCGCTCTGCTATCTCTATCATTGATGGTCTTTGATCCACTTCAAGGTTAAGACATTCCACTGCCACCCCTGCCAGACTTCCAAGTATGTCCAAATCACTTGCTTCGGTAATTTCCTCATCAAACAAGTGAGTTGCTGTCGTATTGTTTCTGTGAGCTTCAAGAAAATTGCCTACCAAACTATTATTTTCTGAATGTGTGGCCTTCTTCCTAGAGATAAGTTCCAAGAGCAGAACCCAAAAGCTGTAAACATCACTTTTTTCACTTAGTCGGCCTGTTTGATGATGCGCTGGGTCCATATAGCATCTGTCCCCAATAACTAATTCAGTGTGCTGTTTATCGATCACAATCAACCTCGATATGCCAAAATCTGAGATCTTAGGAACAAAGTTATCATCCAAGAGTATATTTGCTGGTTTAACATCACCATGTAGGATTTTGTCATTGGTTTGTGAATGCATATAAGCTAGACCCTCTGCTGATTGTGTAGCAATTTTCAAACGTTGATCCAAGTTGAGAGATTGTTTGGTGTCGCCGTGAAGAATATCGTGGAGGCTACCTTTGGACAAAAACTCACACACTAGCATTGGGATATGAACTTCTAGGCAACAACCTATGAGCCTAACAATGTTCTTATGGATAACTCGAGATTGGATGATGACTTCATTGGCAAATTGTTCATTTTATAGCGCACTGCCACTAATTGGCTTCTTTATTGCAACTAGTTTCTTCCCAAGTTCACCCTTGTATACTTCACCAAAGTTACCTTTTCCAATAAGATTGCTACGCTTTATAATTGGATTGAGCTCCTCCTTCTTGAAAAGTTTAATATTTCCTGCGTTCTCCAGTGTAGACCCACCATTCTTTTCATAAAACTCTTATGTCTTCTTTTTCTCTCTGACAAGAAGAATAATGAATGCCAGAAGTGCCATTACAAATATACCACCTAGTGCACCTACATGGACAAGAAACATTATTAGTTATTGTATATCACTACAGAATTTCCAGTGATGTTTCATGTGTCGGCAAAAGATAATTACTGTTCTGATAATACATTACGATACACAATTGCTACAACTCTTAAGATGTGGTGGATAACAACAAGATCTTCAGTACGTGAAACCAACTTTAAATGAAGCAATAATAGGTGATAGTATATCATTGATGCAATATATATGATCGGTATCCAAGTTATCGATCGAATTAAAACATAAGCTGTGAGAACAGAGTGAAGTCTAGAGAGTGGTATGTAACCCTGTTAACAATTAAACATATGATTTGTCATTAACTGAAATTGTGTGGTGTACGTTGGTACTTACCCACAATAACCTTTGCTACTAAGGGAATGTGTCTGTGCATGTTCCCGCCTTCCCGTCCCCTTTCATTCCAGGTTTACATGGACACTCGTAGCCTCCTGGCTTGTTTTTGCAGATCCCATCATGGGAGCAAAGGGTATACATCACGGAGAGTAGAGTTCTGTTTTCGGAGCTCGCACTCATCAACATCTGAAAGAAATAAAGGTTACGGATTAGAAACGCAAGCTCAAGGAATTAAGAAGCTAATTACTACCAAAGCTTGACTGGGTTATATGCCCTGGATTAATCAGTTAACTGGTACCTTGGCATCCATCAGGGATGTAGGGGTTGCCAACGTAATGGTCGGCGCACTTGCAGACATAGCCTTGGTCACTGGTTGTATTGGCACAATAGCTGTTGGAGCTGACGCAGGCGTAGTCCGGAGGTAACTGCACCGGACATGAGCCGTTGCCGATGGCGAAATCGAGCACCATGGGGACTCCCTTGGGGAATCTGTTTGACATCACCTTGTAGCCGACCATGTCCGGCATGGAGAAGTTGTACCAGGAAGTCTCTACCACCATGCCGTAATTGCACGGGCTGCTACTATTCCAAGAATTATCAAAGGGCTCAAAAAACACGGAGAACATCCAGATGGGCGGCATTCCCAGGATGGGAGCCTGGCAGCAGCCCCGCCCGCTGCACGAACCGTTTGTGATGGGCAGGCCGTCCTCCGCGTTGACAAGGCATGAGATCTCCATGTTGGTCAAGGAGGGCCCTAGCTGCAACCAAGGTTGGACTTTCCAACCGACGGCGGTGACAACGTTGCGCGTCAGCGAGAGGAGGAACGGCCCCTTGGTGTGCAGCTGCGTTATCTGCAACTCCATTAGGTAGTCGAAGTCACTTGTGAAGCAGTAGGATGCGACGGCGCTGTATACGCGTGCCTCACTCCTCCCAAGTGATATGTCAAGGAGCTCGACGGGCGTGTGAGGTTGCAACGGGCGTGACAATGAAGCCGGGAGGTAGTTCATGGATTGGAAAGATGTGTTGTGTGCAAGGAAGGCAGTAGGGGGGGGGGGGGGGGGGGGGGGGGGGGGGGGGGGGGGGGGGGGGGGGGGGGGGTGGGAGGAGGTGTTGCAGGTGACCTCGAAGCCCTCACGGAAGCAGCCGGCCGTCATGCCGAACGGGAAAGGGATGCTAATGTTGCCGCACTTGTCGGGGCAGCCAGGAAGCGTGATCGTCTGATCCTGTCCGGCAATGGCGGCCAGAATCAAGTGAGCCGCTGCGGCAAGGAGAATAAGCTTGGAAGGGAACTGCAAAGGCGTGGTCATGGTGCTCTTCTGGTTATAGCTTGCTGTGTGAAGCTATTTATACGACTTCTTGCAAGGAGTGTCTCGTCTGTCATCTCCATGCCGTGCCTCTTGTTACGGCTTGCACAGTTGACTTTATGCTGCCACAAGTTAATGGCTGAAAGTGACTCTGCGAAATGGTCTAATTAATTTGACGGAAAAAGTCAAGGGACACTTGTCGTGGTTGCACGCACGCACGCATGCCGAGATATGCAAGCTATGGAATCTGAGATATCTAAGTCTTGGGCCCAATATCACAAGGATTCCCAAGGAAATTGCACAACTTAAGTTGCTGGAGACACTTGATGTAAGCAAGACAAGGGGGAATGTGCTCCCAGTGGAAGCTATTGGGCTACCCTGTTTGATTCATCTGATTGGAATGTTTAAGCTTGAAGACCCAGTCAAGACAGAGAAACTGCCAAAAGAATGTACGTTCGAGATGGTCAAGGGATTTGTTGCCGACAAGGGTTGGGGATTTTTGCTACTCATGGACCATATGAAAAGGTTGAACAAGGTCAAGATATGATGCGAGTGTGAGGAAACTGAACAACGACAGGTTGACATGAATAATCACCTTTCCAAGGCTATCCAAAAGTACATTGAAACTCCGATGGGTGAAGACAATGTTCGTTCGCTGTCCCTTTACTTCCAAGGATTACCCCAAGGTACCCTGGCTGCTCTAGATCAAGTATGTCAACACTACAGTTCGAGAGAACGACATATATCATCTTAGCTCACTCAAGCTACACGTCAACTCCAACTCGGCCACATTGCCAAAGTTCGTTGCCTTATTTCGTGATCTCACTAAGCTAAGCATTTCGACCACCCTGTCTGTGACACAGCATCTCCTTTCAGTCATTGGTGTGACGCCTATCTTGCCTCAAGATGACTACCAACAGCATCGATGACGGTTTCATCATACAAGAAGGGAAGTTCAGGAGCCTTCACCACCTATGCCTTGAGCTGAAAGTAGTAGGGACATCTGTCGTATCGATCGAAGATGGAGCTCGGCCGGAGATTATCTCGCTGCAACTAATCTGCAAGCACCTAGTTGTTCTTTCCAGCGTCGAAATCATGCGCCTCCTTGATCCTGAAGTGGATGAAAAAACAAGAAAAGTAGTGGGAAACAGAGGCGAGGAGTCACCATAACAGGCCGGTTGTTTTTGCCATGGCAGGTAAATTTCAGGAGACACAAGCTGCAGTTGAGGAACCGGCACATGAGTATCACGTCCGAGAGGAACCACCTGCAGTTGAGGAAAAAACACCAGCAACACGCTCTACGTCTGCAGAGGTGGAGTCGGAGAGTAATGCTACTGATCTCATCAAATCGGGACACATGGTTAGTTTCGCTGAAGGAGCTTTGGTGATGGGCATGGCGCAGCTGCAAGAAGTGTCCCCCTTCGGCAACATGCTAATGAAGCAAGTAGAAAAGCAGGATCCCGGTGAGAAAGCCTGACTTTAAATCCCTTTGATGAGCACGCGTCTACCTTCCTGATGTTTGCTGACTATTTTCTGCGTGGACAGTCCATGGTCGTGTTTTAAGGCTATCTTCAGTCGGTCGTTTCATATTGTGCTTCTTTCGAATGCTTTATTATTGTGTATGTTTGGGTAGTTTATTCTTCTTTTGTGTTGACAATATTCTTTCCCTTTTTTGTCCAAACATGAGTTTTACTGGTTAAATTTATGCCATGGCGGTACTGGTAATTGTAACCTAGACATGCTATCGACTATGCATCCTCACACCACATTCATCTACACAAGGAAAAACAGAAACAGAGTAAAGGAAAGCAAGCTTTAATTACGCACATGTCGTCGTTGTGGTCAATCACAGTTCCTCTCTCGTGTGCATATCATTGAGTAGCTCGAGGGCGTCAAGGATGCAGCCTCCTTTCCTTGCATCAGGCTGATTGCAGCGCCGTCCTTCAGCAGTACTGTGGCAGCGTCCGGCACGAAACCGTGCACCACGACACCATGGGTAGTTGTACCGACTCGGCGGCACTGTCACCCACCACAATCAAAACGTTAGGCTCGATGTCACATAGACGAAGGGAAATCAACCCGAAGTAGATTTCAACCTAGAGATGTCATGGTGGTTAAAGTTAGGTCATGGTGGTACTGGTAATTGTAACCTACAGATGCTACCAACTTTTTTGTTCACAGGATTCTTTCCCTTTTTTGTCCAAACATGAGTGTTACTCGTTAAATTTATGCGATGGTGGTACTGGTAATTGTAACCTAGAGATGCTACCAACTATGCATCCTCACACCACGTTCATTCACACCCGAAAAAATAAGAACAGAGTGAAGGCAAGCAAGTTGTTACACACATTTGGTCATTGTAGTCGATCGCAGTTTCTCCTGTGCCTTTCGTCGAGTTCCAGGAAGAAGCTTCCTTTCCTTGAAGCAAGCCGACTGCAGTTTCGTCCTCCAGCAGTACCGTCGTAGCGTCTGGCACGAAACCGGGCACGAAGGCTCCGTGCGTAGCTATGCCGACTCGGCGGCGCTGCCACTCGCCACAATCGAAACGTTAGGCTCGACATAACAGAGATGAAGGAAAAATGACCACGAAGTAGACCAAAAGTCGCTGCAACCGTCAGAGCCACTGATACTCACTTCGTCCTTTCGTCAAACACCTTCTGTGCTGCTGCAGCGCATGAAACACCACCACTGTCCACTGGGGAGATGGGTGGAAGGAGGAACACCACAACAGTGAGAGGCAGGGGAGCGCGTGCCTTGGATTCACTTGATGCCTACGGCTAGCAGATTGGTCGGTGCTGCCTCCAGGACGCTTCACATGGGCTTGCTCCCGCCTGCCTCCACGACGCACGGACTCGAACGGCCGCCGAGGAGAATGATGGCAGGCTTGGCAGCGGCAGGCACCTCGTCGGAGCGGTTGAAGAAGCCCTCTGTGGCCCCGCGTCGGACCAGAAGGCGGCGAGGTGGCATCTGCGGCGGAGGACGACGGCGGCAGCAAATGCTTCTAGCTAGGCACACGCGGGGATTTTCCGCCGACGTGGCGTGCTGACTCAGCAGAGCGGGTGGATTGCTTCGCAGCGACCTGTATTTTTTGGGGAATTTGCTTTTGCAAAAACAGAAAATTTGTCTGTCCTCCGATGTCCGATCGATCGACCATTTCGGAATTCGGAGCCCAAATTCCATGCTAGTTCTACTTTTTTTTTTGAAAGCAACACGTCGGATTTTATTAATTAGGCAACACAGATACATCATCCGCTATTACATCGATAAGAAAATCAGAGGGTTCCTCTTACCAAACAATCGACATACGACCCTCTGCATGGCTACATAAAACATGTGCAGCCATATTAGCTTCCCTAGGACAATGAAAGAAAATAACTTCTGTAAAATTGCAACAAAGAAGCGCGCATTCCTCATAAATAGCCGCGGCTGGTCCGAGAGAGTTCCCACCATTAGTCATCACGCTAATCACGTCCAAACCGTCAGAGTTTACTTCAATACGATGGCAACCCACTGAGATGCCAATAGCATACCATCACGGAGAGCCTCGCCTCTGCCGTAGAAGGATCAGACACAAAGGGAAGACAAAGGGAATACCGCAAGAACTAGCTCTACTAGTTGTTTGCATTCGTCGGACGCATGACCTGATCATTCACGTAGGCGTGCCCAACCAGGCTCTAACCGACCTTGTAATTGTGTTTTATTTGCAAATTTCTAATGCAAATTTGACGCAATATTTGAACTAAAACCCCAAAATAAACTGTAAATGTGATAAAGTGAGATTCCACTTGCACATCCTTACGACCTGGTATGATTTCCCTGATCAGATATGTACCTCTCGGAATAGCAAATCATTATCCTTCGATATCTGGTTCCTTCTCCACGTTTGAAATTCCATAATTCCTTTAACTAAGTACGATAGCCACCGCTTACGTGGAATCAAGTAGTCGATCAAATCCTCATGAATTTGTCAGCTACTAGCGTGCTAGTAGGTTGCTTGTTTGACCTAGTTACCACATGCATGCATCCACGAAGTTGACCGTGAATGCACGTGGTACATCAGTACATGCCACCAACCGCTCGTAATCTCACTCTATAAATACATAGCTCGACCACTGTGTTATTATGCATAAGTTCCACACACAGACACCACACACACACAGCTAGCAGGCTTGGCTGATCACTGTAAACCAGCGCGATCGTCGATCGACGACGATGAGCTCCACCGGTGGAGACGAGAAGAAGACGGCCTGGCCGGAGGTGGTGGGGAAGACCATCAAGGAGGCAAAGGAGATCATCCTCAAGGACAAGCCCGACGCCAACATCGTCGTGTTCCCCGTCGGCGGTCGTCGCCCAACCGAGGAGTTCGTGATCAACCGCGTCCTTGTCTTCGCCGACACCGTCGCCCAGGTCCCTCGCGTCGGCTAGCTTAGCCTTGTTAATTGCTCTTGGATGGTGCTGATAGCCAGCGTATATAGTACATGCTGGCTTAGTGCTCGTGATGAATAAATTCGTGTTGGATGAATAAAAGTGTGTCCATCTCTCTCACGCGTGTTTTGCTCGGTCAAATATACATATGTGTGTGCTTTTTGTGAGCATCCATCCATGGTGTGTTTTGAGTTTGCGTCCATTCTCGATCCTCTATCTTGCCTCTAATTTCCGTGCAATTAATCCCTCTAACAATTCATCATCACCAAAAGGTTCAGGATCATGCATTGGCTTGACCCAAACCTTGTATATTTTAACTGAATTTCGATAAAACTAACATGTTCGCAATATTTTGGAACTATACATACGTTGTTCGAATTAAAAAGATTCAGCGTCGCAGTTTGACCAAATAAAAAGTTGAAGGCAAAGAAAGTCAGACATGGTGCATGTATTGATTTAGAGCTTTTTGTTCCGAGACTATATTGAATTTTTATACTAGTCTGTTCAACCAACATTATAAGAAGCGAGATAAGTGAAAAACCACAAATGCGTGAGATCGATGAAAAGCCGCACCTACTGTCAAGCCACGAAATCGAGCTCCACCGGCTCTTGTCGCCACTCTGGCGAGCAATTGTTGCCAGATGAAGCCATGCGAGATAATAGCATAGAACTATCACTTTACGCGTAAATTTCGAAAAACTACCACTTTATGTTTCAATCGCACAGAACTATCACTCTTCGCTAATTTTGTTGCAATGTGCGCACATTGTTGTCTAAACCGGAATTGACACTCGTGCTGACAGGTGGGACCCACCGGTCAGGGCTGAGGTGGCAGCACGCGTGGACTGTTTGCTGACGTGGCAGAACACGTGGCCGTGGGCCCACTGTCATACTAATAAAAAAATAAATATCTCAAAAAATGAAAAATAAAATATCAATAAAAATAAAAATCTCAAAAAATAATTTCAAAAAATAAGAAAATAAATATACAACATATAAATATCAATAAAAAATATCTCAAAAATAAAAATGTCAGCACGGCTACCTACTCAGTTTTTTTTTGCAGTTACGGAGGCTCACAAGTCAGCACGAATTTTTTTCTTTTCAATTTCTCTTATTCTTTTCCGATCCAGCGACCGGCCGGCAGCCCGGCACACACGCAGCTAGCTAGCTCGGCCGGCCGGCGCGAGCGCGCCCACGCGTAGCTATGCCTATCTAGCTTGACCGGCCTGCGCACGCACGCCCGGCCGTGCTGGTGCCGCAACCATCCTCGACCGTGACGCGGCGGCGGACGGCCACGGCGACGCGACAGCGACGGCGACCCCGAGCCAGGAGGCCGGGAGGCGGCGTATGGGGGCCGGGCCGGGCTCCTCGCCAGCGTGGTGGGGTGCGGCCAGCGCGACGCGCGTGGACGCGGGAGTGGCGGCCAGCAGCTCGTCGAGCACGACGCCGCATGGCGAGCTCGGCGGGTGGCCTATAGAGCTAAGGGCGGGAAGCGCGGCGGCGCGGCGCGCATCGGGTGCGGGACGGCGTCCAGTCCGTGGGCGAGAGCTTGGGCGGGACGCGGACTCGGCGACGACCTTGCACGGCAGGGCGCGGGCACGGCGCGAGCTGAGGGGCGCTCAGCCCCAGGCTGGAGAGGGGCAGAGGGCCCCGCCGGCGAGCTCGGGCGCGAGGCCGCGAGCTGGAGGTGGCCCGACCGGCGGCGAGCTCGGCCTCGAGCGAGGAGGAGGTAACCGCCGGACGAGGACGAGGGAGCCGCCTGTGTCGCCCGCGGACGCTCTACCCCTCGTCGCGCCGCCAGCTGGTGCGGCCGGCCTGCTCGCGCCCACGCCGGCCCTCCTTGCTCGCCGAGCGGCGGCCATGGCGCGGCGAGCTGGCGAGGCCGGCGAGCACGGCCTTTGACATTTTTATTTTTGAGATATTTTTTTATTGATATTTATATGTTGTATATTTATTTTCTTATTTTTTGAGATTTTTATTTTTATTGATATTTTATTTTTCTTTTTTAAGATATTTATTTTTTTATTAGTATGACAGGTGGGCCACGGCCACGTGTGCTGCCACGTCAGCAAAGAGTCCACGCGTGCTGCCACCTCAGCCCTGACCGGTGGGTCCCACCTGTCAGCACGAGTGTCAATTCCGGTTTAGACAACAATGTGCGCACATTGCAACAAAATTAGCGAAGAGTGGTAGTTCTGTGCGATTGAAACGTAAAGTGGTAGTTTTTCGGAATTTAGCGCGTAAAGTGGTATTCTATGCTATTATCTCAAGCCATGCTGATGTGAGCTACTCTGACCACACGCACATGGCGGTGGTGGCGGTGGTTGAAGGTGTTGCGCTCCTCCTCGAGCAATTTTTGACGGGATTTTGTGCGATAACGAGCAATTCCCTTTCTGTTTCTCCTACTAAAAGGCACAACACATCATCTTGAACCTATATAGATCAACACAATTAGCAAGTTTCTTTGTAAAATATGGATAACATATTTACCGAGTGAAAATTATTGGGCACTCGACAATAATGTCCTGAATGCTGAGTGCTAAGAAAATACACTCGGCAAAGCGCGACACTCGGCAAAACACCTGATTACTGAGTGTAAGATAGGGTCACATTCTCCGTCTTATGTTGCTAATCCGTGGGTCCTACTCCTATGTGACTCGGATAGGTGGCGCAGGCCCTAACCCCAGTCACTAGGCTAGGTCAAAATTTAATTAGGACTAGCTGTCTAGCTTATAGCTTATAGGGTTTGCCGAGCGTACCTTACAGGACATTCGACATACATGCCGCTGCACCATCTCCTTGACATCAAGACAAAGGGGACACGTGTTCATGCCGTTCGCCTACCGTGAGGCTTTGCCGTGAATCTTTGTCCCCATTTTACCGAGCACCTAATGACAGCGGCTCACTCAAGGAGCATCAACAAATGAAGCGGATGACCATGACCTGAACTGTAATTCTTTGATCCCAGATCGTGCCGGGCATTTACACAAACACGTTGGAGGCATAACCAAATCGTGCTGCACGAACGGCCACGAAATCCAGCAGCACGACGTCGTCTGGGAGATGGCGTCAGAGGTATACGAGGCGTGGGGGAGCTGGGCAGCCGGAGAGCTCGACGGTCGCCTGGTACATGATCTCGTCCATCATTTGAACTTATGAAATTCAGTTTAGTAATAGCATAGCTGAACTTGTTCCCATCCAATTTGACCACTTATCCAGGACAAGTAAATCACCTAATGGTGTGAATTTCTGTAGAGCAATGTGTGTATTTCGATTTGTGAGCAAGCATGAAGTGAGGTGTGTCTTCCGCCAGAGGTCGCTGGAGTGTGAACTGCCAATGTCGGAAGATGGAGCGTGACGACATCCAGTGTGCACACGTGTTTCGTGTTCTGAAGCAGTAGGGCATGCGCGACATCCATTGTTCATCTTCGAACGGAATCAATTACTCCCTCCGATCCATATTAGTGGGCATAGATTTGTCTAAATTCATATGTATCTAGTTAAGTATTTAGACTAGATACATGTGTATCTAGACAAAGTTGTGCCCACTAATATGGATCGGAGGTAGTAATAAATTTCTGCTGTAGTATCCTTATTATTTATTGTCAATAATACGGGTATTTAGTGATTTGTGGGGGAAAAAGCAACCAAGCCTGGAGTTGCGGTCAATGTGATGTTGTTGCTCATGTCCCTCTCATCCATTGTTCATCTTCGAATGGAATCACAGAATTTTACTGGAGTTCTGTTAAGTAATAGAAGGCAGTGTACTGAAAATCTTATCAGTAGCACATATCGTGTATACTAGTGTGATCCATTTACTGTTAATTTTGGCCAAATTGGTTTCCTGTGTAGTGGATGAGAACAACGAAGAATCTTCTTTGTGGAATAGCGTTCTTCTGTGATTAAGCTACTTCATATTTGATATGTATTGTTTATTTGTGTGATCACGTTTTCCTGCTTATAGTGTATTTGCGTAGCCTTCAGGTCAAGGTAAACCTGAAGAGAATTTAATTGTGGCAACTGAAAAATGGTCAGTTGCTGCGAGCTTTTGAATCATCAATTTTTGTGCATGTTTCAAAACTCAAAGTCGTCATATTGTGCCTGGGGCCGTGACCGCCATTTCAGTTTTGCATCATGATGGTTTGGCAGACAGCGTACCTCTTGACCCATTCTAGCTGAAACATTTTTAACAGAAGACAATGTAAATCATAGTTGCATCCGATGAAATCCAAACAGTAGATCATCCAAAGCAGTCAGATTCAGTATAATAGCCCTGAGATGTTGCAAAATCATTAGAATAATACCTGCAGATTTTTCACTTGGAAAGGGCAGCCAACTGCAACAAAAATAGCCTCGCCAATATGATGTTGAAATGTCCAAGGTTCAATTCCTGTAAGAACGTCCATATACGGGATGTCGCAAAATCCATAATATGGGAACGTCCATATAAGTGTCCAAACATCTACGGTCTTGGGCCAAATTGAGATTTTTTCTAGGGCCGGCACCAATCTAGCTTCTTGGGCCCGGGCCCATCGACAGGATGTCGCGAATTACGCATTAGTATGATTTCAACTGCTCAAGTTTTTAGCAGTAGTATGAATTCGTCTGGGCCTTTCGATGGAGGAAAATAAACGGCTGCTATTGAGAACTTGCCTGTGGCAAGATGGTTAGGTGGGTGGTTGTACCCCCAGCCCACCAGAGTTCAAACCCCAGGTTTGACGCTGGTGTTTCTCATTTAAGGCGGAATATTCTTCAGTGGGAGGCGACGTTCCCGTCGACAGCGAGGCGCCTGCGGTGACTTCGTCAATCTCAAGACTCGACCCGCCGGCTCAGTCTCTCGGAGGTGCTCATAGGGGTAGGGTGTGCGTGCGTGCGTTCATAGGGGTGAGTGTGTGCGCGTGTATATGAGCGCTTGCGTTGTACTGTGTTTCGCAAAAAAAAAAACGGCTGCTATTAATTTGAGGGTACCACAAAACACCTCCGAGCTTGTGCAGCGGCGGCACAAGAGCGTAGGAGATTGGCGTCGTGCGTCCAGGCCAGGGAGGGAGACCAGGCCGGAGGCGGCGGGGCGAGCAGGATGAGGGCGTCACCACAGCAGGCCACGGCGCAAGCTAGCTAGCAGAGGCGACGCACGGCATCCAGGCGCGCGGCAGAGGGAAACAAGGAGGTCAATGCCTTGTGGAGACAGGAAGGCATACTATCTTTCAAAGAATTACGGCATCCGTCTTTTTTTTAGAAAAAAGTCTGAAGTAATGCGTGTATAGGGAAAAGAAAAGGTTTACGATTGACCGCACAGCACGACTCTCATCATCTACTCCGTATTTACAACTATGGACGTTGCTACGTCGTGGTCGACCACGATCTAGCCTACAACGAAGTCAGTCCGACAGCCCAAATATGGAAAGTAACGATTCGCTAGAAAAAGGAAAGGTTCCGTATGCGCGTTGGTTTTGTCCGATTCGCTAGAAAAAGGAAAGGTTCCGTATGCGCGTTGGTTTTGTCCAGCCCACGTGATCGCCCCTGCGCGTTGGTTTTGACTGCTTCATGGTGCGCGCACAGGTGCCACTTTTGGCGGGACCAGCAGCAAATACTTTTCTCCCAGTTTTACAACGCAGAAAACCTTCTATTCTCCTTCTGTGCTTTTGTCCCTAGTTTTACATCAAAACAAGCATGAAAAAAAAAACAGATCATATTTTAAATCCCCATCTCAGATCTCTCTCCAGAACTCATATCTTACGAATTTACATCTCCACTAGCAAACTAGAGAGATTCAGTAAATAGAAGACTGAACCAGACAAGGATTCTACAAAAGGTTTCAGCCAACAGAAGTTTCGAACAAATGTAAGTTATTTCCCCATCACCTCTTATTCTACCCTTGCCACCATCCATGCTCCTTTTTGATATCCCTGCAACGATATGGACATGAAATTCTTGTCAAAAACCTGTGTATGTGCTGTGGTGTGCAGGATGTAAACATTCCCAGCATGTTATAGTGCAGATTGTACCTCGTCATGTTAAAGCTATTTTGACAGTTAACTTGTGGCTCAAAAAATAAGTTAGTTTCAGTAACAAAAGTTATAGGACACAACTAAGATTCAGAGTGAGGAGCAAAAAAATGAACAATTCTCGGTACGCATAAATTATCTTAGTAGATGAACTATGTAAGACTCGGAGAGAGAAAAAATGTACAATTAGTATAAGTTGTTGTAAATTATTGAAAAATGAAACCAGTTACTTTTTATGTGACTAGAGGAAGTAGAATTGCAGAAATTAAATGCTTTACATTTAGTTACTTTCATGTAGTTACCAGGATCCTACTTTTTGCATCAACTAAATAACTTCCTTTTGGATAAAAAACTGATGAAACAAAATGTAAGTTGGTCTCAGTAGTAATATTTGCAGCAAGTTGAAACTTTAACCTGGATCCCATTGACAGCAAGTAAAATTAAGAGCTTTATTTGTTCAGCAACTTACATTATCTCTCAGTATGTTATCATGAAGTATTACAAGTACTTTGCAAAAACAGAATGAGAGAAAAAGATGTATTGTAGATAAATAATGAAAAGAGAACAAAGCTAACACGTATTGCTAGTTTGGTCAGATCATATTGTTTGTCAAAAAAGAATTCAGTTGCCGGTACCAAATCAGGATGGCAGTATTTACATTTACAATTAGCAGTGTTCATTTAGCACTGCTCATTTTTGTGGAACTTTGCATCCACCAAATATTTACTATTTGGTGAGGGGACAATATTTTTACATTTGTACTTGGATTTAAATTATATTCTTATGGGTTCCCTAAAATAGGACATGCGTCTACCATGGAGTTTGTGGACAGGGGTTCAATGAACTTGCATTTGTACCACAAAGAAGTGACTACAATGGGATATAGCACTGACTAACATGGATTTTGTATAGTTTGCTTATGGCTGTTTTCAAATGGAGTTGGTTAAAATGCTTGTGGGTTACCCACAAAACTATCTACATTTTCTCCCCCTAGTAGAAAAATTACTTACACCTAGCATCATATGTATACTGAATTAGGTTCATGATTAGCAGTTACCATGAAAAAACTCCTACATCTCCCTAGAAAAAATAACTTACATCTAGCATGTAGCATCTGGTAGATTTGTGCTCATGCTTATGCAAAGGACGCTGCTAGATCGTGGTTGACCACGATCTGACCTATAGCGTGGTCAGTCTGATATACCCAGAAACGGAAAGGGCCCCCACGCGCCCCAGGCAGAAAAAGGAAAGAGTTACTGCACGCGCGCACCACGACGCGCTGGACGCACGCCCCAGATGCGGATTTGGCGGGACAGTAAAGAAGGGATTTTCTTCCCCAACTCTGCGCCATGGCCCCTGTGGAGGAACCCTAGCCACCAGACTCTCAATAAAATCCCATTGAATTACATCCCAGCAAAAAATCAATAACAGAATTCCCTTCTCTCCTCCCTCTCGTCCCCGATTCCCCACGTTGCAAGAAACCAAAACCAGGACATACATCCAGAATCACAGATCTCCCTCCAAAAAAGAGCACATAGATCTACGAAGTTGCATCTCCATTAGGAAGTAAAAGGGTCTAAAATGGTCTCAGCCAGTGCAAGATTAAGACATCAGATGTAAGTTTCTTTAAACTCAAACAGCTCTTTCCCTCCATCTGCTTTTCAAGCCCCTTCCCCACCACCAGCAACGTCCATGATCCTTAATTACATCCCTGTAATTGTGTAGACATGATATCTTCTCAAAAACCTCTGCATGTGTTGTTCAAAACTGCGCTATAAAATGAAAATAGGTTCCTATGCTATTCTTGTAAACTAGATGTAATGCAAAAATCCAAGCATGATATTGCCTAGCCCCTATCAGAAATTTGTCAAAAAAACAGTGTGGTGTAAACTTGTGCCTTTGTTGTACAAAACGCTGGGGTGTAAGAAGTTTAGATGTGAAAGAAGTTTCATAAATTAATTCAAACAAATTGTATGATGTAATATTTCCAGCATGTTAGAGTGCAGATTGTACCCCATTATCTTACCCCGTCATGTTCTCAGCATGTAATATTCATATAGAAGAGCAGAAAAAAGAACAATTCTTGGATCAGCTAAAGAATATTTGGTTTCAGTAGTACTGTTTGCAGCAAGTAAATGCTTTAACTTGGATCCCATTGACAACAAGTAAAAGTAAGAGCTTTAACTTACATTTTCTGTCAGTATGTAACTCCAAAATTGACAACAAATTTCTTGAACCTGCATTATAATGTCAAGAGTTAAAAGAGGTGTTATCATTAAATATTACAAGTAGTTCGCAAAAGAGAATGAGAGAGAAATATCTGTTGTAGATAAAATGTAGGTACTATTCCTGTATTTAGAAAGTAATGTGTTAAAAACCAAAGCAGTGTATATGCGAAAAATATTTGATTTTTCTAAATATTTGAAACATGCATGCAATTTTCTGTTTGTAGAATACAATAAGTACATCGTTTCTGGTTTTAAAAATTGTACAGATGGTTGACAACATAGTTTTTGATTTCTATTCAAGTTCAGGGAATAATTGTGTTGAAGGTTCTGGTGGGATTGATTTAAACAATCCCACTGTGGATGAAGCTCTTGGACTTTGCTCTTGTAGGTTTCGATGACACGGGAACAGCGGATAAATCTGCTCCTCCAGTTATCGATTTGGATGTAAATTCGGAACACAACGGCAATTGTGGGAGACAAGGTTGCCAACTGGTCAGACACTGCCTAGTCCAGATAGTGGCAGCGATGGTGAAGTTGAGTCAACGCCCAAAAGTTTTGCTCCAAAAATTTGATTCACCGGAGAATAAGTATGCTAACCACATTGGGTTTTCCGTGAAGATCAGCTCATCTAGGAGATCCGCAGTTGACAATCAGAAAAGATTAAGCCGTGTTCATATGTAACAAAGCTGGCAAAAATAGTAACCGAACTATCAAAATTTGTCGGAGAGGACAGGACAATTAGGCTATGGTCGGAGTATCCTATAGAAAATGATATTTTGGAAGCTTACATGGTACCTAAAACAGTGGACCGTAAATGCTACTACTATGAATAAAAAGTTTACATGTACATAATTTATAGGCTGGACTAATACCCTTGATCCAGAGAGAATAATACCCTTCAATTTAAACAAAAAGAATTACATCTTCTGATGGAATTTTGGTGGTATTTGTTACCAGTGCGAAAAACACATGGTAGATGTAAATTGCATCTTCTGATGGAATTACAAAAAGACCATAACATAAAATTTACATCTACTCTTTTTTTCTTTTACAAAGAAAGATACATCTAGTATCTGCATCCAGCCACTGCTACAAAGACAGATATACATTTTATTTTTTTGGGGTGTTTACATCTGAAAACAAAAGAAGAAATAATAACGTGCGCGTGCCTAGGAAATATAGTTGTATGTACCAGGAAGATACATATATAATTGTATTGAAAATGGACCGGATCCAATGAAGACGTCACCGATTAGAGAGGGACCCCCAATATTACTGACAAATTTACACCTAAAAAGTTTCATCTACACATTTACATATACTTTCATGCAGGGTGAACTCCCTGTAGAGAAGGACACTCATTTTACTAACAGACTTACACCTCACAAAAGTTGCATCTACGAAGATTACATCTACGACCCCTGATATAATTTCATGGTTGCAAGAAAATATTAAGGCCACCACGAATTGCCCTAAATTGTCCACTAACACAAGAATTTGGGTCCATGACCATTGCTGCAAAGGATAATGGTAGGCCAAGACGAAAAGGTACACGACGAGGTCAGAAGCAGCAACAGACAGTAGAGATAGATGGCAGTAGTAATTGATGTAATTGCAGGCACAGGCGAATAGCTTCGCATATAAGTGAAGCTAGGCGTGCTTGCAGGCTTCCGCTTATGATCGCGCATCTCCTGTTTGTTATGGTGTGTCTACTATCATGAGGAAGAAGATTCAACTACAGGAAGTTTGCATTTTTACAACCATGCTAAAATCCAACTTACATCTGCTAATGCGTTTCTACAAAGAAAGGTCTGTGCATGGACAATACGAAATCTAGTAAAAATATGAGAAGTAACATCTACTAACCTGCTTGTAAAGTCTGTGAGCAAAAATCCACGGACAATCACAGATCCAGAAAGCCAAAAGAAAAACGGCCACCATCTCTTCGTTTCCTCTCGCTGATAACTCTAATAAACTCGCCAGAATATCATACACCCAAAGCCCTGCAAACGCACACATTTGATTGGGCTGCTGTGTGTTAGAACATTCCTCGTACAGACCTCCATGCCGTAGAAGAAGAACAAAAGGAAGAGAGAAAAATAAATCAGCATCGCAACTCGATTCTGAATTTACCTGGCCGGGAGATCCGCCTAGATCGCTACAGCGGCGACATAGTAGGTCGCGGGGAGTTGACGGCGGGGACGAATCGAGAGATGGCCTACACCTCCCGTCCGAACCCTCTTCCCAGTGCTCTGGAATGGTACCCTCTTCCAATATCCTCATTCGATGAAGCGGATCGGCGGCGGGACGCGGTGCCGGTAGGATGCCGTGCGATTTCTCGCCGGAGAACGAGAGTGGGTGGGGAAATGGGGAACGGGTACCTCCTGCCTGCGTGAGGACGCACCCTGCTGCCGGCGTGAGGAAGAACCCTCCGGCCGTGCGCGAACGAGAGGGAGTAGGGAACGGGCGCCTCCTGCCGGCGTGAGGACGCACCCTCCGGTCGTGCGATTTCTCGCCGGAGAACGAGAGGGGGAATGGGGAACGCGTGGGAAACAGGCAGCGTCGCGTCCTCACGCCTCGCCTGCACGTGGGCCAGTCAGCCGCTAAAAGCGTCACTCCGCATGAGCCATTGGATCCGCATCGCGCGGCCAGAACGCGATAGTCAGAATCGAGGTCGACCAAGAAAAAGAAATTGCGTACAACTATGCAAGTTATTGACTTCCAAATTGTATAGACGCACGAGTATCGGCGTTGCCAACAGATAGATTAAGGAATGCTATTTAGAGGGTGGAGCATTCCAAGCTAATAGCAGCAGTTTAACCTTGTGAATATAATTAGCGCTCCATGATCTCTTCATACGTTACACCAGCACCATCTTGTGTATACATATATCGGCCTGCAGGCTGCAGCATAGAACCTCGATACGAGGTCTCGTAGTGCCAGGTAGTAAAAGGCAACGATCGAGATGATGACGAGGACGTTTGGCAGCCCTAGAACCGTGTTTGCCTGGCTCGTCTGCGCCCTTGTATGCTTGGCTCTCCTCCACCTCCTCTGCTGCTCCCCACACGGCGCGCCTCTGCTCCAGTACATCGCCAGCACCTACAACCAAGGTACGCTCGCCCCTCCTGGGCTTACTCCCGCATCCTCTGCTCCTGTGCTACTGAATCATGTGTGTGTCGTGTGCTTCTTCTTCGTTGCACCAGCAGCAGCATCGTCGACCGACGGCTGCGACTACTCGGAGGGCCAGTGGGTTTCGGCGCCAGGGCACGCCCGGCGCTACAACGCCTCGCAGTGCACGGTTGCGCCCAGCGAGGGCTGCATCCGCAATGGACGCCCGGACACCGGCTTCCTTGACTGGCGGTGGCAGCCATCCGCTGCCGGGTGCCACCTCCGGTACTTCGACACCGCCAGGTTCCTCGCCGCCGTCCGCGGCAAGCACCTCGCCTTCTTCGGCGATTCCATGGCACGGAACCACGTCGTTCCCGTACCGCTTGGTGTACCGCGACCGGAACCCCGACGTCCGCAGGTGCTGGCGCTGGGCGTTCCCGTCGCACAACGTCACGATATCCACCTACTGGGCGCCGTTCCTGGTGCGGGCCACGGGCATGACCCTTGACGCCCGCCTGCCCTACAACTCGGTGTTCCTCGACGAGCTCGAGCCGCGGTGGTCCGCTGACGTCGACACCATGGACGTTGCGGTGGTCACCATCGGCCACTGGTTCCCGAGGCCCACTATCTACTACAACGGTAGCAGCGAGGTGCTCGGGACGCACCTTCTCCCTCAATTCAACCACACGGAGATCGGCTTCTTGTCCATGTACCGGGAGATCATCCAGACGACCATACGGCGCCTCGTCAGCAGCCCCGGTACCGGCCGCACGGTGGTGGTGTCGACCTTCTCGCCGCCGCACTTTGAGAAGGCGATGGACGACCTCACGACCTGCGTGAGGACGCGGCCGTACATGGAGGGGGAGAGGGAGGTGGACATCATGCACGCGGAGCTTGAAGCATCGTGAGAGAGGAGACGGCGGTGGCGGCGAGGAACATTACTAAAGGGACGAGGCTTGAGGTGATGGACGTGACGAAACTGGCGACGATGAGGCCGGACGGGCACCCCGGCGTTTACAGGAGAGCTTACCCGTTCGCACACGGTGTGCCGAAGCGGCTGCAGAGCGACTGCCTCCACTTTTGCCTCCCCGGACCGGTGGACACGTTTAATGAGATTCTGCTTAAGCTTCTAGACAGGCGTCCGTGACGCAAGTGCGTTAGTACATGGCACGCCCGTTCTTCTGATTTAGGCAAAATACTCAAGCCCCCTGTTTTCTCTTCCGAACGTAATAAGTACTAGGGCACTCGGTAAATGTGAGAAATCATTCAACAATGTAGTTTCACACGGCCCCCGTTCGTTAAACTGCGCGTGTGCAATGTTATCAGGAGGCTCCTTTTTTTTCCAGAGGAGGGGCAAAGCCCCCAATTTTCATTCATTTGAAAACTTATAATACACCGTTTGTAAATATGTCTCCGCACGCGCCAGGGATACAAACCCCCCCTGAAACGGGAACGATCACAACATAACGAACTACTCCAGCTTGAGCCGGCCTCAGCCCACGAAAACTCTAAACGAACGGTAGCCTACGCACAGCAAAACCAAATCCAAACTCCAGCTTACAAAACCAACATGACCTAGCTATTACGAATTACAAGAGTACACCATCATGTGCTCTTTTTCCATGATACAACTAGGTTTCTGCTCTCCCATTTTTTCACATCACTCATGGTAAGCTCTTCATTCTTTTCATCAGGAATCAGTAAGCCTCAACATCGGCCCCCATCCCTGCTTCCTATGAAAATATTCAGTAGCCACCAATACCAGCAGTCTTGCTCCTTTACATTGTGTTTTCCACAGGTTTGTTCTGTGCAAACCGGCCCAGAACGAAATAAAGTGAGCCATAAGAAAGATAACCGTTGTAGGATCCCGAGGGATTACTCTAAAGCAGGCGTTGTTCCGGGTCTTCTAGATTGCCCAAATTAACGCAGCAACTCCCGCCGAAATCAGGAACTTATCTCTAACATCAAAAGTGTTTAACAATCTAGGCAAACCATCAAAAGTAACATGTTCAGTCTTAAGCATAAAAGCACATCTAACTACTCCCCAAACATACTTGGCTACTGTACAGCTAAAGAACAAGTGATCCAAGGTCTCTACATCCGAACAAAACATGCATTTTTCTGAACCTTTCCAACCTCTAGCTAACAAAACATCTCTAGTCCAAATGCTTTTCCTAAAAGCAAGCCAAAGAAACACTTTAACTTTAAATGGTAACTTCAGGAACCACACTCTTCTATACGTTACTTTCACCTGAGATGCTTTCAGTGCCATATATACAGAATTTACAGTAAATTGCCCTTATTTAGTTAACGTCCAGCTGCACCTATCCTCTTCCTCACTTAACTTCACATCTACACACATGTTTTGTAGTTTATACCGCATCTCAGCTAGCTCCCGCCAACAAATTTCTTCTGAAATTTAGCACACTCCAACCATCACTAAAAACTTTAGCTACACTAACCTTCTTACTGTGCGACAAATTGTACAACCTTGGGAAAGCCTCACTTTTAGCGTTTTATCACCCAGCCAAAGATCCTCCCAGAAACTAGTCCTAGCCCCATTACCAATTTTTTTTTCTACAGAAACTAAAAATGAATCCCTTACCTTCATTAAGCCAGACAAAAAATGCGAATGAATTGGTTTCAACTTTACATGAGCTAGAGAATGCGTATGTAAATACTTAGTCCTAATTAAGTACTGCCACATGCCTTCGTCATTTTAGATTTTCCAAAGCCATTTACACAGTAAGCAAACATTCATTATTTTTAAATCTAACACCCCTAAGCCACCCCGATCCTTAGGCTGACATACATCCTGCCACTTTACTAAATGATACTTCTTCTTATCATCTTGTTCATGTCAGAAAAACCTTTTTCTAGAGAAATCAAACCTCTTACAGGTTCCCTTTGGTAGAGGGAAAAAAGAAAGCATATAAAAAGGTACATTAGTCAAACAATATCAAAGAAGAATAAGCCTATTCCCATACGACGTGTACTTTCCATTCCAAGCTCCTGCTTCCTTTTCTACTTTACTTGCGGACGTTTCCAGTCAATTAGTCTCAGACGCCTAGTAAGCATAGGCATTCCCAAGTACTTAAAAGGTAGTACTCCCCCTACACATGTAAAAATAGATGTATAATCATTACTCCTGTCATTTTCCTTCCCACAGCAAAATACTCCGCTTTAAAAAAAATTAACCTTAAGCCCTCACTTGTGTTCAAAGATGCGCAATAATTTCTTTAAGTTTCTAGCAGAATCCAAGTCACCCTGAAACATAAAAATGGTATCATCTGCGTATTGTAACATACCTAGACCTTCATCTAACAAGTTATTAGGAATTAAAAAATTAATTAAACCACATTTTTTTGCCCTCTCTAATAGAACAGATAATATATCTACAACAATATTAAAGAGTATGGGTGAAAAGGGATCACCCTGTCTTAAACCTTTCTTAGTGGGAAAATACTTGCCTATATTATCGTTCACCATTATAACAACTTTGCCATTCTCAACGGATTTCCGTACCCACTCTATGAACCTATCCGGAAAGCCTTTCATTCTAAGTATATCAAAAAAAATTCCCAGTTAATTTTATCGTAAGCCTTCTCGAAATCTACTTTAAAAAAGAATTGCATCCAAGTTCCTAGCCTTTACTTCATGCAAAGTTTCGTGAAGGAGAGCAATACAGCGGAGGATCAGCATGTGTTCTTCATCATCGACGGCGGCCTCGGCTTCCTCTTCCAGCAGATCGGCAATCAGCTGCTCATCGTCGGAGTCCATGGCTGGGTGGACAAAACGCTGAACACTCACCGGCAAGGTGGGCGGGAATATCCACGAGACTTTTCCTTGCGGCTAGACCACGGAGGAGGAGGGCGCGGTGCTGGCGGCGTGGAGGGGTGGGGTGGTGGCCTTCCTGGATGCTTGTGCGCGGCGGAGGGGGAGGGGGTGCCAGCGACGACAAGGGGAATGGATAGAGGAGGGGTGAATCTGGGTGGGGAAAATGCGCTGTCTCGCTGACAACGCTGGCCCACGTGCGCTATTCCTTCATCCGGCTCCCCCAGGCGGAACCCAATGGGCTGGGTTAGGCCTCGGTGCGCCGGCGCAAACTTCGGCTGAAAACGGCGCTATTTGGACTCTTGGGGGGCGACTGGGAAACTTCCGGCACTAGTTAGGCCATCAGCGCTTAGGTGGGTTGGATGGACTTGGATACTAGGAAATTAATTATGGAATGGACATGGACATCAGTTGGACACATCGATTTTGGACTAGCACTCAAATCCAATTGCAGGTTTAGGATGTGGTATGTCAGCTCCGAATATGAATGATCCAAAAATTAAATAGGATGATCGAATGTTTTCAATCTGATATAATCCGATTTCTAACGAACTTTTTAACCCAACCCGACTTATTTTTTGTTAGTGAGTTGCCGAGTTCATCCGTTAAACAACAACCGAACTAGCTTGTCAGAGGGGAGTTTGAAGTGAGCCTTTGCATAGGTCACTTGCAAAGGGAGAATGGAAAGTGTTTGGCTACCAAGTTCAAGGAAGGCAATGTACATGCGTCATCGAAGGTTTTTGGCAAGGCCTCAATCATACCGTAAATTGAAGCCACCATTCGATAATACGATTGAAACCGGTGACACTCCACTACCATTTACACTGTTGGTTGGTTTTAGCTTGTATTCATTCGTTTGTAACGCTCTTTGCCAGCTATGTTGAATAAATGAAATAAAATTCGTATGCATATCTTCAATGCAGTTGTTGTGGGGGAAGGTGTTCCACATAGGGGGCAGCGTGTCCCGGCAGTCTGAATAGCACTTGTCTGGCACACTTGTCATACGTTCTATTTGGAGCCCCGTGGTGATGCTCTTATGTACGACCTTCTAATTATACCTTACTAGTCGTCAACCCGTGCATCGCACGGGCTAGTTACATAATAGTATTTTACATTCTACTCGGAGATATATTAGTATATCTTTATTTCCACAGTACATACACAATTACATTGCAACTCTACCAAAAACATCTTCATAGGCATATAAAATAGTACATGGTTGCCAACTTGATTTAGAAATGGTAAGACAATAGATTGAAAAAAACGAAAGACACTAAAATTCTGAAGTATAAATAAGTAACAGTACCATTGTAAATTTAGCTATGCCTCGAATTTACTATCTCATTCGGTTGCATCAACTGCTCCTAATTTGGAGGCCACCTATCTGGGATTCCTAATGTGTGTACTCCCCTAACTGCATTTTCCTTAAAGTGTGTTCCCTTCTTGCGTAACGAATCTTAACTATACTAACTTGATGTTTCTTTGCATACATATGTATCACGGTGCCCTGCAACAATTATATCTAGTGAGAAAATATTTATGACAACTAAAAAACTAATTTTGTTTGTATACCTTAAAGTTTGGCTCCTATTTGCCAAGTGGCATCTCACAATCTAATAAGTGCATGTTCAGGATTATGTCATCCTTTTACCATTTCAATTTGCATGCAACAGGTATAATAAGAAAGGGACAAACAGCAAAATTCGAGATACAGTAACCTAGAAGAGTTGTGGTATTAGGCCAGCGGAACTTGTGTCATGGTCTATAAACAACAGTGGGAGACTGGGAGGTGACAATCTTAGTTATCGATCCAAAGAATTATTGAACTGGTTTGCGTTACCAAGCTAACATTTAGATGTGATAACCCGGAACTATTTTGGACAACCATACCTTTATTTCCAATTCAATCCGGAGTAATGAAGCACCATACATGTGAGGAAAATTATTTCAGTTAGAAACATAAGAATGTGAAAACATAAATCGAGCTATAATCCATGAAATAAATTAACTTATTGAGGATTAAAGCCTATAACTTGAGAAAAAGAACTATAGTGTGGTATCTATAAAAATGGAATCAGACTGAAATATCATAACAAAGAAAACTAATTAATTGGTAGTCCTGGCAGCCCGTTCTTGCCGATCCCTCTGACCATCTGAGGCCTCTGGAAAATCCACCATGCATTTGAAACACGAATCCAAATTAGAGTATGCCGAAAATATATATATGATAGTTTCTATATATGTCATCTATAAAATCTAAAAATTGGAACTGCAAAGTAAATATATTAATAGATAATATTAAAAGCGAAGGAAACATGGAACCATAGTTAAAATTGCAGGGAAATTTCATTTTTTTCGATAAATTGCAGGGAAATTTCATAGTTGTTTTATATTAAAGGTACCGATCTAGATCCATTTTCAAATACAACAAACGACCACGGTAAACAAATACCTGTACATCTCAAGTACGCCATCTAGCTTAATTTTTTTATGGGATACAAATGTTAAAATCTCACTACAAATCAATCAAGGAAAAATCTACATTCTATTAGATATGATTTTGTGAAATCAGGAAAGTAACTGAATCGTGTCTTAAATGTCTAATGTATAGGAAAAAAATATATATCAAATTCAAGTATCATATCCATTTTCTACCTCAGCTCACCAAATAGACCCGAGTCTAATAACACCATTGGAGTCCGAAGCTATTTCATGTAGTCCTAAAAGGATTTGACACTTGTTGTTTTGCCTGACCAGAGATAAGTAATCTATGTTTTGCAATTTGGAATATAATGTTGATGAAGAGTTAGAAGAGGACATGTACCCTCGACAACCAAGGTATCGTTTACTCAGATGGCCAGACAATTAAAGCTACAGTTAACTCGTTATTTGAACCATCAATATGACAGCTGCAATGAGAGGCACATATAGGGATTGATCAGAGATGACTAATTTTAGTTCTGCAATTAGGGAAATCATGTAGTAGAGAAAAGGAAAAAAAAAAGGACACATACGGTAGGCAACCATGGTAGTATTTACGATGTCCAGACACTTGAATCTACAGTTACCTAATTATCTGAACTATCCTGATGTCATCTGCAATGAGTGGCGCATAGAGGGATTGATCTACACTGCACTGTATATGTGACGTCTTCGGCGAGCAGCTGTATATGGGAGACGTCTTAAGGCAAGACATCACACACTGCCGCAATCTTGAGTATCGACGCCGTCGCCCTGAACGCCAACTACAGGGGTGGATCTGATCGTATACATGGTCTGTAGCACATGACACATTGCACAGACCTTCACTTGTCGAAGCAGTTCCTCCACTTCTAAATCTGGCATGTTTAGCAATCACCGAAAATGTCCTGGACGAAGAGACAGTGCTGAAATAAATACATGTGCAGAACCAATATTTCTTGACGAAGCGGATTAAGCAGATTTATCTCGCTCTCTAATGAACTCGACATTTTAAAGAACAGAGGAGATTCTAACGATGTGGGTTTATTTGCATGCAGAGTCCATCATAGTTCCTTCACTCGGTCGCTTCAATGAGGAGGTCGCTCAATTCTACCTAGACCAAATTACTTTGCTTCAGCTGGATCCATGCTTCCCTGCCTAGTGGAAACGACCATTAGGACGGATACCTGACCAATATCGTTAAACCTGAAATTCAGAAGTAGCTGCAACAAAAAAAAATGAGGCGGCCTAACGGGACTGAGAGGTTTTTAATGAGGCGGCCTGCTGACCTAATATATGGTGGTTGAAAATTCAAAAAAAAAAGTAGCTGCAACAATATTATTCATCTACAACAATAATTGCATTCTACCAAACACAAACAACGTCTGATGCTTAAGCTATATTACGTATACTCTTGCTGAGTGAAAATATGATGGCATGCCTAGTACTTTTGATACGCCTGATGGATTAAAGATGGAAGCGGACACATAGGATAGAGAGAAGCAATGCAACGTTTTGTTTACCTCAAATCAGAAGCCTGGAAAGGATAGTCCAGAGGAACATCAATTGCTGCACGCCTGAAACGGATCGTGCGATGGCTACCACATCATACTCGCCACCACCAAATCGATCAGATCAGCAAATCGAAAATATTTACTTATTCAACCAGAATAGATCAGCTCGCCATGATTGGACCTTTACTCGTTCAAGCTTAAGGTGCGACGGCTGCCGCATAAACTCTCCGCACCAGATTGATGAGAATGCCAGAGGAGTCACGCGCCTGATCGTCCCAGTCGCCGTGCGCGAGGAACGCTTGACTTGCCACTGGCCGGAGGAGAAGAGTAGATGGGCGATGGCACCAGGAGGCATACATGGCGGCGTGAGGGCATGCAGCTAGACGTGATCGATCTTAACCTCTCGTATGTTTACTATCGAGAGGAAACCAATGAGACGACGACTCACGTCGTGCGTACAGCAGGTCCTTTTTCTCATGATGATTCATCTGACGGTTGTGGACATATTATGCGCTTAATCGGATGGGTGAAAACGTTTAACTTCCTAGGATCAACGTGGTGCTTTCTACGGTGCCTCCAATTAGTAAATATAAGATTTTCTTCAATTGGAACTAGGGTTGTGCGGCAATACGAGTAGAGTATCCCGTTGGCTAGCTGCTGGTGTTAGCTGTTGATTTACATACATGTCACATGTAGTGTATTTACACAAAATATATCAAATATAAGTATATTTTTATTTAATCACTAATATTAATCGGGCCACCCATGGACAAAAATATGTGCTCATACTCTGCCCGCGACTAATTGAGTAGCCCATGACCAATACCCAGTTATCCATTAGTAAAAACAGCAACCCATGTCCTACCCATCAGGGTCGCGTGTCCATGGACGGACATAGCCATGCGTCAAATTACTGGGTTTACACGTGCCCCAAGGGATTTCAGGTTTATGCAATAATTTCCACTCTTGACTTGCAATGATTTATTGATTGAAAAGCTTTGAGTCCTTAAAGCCCATGCCGCCATATGCAAAGGTTTTCCATGCAACCCAGTGCACTTTGTTTTCATCCTCCACCAGCCAAAACTTCCTTATCTTGAGCAACTGGTTTTATAAGAGTTATGTTGGAAACCAGCAGTTATGTTGAAAACACCCATGACAAAGATAGGTAGAGCTTGAGCAACTGGTTTTATCAGAGTTTATTTTACAGCCATCGACAAAAATTTCTCAGACGAATTTCTCGGACGAGACACTGAGTATTTTCCTAAATCTTTTCTTGAACGGTTGGTATGGGGATGACTTCATTCTTACTTCTAGAGTGGGCAGACCTAAGTATTTTTTTCTCAAAGGTAGTCTGGTCGTGTGGTTATCTTGAGGGCAAGATTCGCTAAACAGGATGGAGCACTTGGTTGGATATATGAGCTGCCCGGAGTTCATTGTGAAAATTCATATGGCTGTTTTGATCACTCCAGCTCGAATATTATTTGCTTCAAAGAGGAGGAGAGTATCTTCGGCAAAAAGGAGGTGGGGCACTCCCGGTGCACGTGGAGAAATTTTCAGCTCCTTGAGTTCTTCCAAGTACACTACTCTCTTCGCAATACTTTCGAGAGGCCTTCTGCGATGAAGAGGAATAAATAGGGCAATGTTTTATTGAATCATATTGGTGACAACAGAACCATCTTGTGCCTGTCTGCAAATTTCGCCTACTCTTTTACAAATAACAAAAGAAATCTAGAAGCAGTTTACAGAGTTTCATATTATTCACATGAACATTTCATTTTACCAGATCAAGATGCAATGACTTAAGCAAGAATTTTCCATTCTTGTGCAAGTTCCATCAAAATTCATATGTAGAATTGAGGTATCAAAGCTTTTTTTTTAACGGTGGCAAAAAGTTTGCCACATCTCATTGATTATGAGAGGGTTTAAAGTGTTACATGACAAATGAGCATAATCTCAAAAGGGAGGTAGCAAAGCATTACAGGCTTTGTAGCCTCGGACCAATTAGATCTCCATGAAATGATGGAATCTTTGCCGAGAGCCGGATGTACTGTCGGGGAAGGACCGAGCACACGGGGAACGTCCATTTTCCAGCTGTGAATCTCACAATAGAGCTAAAGCGTCCATATATATATGTTATAAATAATAATAGGTCGATGAAAGACTTATGCTGATATTTGAGCATCATCACTCATTATTCTTAACCATAAACACTGGATACATTCCTGCATGTCGCTTCGGTGGCAAATCAAGGAAGCTAGCTAGCCAATGTAGGGGACTTGGGCGACGGTGTCGACAAAGATGCGGACGCAGTTGGGCCCCAAGTCCCTTGTCATGGGCGCGCCCACGGGCAGGACGACGATGTCGACGTCAGGTTTGTCCTTGAGGATGATCTCTCTGGCCTCCTCGATCGTCTTCCCGACCAGCTCCGGCCACATCCTCCTTGGCTCCTCAACACCTCCGGCTCCGGCCGCCGTGACTTCATCGGTGGAGCTCATGATCGATCGGGCCGGCGCGCTGCAAAACAATTCAGTAGAAAGGAAAAAAAAACAATAAAACACCGTTACAGAGAGCTAGAGATTACTAACAAAGAAATATATGTATGTGCGATCGGGGACTGGCCAGCTAAATAATGGAGCTCGAGCTAGCTTAGTTATCAGTCTCTGAACTTGATCGATATTTGCATAACGCGCATGTGTATTTATAAAGGGAGTGCCAATTTTGAGAGGATTTGAATCTCCACCCAGATCTAGAAATTTGTCATTTTTGTGTAGGGCGCAATATAAACTATTTTACGTTGAAACTTTGCAGAATCATAGATCAAGTAGTTGTCAATCTCCAGTATTTTTTTCGGATTTTTTGGAAACTAAAAATGGCGACAAAAAAAAATCAAAAAAACGGGTGCCGTGGCACCCGTGCGACAAAACGACTTTTCGGATGTGTAGATACATATATCCAGCGAAAAGACTCTCACGATGCAGGCGTACGTGCATCATACACGCGGTACCTGTTGATTGGCCGCCCCAGATTTCGGGATGGGTCACGCGTACGTACGGCAGTGACAGCTTATAACGTGATTCACCGATGGATGGATTGACCTCATACTATGCTCACTGCATTGATAAAATCATGCTATAGGTCTATCCCTTTCAGGTGTGGCATTCTTGAGACTTTTTTAGGGCGTGGGCTATATTTCTTTAAGAAATTAACAACTCCTATGTCCCAAACTGTATAGTATGTACACCTTCTCAGATTTGACTAAATTCTTGCCTATTTCAGCCTATTATCGGTGGGGCGTCTCAGCCGGTGTTTTGTGTGAGGTGGCGCCCCCGGCACCCGGAGTCGCGAGAGAGCGACCCGGGAGGGTAGGGTACGTTTCATGGTGTCAAACCCTCTCTCTTTTCCATATTTGTTACAAGTGGCAACTTGCATGATATGGTTACACTCATCGTTCATTATTTGCGCACCCTTTGCCAAAATATATATAACCTGTCCAAACAAAGAATAACAGAGCAAGTAATCCAGTGCATGACATACTGATCAGCATGACCGCATGCATTTATTCATCCATTATCCATTATTAAAGTTGCTTTTACATGGGCACCACATGCCTGCATATGCAACTAGCAAGCTCTAGCCGACGGATGGAGTATCAGCGACGGTGTCGACGAAGATGCGAACACGGTCGGTCCTGTAGTCATACGTCACCGGCGAGCCTGCCGGGAGGATGACAATGTTGGCTCCAGGCTTATCCTGGAGGATGATCTCCTTGGAGGACTTCCCCACCAGCTCCGGCCACGACGTCTTCGAGTCCCCTCCCATGAGCTGGGGGCTGGCGCCGGTGACATCCGAGGTGCTCATCGTCGCGTCTGATGTCCCTGCTGTGAAAGTGAAACCATACTAGTGTTATCGTTTTCTTTCTCTAATTGAGGGTATAAATGTATGTAAGAAAATGGTAGCTGCATGGCTAGAGATGTTTATGCGCACTCACCAGGTAAAATGGATGGATCTGGAGCGGATTTGATTTGTTGCCTCTGAACTTGATTTTTAGATCCACAACGCATTGCAGGATTGCGTATTTATAGACGGAGGTCGAGGATATGTGACGCGGCAGAGCTATCTCCTCCATAGAAAAGATAAGATGCTTGTTCACATGGGTGTATGCTGGCGAGCATTTGGTTTCGTGATGGGCAGAATGTACGCAAGGTTGCTATAAAGAAGACGGCACCATGTCTAGCATACCATCAGATCGGATGGATCTGATCTAAATGTATGTAGCTTAGCTATATCTACACGTCGTCGTTTTGTTCAAAAAACTAGCAGGGTGGCCCTCGCAAATGCGACGGCATCATCTTTATTTTGCCAAATAAAACTAACACACATATAAATCTATGATTTTAAATATATTTATAGTACATATTAGGAAATGGTACAAATCTAAATAATAACAAATATCACCTGCGTGCATGAACATCCTTTTAAATTTGTGGAAGGAAGATTATCGTGCCAATACCAAACATACGGTGTTAAGGACCAGATGTGTCATTGTACATTGAATAAAATTTCAGTCCATATGGATTAATTATTATGCAATGACAATGCTTAAATTATCGGCCAATGGCAACCAAGTTGTTCTTGTTATATACGTTCCAACCAAATAACTACAGTCCGCCTGAGCTATGCGAGATAATGTTTAGGTGATATTTTTATTAGAACTGGAAGACATGTTTTTTTAATCTCGTGGAATAATAAATTAGCCACATTAGTAAGCCATGTAAATATCAAGAACATTCACCTTGCGTAATTTTTTTTCCTGAGTTTTAGATATCATCTTAAGTATCAAGAAATTCATTCTAGTTTATATGTGACATTCTCCTTCCATCAGAAAAGTTTTTTTAGACATGAGTTGTCTTTACAATGTGACACAACATTAATCAAACTAAGAGAAATTTGCCTAAAAATTATATTTTAAACGTATGCAATACTACATTTTTTATTTGCTTTAGTTCTATCTCTAGGTTGTTGTACACTCTCGATCACATGTATTTGTCTTGTCATGTAAAATGACTAAGACGACATTCTATGTATTGGCTTTTTTACATCAGCTTGGCCTTCCATTTTATAGATTATTGTAATGGAAATTCTTGTACGGTTTTAAATGATTATATCTTAACTCGTGAAAGTAGACGTCGCATGACCGCTTGTACATCCACGTGCGTGGGGGGGGGGGGGGGGGGGGGGGTCATCTAAAATCATTGGACAATACCTTCTACATCCGGTACATCACTGGTTGTTTGGTCGATGTCGCATCACCGCAGGAGAGAGCGAAAACCAACAAACCGATAACTGAGTACTCCAAACAGAGTTGTAGACGGATATTCATCGTAAAAATAGCAGCAGTAGCCACCCGCGGCACACGACGGGATCTGTAGGAGAAACTGAATCTGGGATTAGCGCGCTTATGGGGGCAGCAGCAATGATTATATGGTGTCAGTTGATCTTTCGATGAGATAGCAACACAATGTTGGTTATTTAAGTTAATTAAATATGTGTAGCCCGCTAGAAGGAATTCTTGTTTTTCTTTGCGCCGATAGTGTTCTTAATTCTACTCAATGTTCTTGGATATGCGACACTCTTCTTTATATTGAAATACATTAGTGTTACACCATCTCCAATACAAAATTTCTACCACTATTTCGTACATGTGTGTTTCAGAAACTAAAATAAACATATCCCTTAAATTCTCCAACGTTATTAGCTATAACCCTGCAAATCAAACAATCTATTCAAAAAGTTTTATGAATAAGAACTCCTAAATGTTTAATTAATTTTTCTTGTCATATGAAATTCACACATCTTCAATATTTGAATTTATTATCTTTCATGTGCCATGCACAATATAAGAAAAAAAAAGAAAAAATTGACGAAAGAGGCAAAGACATAAATATTTAGAGATCACATGGTTGGAATCCTGACCAAGAAAATTAATCATTGAACAAATCAAGAGAGTAATACACACTTGGAGTTTCTAAGTCTTTTCTGTCGTCTGTGTATGTGCACAAAATCATCCTCCTTGCTCATGCTGCCATCTTGGACTGGATCCCATCGCTGTATTCTGCCATGGGCTGTTGTTATTTTTCAAACGCCACAAGCTGCTGTTGTTTGTACGTAGTTTGAATTGCTCATTTGCATGCACTAATTGTATTAAGGCAGTAGGATGGCAATGTGTACCCATTACCCGCGTACAATTTTAAGAAAGTAAAGTATTTCCAAAACTACATGTTTACAAACTATGGAGGTCTATATAATATCCCCTACCAATTTCCAACTCAGTTATTTTGCAAATATCAAGATCCTTTTTCAAAACTCCTAGTTTCAACACCTTTTGAAAATGATACAAGTGGGAGATATATTACTCCTATATTTCTCTTGGTCAAACCTTTTGAAACTATCAAGTTATGAGTTGAGATACTTTTAAACATCATCTTGTCATGGTTGTGTGTGATTCACTTTTTCACAAGATGATGATGATGGTTATGGAAGGCTATGGTGTGACAAGTTGTTGTGGTTTGACTTGTGTGATCGTGGTGGTGATGTTAGTTTGCTTGTTTGTATTGACTTGTTTGTGTTAAAATTTTGTTATTAACTATTTTCAAACAAGACTCGATTTGATTATTAAATTATTTCGTGAACAAAAGTGTTTCCTAAAATCTTGAGATAAATCCCTGGCATGCACATGGTCATATGTGACTCTTTTATTCAAAAATATTTGTATATGTTATCCAAAATTTTGAAGAAAACTTTGCAAAACCTTCTCAGAAACTATCTTTATATATGTTAAAAGATAGCATCATTAGAGCATCACCATTATTTTACCTGAGGTAAAATTGGAACCTCATCTTCATGAACCTCTTCTACTCCATATTGTTTATCCCTAAAAAGTATTGTTTGAGATTTTCATGCTTTAAACGTCTTTATTGCATGATGATTTGGGTGTCACCAAAATAACTGTTTTCTGGACTTGGAAATTTCTCTAAGGACCAAACTCTGAATTTTCTGAACCTGTTATTTTACACCTTTTCGCCTCCTTGCAAAACCACTCAAACTCTCCTCATCCTTCGTGTATTGTTCACCTTTGTGATCCTTATAGGTATTACTTAACCTATGTATCTTTACTCTTAACTATCGTGGTCATTTAATCACTTATCCATGATGGTTTTGTGACCTTCATGTCGTCAGTTTTCCGAAAAATCTGTCAACTTCTAAACCTGCCCTAAAACCTCTTCTAACCTTTCCTCAGCACCCCATATCCCTCCCTGTATCTCCTAGTTACTGTCTTGGCTCGTTATTGTGTTGCTTGTTGCTGCAGGATCGAGAAAGAGAGAAGAGAGTATGATGGCCGTGGCCATTAGGCCATGCATGGCCATGACTCCTCATCCACTTCACCCCTCTCTCACTCCCTGTGCCTTGGACGTGTTCTGGGCTCCCAACAACCCCCTGGACCTTTTCCCTTGACCCTGGTCAACCCTAGCCCGGCCTCCCCTTCTGTCCTCTTCTTGTGGGCATTTTGTCGAGCTCTTAATGGGCAGGCACGACCTCTCCCTTGTCCTAGACCTTGCCAACGGCCCCAGGCCAGTAGCTCGCCTACAAAACGAGCAACAGTGCCAGCAGACGCTCCTCCACCGCCCTCATCAGCCAATCCCGCTCTCGTGCACCTCCTAACTCGAGCTTGTGCTCCGAGTCCACCATGGACCGGCCACCTCTTGGATAACAGGCCACGGGCCTCCTCCCGTGCCCTAACCTTGTCATTCACACTCCCCTGCCTCCACTCTCCCACCCCTATGCCCAGATCGAGCTCTCTCTTCCTGTGCCAGCGAGGAACGCGAGAAGTCCATCTCGGACCCGAGAGCTTGCGAGCAAGCTTGCCATCGATGTCGTCCCTCTCTGCTCTCCATTTTTGCTCCACCGTATTTCCCTTCTCGAGATCTATCTCAGAGACTTCTTTGTTTATTTTTAGGAACACCGGAGCTACCGCGACCATCTCGTGTCCGCCGCGGCCGTCCTCGACCTCGCTGCCGTTCCGGAGCTCGCCGCCATGAGCTGCAGCCATCCCCAGCCTTCCCACGACCTCTCTGTTCCATCCAGATGCTAAGATTCGGCATGCACGCGCCCTAGGTGAGCCACGCGAGCTCGGCACCATTGCTACCATTTTCTGCTGTTTGTGTTCGTGTAGCTGAGGAGGAAGACAGAGAGCAGCTGGTCTGGGCCGAATCCTGCTGCTGGGCCTAGCACAGTGGCAGATCTGGCCCATCTAATGTTTTTCTCTGTGATTTTTCCTTTTTCTGTGTGGATCTGTTTATGTCCAGTTAGTTTAAATCGAGATAAAATACTTAGATCCTTTATTTGTGTGAACCAAAAATCACAGTGGTAAAAGATTGAGTTTAGAATCATTACCAACTTGTAGATCTGAAAAATATTAATTTGTGTGAGCATGAAAATTACTGTACTGCCATTGGTCAAAATCAAAGAACTATTAATAACTTTAGTTATATGAATCCAAAATTAGTGAATTCAATTGTTCTGTAATGCTTGTGAGTATAGCTTTCTTTAGAAATTAACCTCTTGTGTTTGTGATACTTAGTTTTGATTTGGCATGTGTTTAAAGTTTGGACCAGTAGGGTTTTCGAGCATTTATCTGATTTTTTGTGAATAAGATTTTTGGGTAAATCCAATTGGAGTAGCTTCTAATTCATACAGAGAACCCAAACCTAGCTTTTCATAACATTTGGTTGAACAGAACACCCTGTACTTAATAAACTCTTACAATGGTGTTTTCTGCCTTTTAAAAGTGATAAAAACAATTGTTTGGTCCTTTATGAAAATGTTGTTACTGTTGTTCTGATTTGTTTTGGTACTATAGCTCACCAAATAAAGTTACTTTTAATATGTTAGTACTGTTAGTGCTTAAGTAAAGATAAAATGAAGTTGGATGTAAAATGCTATTAGTGCTTAAGTTTAGAAAAGCTTGCTTAATCATGCTTGCATGTGAGTGTGCTTAATGCTAGTGTTGATGCTTGCATATTAAGATACTTTTGTCTGAAGTATTTTCTGAACTACTGTAGCAGCCCTGCTTAAATGACCTAATCATTCTAAGGGGAGTTTTGCTTTAGGGTTTAGTTAAAACTACCTATTTAACTATTAGGATTGTTGTGTATACTTTCCTAGGAGTGGTTATTGTTTGTCTTAGCTCTATGGACTTTCTGCTTGTTGTTGCATAACTAAGTGAATCGCTTGCTCTTGTTAGCTAGCTTAGTGTTTTGTGCAATGCTTGCTGTTTTGTTTATTTAATTTAGATTGTTGTCAACCCGCTTCTTAGAGTGACGGTAGTTCCGTTTACTTTTCCGGTACATTAGATCCGCAAGAGGAGGAGCAGTACGTGGAAACTGAACAGGTCTACGAAGAAGAACAAGATTAGGGACACTTTGCTGAGCAAGGCAAGCCACCTCACCACCCTACTGAAATCCTATTATATCTACAAAGCATGATTTGTTTTCAAAATAAAATAATGCATGATTTAATTCTTCTGTGGCATTTTGTCACCCCAAAACTATTTTACTAAAAATGTTGTTTGGCCAAAGATATATCTACTAGTATATAATAGGTTTTATGAAAGTAAGTCTTCACTTGAGAAGCCTTCTACTGAAGGCGCTATCAAGAAAATTATATTTTCTAGTAGTGTATCTGTATACCCTCATCTCAAAACTTTAGGATGGGAGCCTATTTTCAGTAAAATGTTTTCGGAGGAAAAACCCGAGTTGGTGGGAGCAATCGGCGAGAAAGAGTTTACGAAAACCCGAGTTGCTGGGAGCAATCGGAGAGTTTACGAAAACCCGAGTTGCTGGGAGCAATCGGAGAGTTTACGAAAACCCGAGTTGCTGGGAGCATTCGGTGAGTTTACGAAAACCCGAGCTGCTGGGAGCAGTCGGAGGTGGAGATGTTTTGAAAAACAAAGTACAGCCCTAGCGGCGCCCGAACAATTAACCCGTGCAACCACACTACCTGAGATGGGTAGGGCTTAGCCGGAAGTTGTCGATTTTAGTACGGAGGATCTCATACTCTATAAGGGCGGGGCCCTCGAAGCCGGGTTGCCGTTGTATGAGGCAATACACAAGCGGAGGGACCCGCAGCCGGATGATTACGTTGGGTCCCCTGCCATGGCGGTGTGGCATCCTAAGAGAGACCAGGGGTCTAGTGGAGCACACGGTGCCGGGGGGAATAAACCTATCGGGAGTCCTCTGTACTAGGGTGGATTAGTGGAAAGCTTTGATCATGTAATCCGAACCCCGCATACTGGCGTATGAGGACCGTGGCTGATCACGGCGGAATGACTGTTTGGTGTGGTGAAAGTGCACCACCTCTGCAGAGTGTAAAACTATTCGAATAGCCGTGTCCGCGGTCATGGACGGTTGGAAAGGTCCCCGATCTAGGCGTATGGGCATTTTTATGTTTTAAAAAGAAAACTGTTTTCGGCAAAGGAAAAAGGAGGCATCAAGGAGGTACCTGGGAGGTACGGATTTTGGGAGAAGATAGTTGGTCTCGGGGAGTCAACCAGTCGGAACCCGGAAAGGAAAAAGGGGCATCCCTATCCTAGGGTTTGATAAAGTTTTACAAAAGTGATTTTCAAACGTGGAAGTGGTTTCTGCCATTTCTAAAAGAAGGAGAATTATATCTGCCAATGCCTTTTTCAACAAAGTTATAGAGATGTTGTATTCTCTATGTCTAACAGCATCGTTTGCGAAAATTAAGCCCTATAGTACTATATAGCAGCTATCACAGTTTTCGAAAACGTCTTATTGCATTACCATGAAAACTTAAGCCTTGAGGTGGTTTTGCGAGTACGTAATTGTACTCATGGCTGTGTCCCTGGATATTCAAACGTCCAGATTACGACAAGGAGTTGGACGACGAGGAGGAGGAGTACGCCGACGACTATGCCAGCTGAGTGTCACCGGTCAACTGCTCTGTGGGAATGCGTCCGGTTGTGACGAGGGCCGACGCTAGCCGAAAGCTTCCACTATATCGTAGTTAATTCCGTCCTGCACGATGATGGTTGCAGGCTTGGTCGTGTGACCATCATTTATGTAAGTCTTGTACTATTCGAGTTGGATGATGTAACTTCGCATACCATGTTGGTTATGTGACCGCGATGCACTGGTCATTGGGATCGTGATCTGTTTACATAACGTGGGCATCTCGGACTGGTAGTCTGAGGGGTCCTCACAGACTTGGTATCAGAGCCATCGTTGACCTTAGGAGACCTTAGTTAGCATGGTCGTTAGCTTAGGAAGGAAATATTTTGCTAAAACCTATTTCTACAGAAATCTATCTTCTTCTAGGTAAGCCTAGTATGGTTTCCACTCTTCTCTTTTTCTCAAAAATATCTTGACCTTGTCTCTTCAATTTAAAGTAGGTCAAAAGATTTTTCCTACTGTCTTACCCCATTCGAACTTGTTTCGTCTGGACGATGAGCCCAAATGAGACCTAAGTAACTAGTACCGAGAAGGCGAAGTTCAGTCTCAAGACTTCAACATACGACATCAAGGTGGTCGTCCATTGAAGAAACAAGCTACAGAGCAACCCTTGCTTGCCGAAGCAGTCTCACTGTCAAGACTTCAACCCCAACAATGGTACTCCAGTTGCCATTTTGACAGTCTCAAGATTTCCAGTAGGAGCCCCAGTCGATGAAATGAAGACTCCAACAAGTATGATTGACCAAGACCAATAGGACATTTACAGCTTTTTGCTTGAGTGTGTGTCTTGCTTGTGTACTTTTTGCGTAAGCATTAGTCGACTATGTGCCCCGTGTCCGTGTGTACCTTGCTAGACAGAAATAAGGACCTTAGGAATGGCGTCAAACTAGTAACAGGACCTAGGACTAAAACCTTACCTTTCACCGAGATATCTCAGCCTTGATTCTTTTACCCTTTTTACGCCTCCTCCTAAGACGTTTTCTTTATTTATAGATGTCGAGCCTCATCGAATCACTCAAGAAGGGCCCGATGATGACCATGACTTTGGAAAGCACCACTGAGTTTCCCAAGGCCCTGGAGAACCTCATGCTGAGCTTCGAACTTGAAGGACCCGCAGTCTACAAGGGTTTTCCTTGGATGGAGAATGGACAAGAGCTTTGGTGGGTGCAACTCCACCTCTACAAGAACGAAGATGATGATCAGAACAAAACGGGATATATGATGTTCATCAACTCAGAGTCTCAGTACGCCTCCTTTATGGAGTCAGCAAAGAGCGATGCATGGGCCGCCATTGATGAGATGGGAGAAAGGCTCAGGTGTCGAGTCCTCAACACCCAGAAGGATCTCAAGGAAGCCTACGAGGAGATTGAAGCTTGGAAGGCAGACAAAGAGTCCCTCCCCAAGAACGAATCTTCCAAGAAGCGCAACCTCTAAGTGTTCCGCGACAACGGAATGAAGTCACGTGCCCACCTGGGTCGCAAAACTAGTTTGTTGGATTGTTTATGGCTAAAACTATGCCCTTGTGTTGAACTAAATCGCGGTCGTTGCTCCTGAATTGTAGTTGAGACCTTATTCCTTGCTTTGGCTGAAAATGTTTCGGGATGCTTTTCAAATCTTGTTCAGAAAACCTCTCTAAAATATTTTGCCTCTGATCTAAACTTTGTCACGTGAGAGCCTTTAACCGCGCTTGATACAGAAGACCACCCCGAGGAAGCCCATCCCCGTGATGTGAGGGACCTTTCCTAGCTTAATTAACTTATCGATTTAAAAGGGTACCATCACTAACTTAACGTACCTAACTTTAGAGTAACACTTACACCAGTCGTCCTGTTACTGCCTAACCTCCTCGAGACCTGCAAACCGAGACCAGAAAAGAAGTGCCAACGAAAGTCTCACTTACGGATGGCAATACGGAGGACTCAAAGAACGCCAAGAGCCACTACTTTTTGAAGATTTTATGAAGCCCTCAAGCCGTGGCACACAAAGATGATCGACGTCAGCAACAACGAAGATAACCAACACTGAAGATCGTCTACATCAAGATGAACCCCGAAGCAAGAGTCATAAGTGCCTTCTATGCGCCAACCTTATTATCTCGACTTGCCCGACTTGAGACTGACAGTAATAAGTATCTTAACTAATCTTCTAGGCCAACTAAGATAGAACCGACCTCTGTAGGATAGTATGTAGCGTCATGAAGCCCAAGAACCAAGGAATTCTTCATCAACTCTCTTCATCTGTTAAACCGAAGGTGGACATAATAGAATACCTCATATCCGGCAAGACGCCAAGAACGACGAAAAGCAGAAGACTGTTGTAGTTGTCAACCCCTACCACTAAGCTAGTTTAGACATTCTTAGTCCCTCGAAACCCCTTTGACTTAGTAAGGAAACTAGAGAGAGAGTCAAGTCTACGGACCTGACACCCCCGTGAGGCTTGAAAACGGTTGACGTGTGTGTACCTGCTAACCCTCAAGACGGCAATCTCTGGACAAGTGTCTACATCAGCCGCACGCGCCAAGGAGCTACGACCAAGACGAAGATCGCCGTGGTACCCAAGGACAACAACATATGGAAGTCGGCAACAACTTATACCTTCAACAGCTACCCTTCAGGGCCCCTTTTTAAGGGGGGAAGACATACGCTAGTTTTATTAGGGAGTTTGGCAAGCTGTCCTTTTCGCCCTAACTCTGGAGTATTTGGAGTCAACCCGACAAGAACACTGATAAGCAACGACCCACATGTCAACAACTTCAGTCAATACCAAAGTCTTCGAGAAGGAAACAGGCGCGTTATCGGCAAGGAAACCGTTAGGGATCAGCAACCTCGGAAGATGAAGGAGCGTCGAACCCCCTAATCTTGCATTCTCTTAGTACCCGCTTAGGAATCTCGGGACGAGATTCTTTTAAGGGGGGAAGGTCTGTAACGTCCCAAATTTTGGAAGCTTGAAAAACTTAATTATAAAAGACCCAAAATTTAGGGCCGTCAATTTTTTTTTGAAGTGTCTTGTTTATGGGTGTGTCTTTCCTCTGATTGCTCTGTTTGACGTTGATTTCTTTCTTGTTTGAGTTAACAACCACCGAAGACACCAAACTTTGAACTCAACTGATATAGCATATCATTATTTTGGTGATCCTGTCATGACAAGAAGAATGATCCATATAACTTCTCCAATCTAATCTTGGCCAAACTCTTTTTCAAAGATGTTTTGATTTTAGCAGCAACCCATGGACCTATTATTTAAGAAAGTAAAGTATTTCCAAAACTACATGTTTACAAACTATGGAGGTCTATATAATATCCCCTACCAATTTCCAACTCAGTTATTTTGCAAATATCAAGATCCTTTTTCAAAACTCCTAGTTTCAACACCTTTTGAAAATGATACAAGTGGGAGATATATTACTCCTATATTTCTCTTGGTCAAACCTTTTGAAACTATCAAGTTATGAGTTGAGATACTTTTAAACATCATCTTGTCATGGTTGTGTGTGATTCACTTTTTCACAAGATGATGATGATGGTTATGGAAGGCTATGGTGTGACAAGTTGTTGTGGTTTGACTTGTGTGATCGTGATGGTGATGTTAGTTTGCTTGTTTGTATTGACTTGTTTGTGTTAAAATTTTGTTATTAACTATTTTCAAACAAGACTCGATTTGATTATTAAATTATTTCGTGAACAAAAGTGTTTCCTAAAATCTTGAGATAAATCCCTGGCATGCACATGGTCATATGTGACTCTTTTATTCAAAAATATTTGTATATGTTATACAAAATTTTGAAGAAAACTTTGCAAAACCTTCTCAGAAACTATCTTTATATATGTTAAAAGATAGCATCTTTAGAGCATCACCATTATTTTACCTGAGGTAAAATTGGAACCTCATCTTCATGAATCTCTTCTACTCCATATTGTTTATCCCTAAAAAGTATTGTTTGAAATTTCTCTAAGGACCAAACTCTGAATTTTCTGAACATGTTATTTTATACCCTTTTCGCCTCCTTGCAAAACCACTCAAACTCTCCTCATCCTTCGTGCATTGTTCACCTTTGTGATCCTTATAGGTATTACTTAACCTATGTATCTTTACTCTTAACAATCGTGGTCATTTAATCACTTATCCATGATGGTTTTGTGACCTTCATGTCGTCAGTTTTCCCAAAAATCTGTCAACTTGTAAACCTGTCCTAAAACCTCTTCTAACCTTTCCTCAGCACCCCATATCCCTCCCTGTATCTCCTAGTTACTGTCTTGGCTCGTTATTGTGTTGCTTGTTGCTGCAGGATCGAGAAAGAGAGAAGAGAGTATGATGGCCGTGGCCATTAGGCCATGCATGGCCATGACTCCTCATCCACTTCACCCCTCTCTCACTCCCTGTGCCTTGGACGTGCTCTGGGCTCCCAACAACCCCTGGACCTTTTCCCTCGACCCTGGTCAACCCTAGCCCGGCCTCCCCTTCTGTCCTCTTCTTGTGGGCATTTTGTCGAGCTCTTAATGGGCAGGCACGACCTCTCCTTGTCCTAGACCTTGCCAACGGCCCCAGGCCAGTAGCTCGCCTCCAAAACGAGCAACAGTGCCAGCAGACGCACCTCCACCGCCCTCATCAGCCAATCCCGCTCCCGTGCACCTCCTAACTCGAGCTTGTGCTCCGAGTCCACCATGGACCGGCCACCTCTTGGATAAGAGGCCACGGGCCTCCTCCCGTGCCCTAACCTTGTCATTCACACTCCCTGCCTCCACTCTCCCACCCCTATGCCCAGCTCGAGCTCTCTCTTCCTGTGCCAGCGAGGAACGCGAGAAGTCCATCTCGGACCCGAGAGCTTGCGAGCAAGCTTGCCATCGATGTCGTCCCTCTCTGCTCTCCATTTTTGCTCCACCGTCTTTCCCTTCTCGAGATCTATCTCAGAGACTTCTTTGTTTATTTTTAGGAACACCGGAGCTACCGCGACCATCTCGTGTCCGCCGCGGCCGTCCTCGACCTCGCTGCCGTTTCGGAGCTCGCCGCCATGAGCTGCAGCCATCCCCAGCCTTCCCACGACCTCTCTGTTCCATCCAGATGCTAAGATTCAGCATGCACGCGCCCTAGGTGAGCCACGCGAGCTCGGCGCCATTGCTACCATTTTCTACTGTTTGTGTTCGTGTAGCTGAGGAGGAAGACAGAGAGCAGCTGGTCTGGGCCGAATCCTGCTGCTAGGCCTAGCACAGTGGCAGATCTGGCCCATCTAATGTTTTTCTCTGTGATTTTTCCTTTTTCTGTATGGATCTGTTTATGTCCAGTTAGTTTAAATCGAGATAAAATATTTAGATCCTTTATTTGTGTGAACCAAAAATCACAGTGGTAAAAGATTGAGTTTAGAATCATTACCAACTTGTAGATCTGAAAAATATTAATTTGTGTGAGTATGAAAATTACTGTACTGCCACTGGTCAAAATCAAAGAACTATTAATAACTTTAGTTATATGAATCCAAAATTAGTGAATTCAATTGTTCTGGAATGCTTGTGAGTATAGCTTTCTTTAGAAATTAACCTCTTGTGTTTGTGATACTTAGTTTTGATTTGGCATGTGTTTAAAGTTTGGACCAGTAGGGTTTTCGAGCATTTATCTGATTGTTTGTGAATAAGATTTTTGGGTAAATCCAATTGGAGTAGCTTCTAATTCATACAGAGAACCCAAACCTAGCTTTTCATAACATTTGGTTGAACAGAACACCCTGTACTTAATAAACTCTTACAATGGTGTTTTCCGCCTTTTAAAAGTGATAAAAACAATTGTTTGGTCCTTTATGAAAATGTTGTTACTGTTGTTCTGATTTGTTTTGGTACTGTAGCTCACCAAATAAAGTTACTTTTAATATGTTAGTACTGTTAGTGCTTAAGTAAAGATAAAATGAAGTTGGATGTAAAATGCTATTAGTGCTTAAGTTTAGAAAAGCTTGCTTAATCATGCTTGCATGTGAGTGTGCTTAATGCTAGTGTTGATGCTTGCATATTAAGATACTTTTGTCTGAAGTATTTCCTGAACTACTGTAGCAGCCCTGGTTAAATGACCTAATCATTCTAAGGGGAGTTTTGCTTTAGGATTTAGTTAAAACTACCTATTTAACTATTAGGGTTGTTGTGTATACTTTCCTAGGTGTGGTTATTGTTTGTCTTAGCTCTATGGACTTTCTGCTTGTTGTTGCATAACTAAGTGAATCGCTTGCTCTTGTTAGCTAGCTTAGTGTTTTGTGCAATGCTTGTTGTTTTGTTTATTTACATTAGATTGTTGTCAACCCGCTTCTTAGAGTGACGGTAGTTCCGTTTACTTTTCCTGTACATTAGATCCGCAAGAGGTGGAGCAGTACGTGGAAACTGAACAGGTCTACGAAGAAGAACAAGATTAGGGACACTTTGCTGAGCAAGGCAAGCCACCTCACCACCCTACTGAAATCCTATTATATCTACAAAGCATGATTTGTTTTCAAAATAAAATAATGCATGATTTAATTCTTCTGTGGCATTTTGTCACCCCAAAACTATTTTACTAAAATTGTTGTTTGGCCAAAGATATATCTACTAGTATATAATAGGTTTTATGAAAGTAAGTCTTCACTTGAGAAGCCTTCTACTGAAGGCGCTATCAAGAAAATTATATTTTCTAGTAGTGTATCTGTATACCCTCATCTCAAAACTTTAGGATGGGAGCCTGTTTTCAGTAAAATGTTTTCGGAGGAAAAACCCGAGTTGGTGGGAGCAATTGGCGAGAAAGTGTTTTATAAAACCCGAGTGGCTGGGAGCAATCGGAGAGTTTACGAAAACCCGAGTTGCTGGGAGCAATCGGAGAGTTTACGAAAACCCGAGTTGCTGGGAGCAATCGGAGAGTTTACGAAAACCCGAGTTGCTGGGAGCATTCGGTGAGTTTACGAAAACCCGAGCTGCTGCGAGCAGTCGGAGGTGGAGATGTTTTGAAAAACAAAGTACAGCCCTAGCGGCCACCCGAACAATTAACCCGTGCAACCACACTACCTGAGATGGGTAGGGCTTAGCCGGAAGCTTGTCGATTTTAGTACGGAGGATCTCATACTCTATAAGGGCGGGGCCCTCGAAGCCGGGTTGCCGTTGTATGAGGCAATACACAAGCGGAGGGACCCGCAGCCGGACGATTACGTTGGGTCCCCTGCCGTGGCGGTGTGGCATCCTAAGAGAGACCAGGGGTCTAGTGGAGCACACGGTGCCGGGGGGAATAAACCTATCGGGAGTCCTCTGTACTAGGGTGGATTAGTGCAATGCTTTGATCATGTAATCCGAACCCCCGCATACTGGCGTATGAGGACCGTGGCTGATCACGGCGGAATGACTGTTTGGTGTGGTGAAAGTGCACCACCTCTGCAGAGTGTAAAACTATTCAAATAGCCGTGTCCGCGGTCATGGACGGTTGGAAAGGTCCCCGATCTAGTCGTATGGGCATTTTTATGTTTTAAAAAGAAAACTGTTTTCGGCAAAGGAAAAAGGAGGCATCAAGGAGGTACCTGGGAGGTACGGATTTTGGGAGAAGATGGTTGGTCTCGGGGAGTCAACCAGTCGGAACCCGGAAAGGAAAAAGGGGCATCCCTATCCTAGGGTTTGAAAAAGTTTTACAAAAGTGATTTTCAAACGTGGAAATGGTAATGCCTTTTTCAACAAAGTTATAGAGATGTTGTATTCTCTATGTCTAACAACATCGTTTGCGAAAATTAAGCCCTATAGTACTATATAGCAGCTATCACAGTTTTCGAAAACGTCTTATTGCATTACCATGAAAACTTAAGCCTTGAGGTGGTTTTGCGAGTACGTAATTGTACTCATGGCTGTGTCCCTGGATATTCAAACGTCCAGATTACGACAAGGAGTTGGACGACGAGGAGGAGGAGTACGCCGACGACTACGCCAGCTGAGTGTCATCGGTCAGCTGCTCTGTGGGAATGCGTCCGGTTGTGACGAGGGCCGACGCTAGCCGAAAGCTTCCGCTATATCGTAGTTAATTCCGTCCTGCACGACGATGGTTGCAGGCTTGGTCGTGTGACCATCATTTATGTAAGTCTTGTACTATTCGAGTTGGATGATGTAACTTTGTATACCATGTTGGTTATGTGACCGCGATGCACTGATCATTGGGATCGTGATCTGTTTACATAACGTGGGCATCTCGGACTGGTAGTCTGAGGCGTCCTCACACTGATGAATCAGGGCAAAAGTGTGAAGATAATTGATTGGTTAAAGTTGTAATTAATTGGGACTGGGCACCCCGTTGCCAGGTCTTTTTGAAAATTATTGGATAAGCGGACGTATATGCCACTAGTCCAGGTGTAAAGTCCATTTGACAAGGAGAATAAAGAATAACCACACTAATTCCTCATGAACTAGTAAACATTGACACAAAAGGGAATAATAACATTTTGAATAATTTAAAGGTAGCATATGAAAAATTTACTTGGAGTGGCAAGGAAATACCACATATAGGTAGTTATGGTGGACACGAATGGCATGGAATTTGGCTCAAGGATTTGGATGCACGAGAAGCATTCCCTCTCAGTACAGAGTTTAGGCTAGCAAGATTTATGTAAGCAAACAAGAATATCAACCCGTACACCAAGTTTTACATGACAAACATAGTGCAAACATTATAAGACCTCATACCGTCTTCCTTGTTAACCGAACCCGATTATTAGAAAATATCTAGACCTTAGAGATACCACCGATGCAAACCAAATTTTCAACAAACTTTACGGTAGTTCTTCACTAATAGGCTTAACTCATGTGATGCACAAATTTAATCATGATCTACTTGTTAACTCAAAACAATTGAGAAGTATCAAGTTATCCATATTAGTGATCTACAAGATTAAGCAAGTTTTTCCTTATACCAATTACCACATGCAACATTTTCGGAACCAACCAAACACCAATCAATTTATTTAATCAACTCTCCAAATAGATATAAGTGAAGCAAGAGAGTACTTTCTACAAAAGAAAACTAATAGTTCTGAAAAGAGATACATGAAAACAAAAGTTAAAAGCTGAACAACGCTAGATATGAATACTCAACAAATATAAGTGAAGAATAGGAGTATTCTCATGAAAAAGTGGAGCGTGTTTCTCTCCCAATCAAGAATGCTAGGGTCCAGCCAAGCTTTATTGAAAATAAAAGACAATACTGAAAATAAAAGCACACAGACGCTCCAAGAAAAGCACATATGATGTGACAGAATTAAAATATAGTTTCACTAGAGATTACCTGATAATTTGACGATGAAGAAGGGGATGCCTTGGGCATCCCCATGCTTAGACGCTTGAGTCTTCTTGAAATATGCTGGGGAGATCCATGGGAGCCTCCCCAAGGTTAAAGAGAGGAAATTTAATAACATTGCAAGAACTCAATAAAACATTAGCTACAGCCCTCATTAGAGAACCTTGCCTAAAGCCCACAAGAGACAATGCAAAAAAAAAAACAGAGACAGAATCTGTCAAAACAGAACAACCAGTAAAGATGAATTTTTTCGAGACACTTACAACGCTCAGATCAAAAAACTTTGAACTAATGAAAGATTCAGACATTCACAAAGATGACGCGCAAAAAGTTTCAGATTTTTTCAACAATCTGGTGATTTTAGGATTTTCGTACAGTGGACAGCAAAAATCTGTTTCTGCGCAGCAATCAAAATTAAGCGAAATCTCAACACTAGAGGCTACTCTTGGCACAACAATGCGAGTAAATAAGGATACAAAGGAGTTGCTACAGAAGTAAACAACACCTTGACTAATACTGAAAATAAAAGATATTGGGTTACCTCCCACAAGCGCTTTTCTTTAATGTCTTTTAGCTAGGCATAGTGATTTTTATGATGCTCACATAAAGATGGGAGTTGAAGCATAAAAGAGAGCATCAATGAGTATATACAAAACATGTTTAAATCTAACACTCTTCCTATGCATAGGAGTCTTATAAGAAAACAAGTCAATTAAGCACAAAGTGGCTAGCATAGGAAGGCAAAACAAGTGCAAATTCAAAACTTTCAACGGACCATTTGGTCTTAAAGCAAAAATCATATAGAAGCAACACAAGAGAAAGCTCAAAACTTTCATCATAAAGAGAGGAAATTTAATAACATGAAGATTCCTATAACCATATTTTCCTCTCTCAAAATAATTTTCAGTAGCATCATGAACAAACTCAACATTATAACTATCACATAAAGCATGCTTTTAATGATCTACAAACACATAATTTTTATCAAGCTCAAAAACAGTGGGGTTATCAAACCCACTTTTGACAATAATAGTATAATTAATATCATTAGGCAATATAGGACCATCATCAAGAGAATTATCATATATAACATTAGGGAGCACATTTTTACTTTCTGCAATTTCCTCTTTTACTGAGTCAAGGAGGATGTTTACTTCAAATTTATCAAAAGAAGGTATTTCAATAGAATCATGACATTCAACAATATAGCACTCTTCCTCCTCCAAGTTTGGGGGACTAAAAATATCATTTTTATCAAAACCAGCTTCCCCAAGCTTAGAGCTTTCCATGGCATTATCAATGGGGGTGTTCAAAGAATGTATGCTAATAACATTGCTACTATCATGATTGTTATGCAAATAAAGTTCCATAGGCTTGTTAATTCTCTCTTCAAACACTTCATGTCCCAACTCAAGATAAATTTCATAAAGCTCTCTCATGTTGTTTTCAGCCATAGGACTAGTTTCAAGGAAAGTAACCATTGATAGCAAGTAAAGAGCTAGACATAATAACTAACAGGAAACAAAACCGAAAATAAACTAAATGCAAGTAACAAATTTTTTGTGTTTTTGATAATTGAAAGCAAACAAGATAAAATAAACTAAACTAAGCAAGACAAAAACAAAGTAAAGAGATTGGAAGCATGAAACTCCCCTTGCAGAAGACTGCTGACTCCCGGCAACGGTGCCAGAAAGACTTGGCTGTTGACGGGAGACAACGAGCTTCCAGAAGAACTTCTACCCCCGGCAACGGCGCCAGAAAGACTTGATGCTTGTATGGTGGTGAATCACAAACTCGTCGGGAGACCCCACACTAGTACAGAACGACACATCGGAAACGGGCCAAAAACCCCTTCGGCAACGGAGAAAGGGTCCGTGTCCCCGACTCTGTCACTGATGTGAAGGCCTTCATCGGTAACGGAGGCAAAAAACCGTTTCCGATGAGGTCTCCATTTGGCAACGGTTGTGCGCAGACCTCCGTTGCTTTAGTTTTCCTACATCAGATACAGAGTTTTCCATCTACCCGTTTGCACTGAGCTTTTCTCATATTTCGGTTATATGCCATAATACATGAAAGGCTGATTGCACAATGCACTAAAACGTTATTCAATTCATAACATAGAACAAATGCCATCATTACATTGGTATACAATAATATCACCATTTTTTACAATTTGACTACAATCATATCTATCACACATTGGCATAATGTAATATCACCTATTACACTTTGACTACAATCATGAACTCTAAACCTATAAGCAACTAACCTAACAAGATGGAAGGCTGGCTTAATTAAGCCAGCCTTCCATCTTTGACTTGGAGCTCACCTTCTATGAGCTCTCGGTCGTCGCTGTACCCACTCCAAGACCAGTATCCACGAAATTTCCTTGCCTTAAGGTTTCTGGTTCTCGGAATGATACATTGGTACTTTTATGCAGTGTTGCCGAAATAAACTCCTGCGTGAAAGAAAAAAAAACTATTAGCGAAATGTACAAAATACATCTGGATATTAAAAAAATCAGTGGCTATTTTCCAGCAACTGCTTTGTTCGGTTGCCATTTTCGAGAAACTGCTAAGATCAACGGCAAATATCCAGGAACTGCTCTGTTTGGTGGCAGACAGTTCGCATTCCTTCCTTCTCTTCTTCCTCGTTCCACCCCAATCCCCCACCCGCCATGGACGACCGCAACAGAATAACAGAGACAACTACCGTCCGTACCCACGGCACCGTTCTGGAGGTGGTGTACACGAACGAGGAGCATACCGTGGAGCGGATCCTCAACAAGTACGAGGAATGGCTAGCAGAGGAGAAGCATCGGTTCATCGGCCTTGACATCGAGTACACCCGTGATCGTCGGCACATGGCTGTCCTGCAACTCGCCATGCGCCAGCATGTCCTCGTGTTCCACTGGTGCAAGTCCAAGAAGAATTGTCCAGAGTTGGGCAAATTCTTTGAACGCAAGAATATCACCTTCGCAAGCGTGGACATCACCAACGACAGCAAGGTGCTTTCTTCTGCCGGCTTCCACATTCCACCGGAGTACTACGTGGACATCCAACTCGTATACAAAATCAAGGGTGGAGACGAGAGGGACGGAATGGGTGATCTAGCGGCAGACCTCATCGACAAATTATACGCCAACATGAAGAAGGAGTTCCCATCCAACCAGCACGATTTTTGGGAGCGGATGCCGCTGCACAAAGTTAACCTCGACTACGCAGCAATAGATGGGTACGTGACCTACGAGTTGTATCGCAAGATCCTAACCTTGAAGGACAGGCTACGTCCAACATGGCAGGAAATGCTCTGCCCTAGGTGCAAGAATGCCCTAGGTGAATTGCAATAGGCTTTGGATGTGGGTGTTTAACTAGTTTGTACAGTTGGTGCTTTAACAATAAGTGTTTGTAATTATCAGAACATGTATGTGTGAATTTGCACTAGGAATTTGTTTATGTGATGAAATGCTCATACGTAGAACCTAGTTCATCGGCATCACAGCCGGTCACAGAAAGATTTATACCTTTCACCCGGCGGGAGAGGAGGTGCAGGCCTCTGCCAGATGCGCTGAGATGCTACCAGCGCGCTGCGACGCAATCACCTCCTCCTCCTTCTCCTTCGTCGACATCCACCTCCTCCTCTTCTCCAGATCAGACACCACCTACAGATCCTCCACCACCTCCAGATCGGCCACTTCCTCCTCCAGATCGGCCACTTCCTCCTCCAGATGGGTTTCTGCTGGTAGATCCGCCGGAGGTGCTGCACCACCACCTCATGAATGACCTCCTCCACATCGGCCTGGCTCAGAAGAAGCCGGGCATCACCGGAGGAGGAGGGCGTCAGATGGTGGCGCTGCCGCATCATTAGCGGACGCATGGCCGCCTCCAGATCGACCTTCCCCTCACGAAGGGCTGCCGCTAGAACGGTGCTGCCGCGGCCGCCATGGCCGGATCTAGAAGCGCCGACAGAGGAAGCCATTAGAGAGAGTGAGGAGAGTTGAAAGCCACAGTGTGCGGCGGCTAGGGTTGGAAGAGAGAAAGTGAGAGAGTGATAATGAGACCGAGCCGGCAGTATATATAAGCACCACATTGGCAACGGACATTTTATATAACCGTTTCCATTGATTTTACACCAGCGAGAGAGTAAACTTACTAACAGGTACTCTACATATGAACGCAGAGACCACTTAGCAGCTAATGCTACTACATACGGACTTGATAATGAAGTAAACGATTACATATATGCTACTACTAGCTAATGCTACTACTAGCAGCTGCTGATGAAGACTCGGGCTCGTCGTCGCTGTACACGAGTGCGTCCCTCCGGCATAAGGTACCGTCGAAGATCTTGATGAAGAACCCGTTGTCGCCGTCGAACTCGAAGCACAAAAAGTGCCCCTGCTCAAGCTTGTACGCTTGGGCGAATGACTTCCATCCCTGGCCGAGGTACAAATTCCCCCGGCACTCACGGCCGTCTTCACCGCCCAGCTGCCGTTCTCGCAGTCCTCCATCTTCAGATGCATGGTAGCTGCCACCATGCCTTGGAGCTTCTCTGCGAACGCCCTCGGGAGCCTCAGGCGGCTCTCGATGCCCTTGTACAGGATAACCAAGAACTCGAAGCCGCGCAGCTCCGGGGACATGTCTTCAGAGGACGGTGAGGGCGACACCGACGGCGTGGCATTGCGGCTGCGCCCCCTACCACGGCCGCGCCCTCGTCCACGGCCGCGCCCACGTCCACGGCCGCGACCGCTGATGGTACCTCTCGCCGGGGACATGTCTTCAGAGGACGGTGAGGGCGACACCGACGGCATGGCATTGCCGCTGCGCCCCCTACCACGGCCTCGCCCTCGTCCACGGCCGCGACCGCTGCTGGTACCTCTCGCCATGGATTTGGACGGAGGGGATCTGGCGAAGTTTGAATAACTGTAGGCGATGGACTGGGGCTTCAAAGAGACCGCTGCTGGTACCTCTCGCCATTTATACTCGCGGGTCTGCTCCGCCCACCTCCCCATCTGCCCATTCGCTAGCCTCCACGTATCAACATTTTCAACGGTTGGAAAATTCTATCCGTTACCATAGAGGCAAATATTGGAAACGGACAATTTTATTAACCGTTGCCAATATAATAGGTGACGGAGATTGGAAAGGGTCCGTTGCCAATGTAGGCGGGCCTGGTCAGGTTTGTACGCACCGGCCGCGGGAAAGCGCGATTCTCCGCCGCCTAACAGCTGCCGTTTTCGTAGAGGGGTATCCGATGTGTCGTTCTGTACTAGTGCCAAGAGGAAGGTATGATGTAATTTAGCAGCAAGTCTTCCCTCAGTATGAAACCAAGTTTATCGAACCAGTAGGAGCAACAACTCTTCTGAAGGTTGTCGACGGCGAAATATGATGCGGCGCAACACCAGGGATTCCGGCGCTGACGTGGACCTACACACAACACAATCACAATACTTTGCCCTAACGAAACAGTGAGGTTGTCAATCTTACCGGCTTGCTGAAAACAAAGGATTAAACGTCTCGTGTGGAAAATGAGTATTAAATGCAGAGAATGTAAAAGGAACAATTTGCAGTTTGTGGTTTAATCAATGTAAAAGAATGGACCGGGGTCCACAGTTCACTAGTGGTGTCTCTCCAATAAAAGATAACTAACATGCTGGGTGAACAAATTACAGCTGGGCAATTGACAAATAGTGAGCGCACGACAATGCAAATACATGGCATGATGATTACTATGGTATTTAATCGGGCATTACGACAAGATACATAGACCGTTATCCAACTGCATCTATGACTAATAATCCATCGCCGGTTGTCAACTGAGTTCCCCGTTGGTATTAAGTTGCAAGCAACGGATAATTGCATTAAGTAAAGCGCGTAATGTAAACAAACACATATGCCCGTGGACATAGCATCGTTAGGTTACCCCTAGTGGCAACAGCACATCCACAACCTTAGAACTTTCTGTCACTGTCCCAGATTAAATGGAGGCATGAACCCACTATCTAGCATAAATACTCCCTCTTGGAGTCACAAGCATCTACTTGGCCAAAGCATCTACTAGTAACGGAGAGCATGCAAGATCATAAATAACATAGGGCATAGATTGATAATTAACTTGACATAATATTCAATATTCATCGGATCCCAGCAAACACAACATGTAGCATTACAATAATATGATCTTGATCATGTAGGGCAGCTCACAAGATCTAAACATGATGGCACAAATAGGAGAGACAACTATCTAGCTACTGCTATGGACCCGTAGTCCAAGGATGAACTACTCACGCATCACTCCGGAGGCAGGCATGGCGGTGTAGAAGCCTCCGGTGACGATTCCCCTCTCCGGCAGGGTGCCGGGAAGAGGTTCTGGACCCTCCCGAGCTAGGGTTGACGGCGGCGGCGTCTCTGGAACTTTTCGTGGATTTTGGCTCATGCTTCTCGGGTTATTTTCTCGGGGGATTAAGTAGGCGAAAGGGCGGCGGCTGACGAGCCCCGAGGGGCCCACACCTAGATAGGGCGCGCTAGAGGGGGGGCGCGCCCTAGGTGCGTGTGGGGCCCTGTGGTCCTCTCCGTTGCTTCTTTGCTCCATCTGGTGTCTTCTGGTTAAATAGGGACTCCCGTGTAGTTTCGTCCAATTCCGAGAATATTTCCAAACTAGCTTTCTGGAATACAAAAACAGCAGAAAACAGGAACTGACATTTCGGCATCTTGTTAATAGGTTAGTCCCAGAAAATGTATAAAAGTGACATAAAGTGGATGCAAAACTTGTAGCAATAGGTATAAAACAAGCATGGAATATCAAAAATTATAGATACGTTTGAGACGTATCAGTGGTTACCTGGTACCGTGGCCCTGCGCTTTTTTTCTTTTCTTTTGACAGCCACACAGGTATGAAGACATATTTTGTACGTGTTGGCCTTCCCTAGGTATGAACGTGTTGGAGTTGGAGACATGTCTTTTACGTGTCAGGCTAGACATATTTACGTGATTAGTCTAACGTAACTTTTCGCTTAATCCTGATCGTAAATTTAAGATCTAACCGTTTAAATTAATTCAGAGATGTGGCTTAACGTGGTGTCTCTATTAGATTCCCTCATTTTACTTTTAGTATATAGTAGATATCTACACTACGTTGTCAACAAATTTTTTTTTGGAGCAACCGGCAGGAGCAATACCTATAGGTAGAAAGAGGTGAAACCACATTTTACACGGGAGTGTACACAAATGGCATTTTTTTGTCAGCAAATAATCATAACAGTTATATTCTGCTCAGGCTTTCTGAGTTTCAGTTGGTTTATGTTATACAAATATGGTATCCTTAGCTTCATATCAAAAGAAGTTTCAAAATGGTAAGTATATTAAATCCATATTTTACGATTAAATTGGTCATCAAAGCTAAATCTCGAAAAGCTCACATATCAACCCAACAACTAATCAAAGCTTGTTGAAGATAAAAAAATATTAATGAAACAAGATGTAAATCACGATATAAATATCAGCACAAAACGAATCATGTTGTGACATGATACTACGTGGTTCACGGATCGATCTGACATGTAGCTAGATCTACACGTCATTGTCAACGACGACTCAAAGCACAGTTAGATTCTGCCTGTCCCCTCTTTGTTTTGGAAAAATAATGCACAAACTTTGGGAATTTAACTTGACCAAGATTAGTCCAATAATGTATGGTTAGCTAATACTCCCTCCGAGTTTTTTAATATAAGAGATTTTAGCGTTTGTCCACATTCAAATGTGTATCAATGTATGTAGACATGTTTTATGTGAGTACACCAACTTTAGTATGTATGTAGACAACATATGCAACCACTAAAACATCTTATATTAAAAAACGGAGCGAGTATATTAGTTAGACTATATAACAACAACGGACGACTGCATTTTCCGCAATTAAGAATATTGCTAATGTATGGGAAGCATGAATGCTTGCATCCTTCGCCAGGATTACAACTGTGGCTAAGAGGGTACAATAGGTATTATCGGCGTGTGTATAATAAGGGAGCGCGCATCACTACCTAGTTCGCCAGGTTCAATATAAATATATTTTTTGAAGGTATTAAGTGAGATAAATATGCAACAGTACTCTTGAATCGGTCACACGAAAGGAACTGAAAATCACAAATGGCTCATAGAGATAACAAGTTGGAATACAAAGTACATCGGCAGATGACATGCTGGTGCTCAGCTGTGCTTATTGAACTTATAAGAAAATAACCATGAGAATGCATACTGCCTCCCGAAGCTAGCTAGCCAACATGGGGCGCGGAGGCGACGGTATCGACGAAGATGCGGACACGGTTGGTCCTAAAGTCCCTGGTTACTGGCGCGCCCGCGGGCAGGACGACGATGTCGGCGTCCGGCATGTCCTTGAGGATGATCTCTTTGGCCTCCTTGATGGGCAGACCAACCACCTCCGGCCATGCCCTTTTGGGCTCCTCTCCGGCGGCGGCGGTGGGCTCTTCCGGGGTGGTGCTCATCGTTGATCGGCTGCGCTACAAAACAATTGACGGATGGATTGAGCTCCTTTTATTGTGAACGAACGGAAGAAAACAAATGGGATATACTCGCTTGAGATGGATCAAGAAAATGCATATGCGATGTACTCACCAGCTAATTGAATGGACCTCGAGCTTGTTCCTTGTTGTACTCTGAGCTTGTGAGTCTTTGTATTTGGTTGCTGTCTGCATAATGTGTTGCATGGATGTGCATTTATAGAGTAGAGAAGATGCTCTATCGCTTGATTAGGTAAGGCAGGTGACGCGGCAAAGCTATCGATAGAGAAAAGATGCTCTCAAATGCATGCATGCTGGCCTGCGTGATACACGAGCTAAACTGCTGATTTGGCCGCACTTGATTTCATCGGGGATGAACATAAAGCGTGATACACTGATGGATTGTTGTCAGTTATGGTATGTATCCATCTAGATCTACACATAATCTCCAACAATCAAAGCCATTAAATTCTAAAAAAAGAATGCTCAGCCTTTTCGAATTTAACTTTGTCAAAATTTTAGTTCAATAATATAATATTTACACTGACAATGTTAGGTGCATATTTGAAAAAAATTCAAAAATAATATAATTTTTGTCTGATGTAAAATACACATTTTATTGGTCAAATGCTTAAAAAGTTGAATTTCGAAGAGGTACATAATAACACCAGCAAGTAATTAAAGCTCGTAGAAGAAAAAAGTAGTCAAAGCGTATCCCTGCAAAAAGAAATACACCCTCCGTCTCAAAATATAAGGCGCCCTTAAATTTCTCTGGTCAACGACGTACAAGTTTAACAAGCAATAATGTTAGCTGATATATTGTTCGCCTAACAACAGGAGACTATGTGTCGCCAAATATTCAAGCAAATAAGAATTTACTAAAATACTCAACGAGAGCATCAAAGCACACCGATCCACCTTGCTTAGATATTGCTGAAATATTGCTTAATATTAGGGTGGGCTTTAGGCCCATCTAACAATTCCAGAAAAATCCCTAAGTTACACTGTGTTTGGTTGCATGGAATTGGAGCATGGAATTGAATTGGACTAAGATTCCAAATCCGAGATGGAAATGAATTGGCTTCTAATTCAATTCGGTTGTTTGGATGTGTTTGGAAACTACTGTTGAAATCAAATGGTGTTCCTATTACCAAATCCTGTTTGGACTGCAGCAACCGTGGAAATGAATTGGCTACGGTGGAGGGGCCAGAGTCGGCCAGAGAGAAGGGAGATGGGGAGCTGCGCAGCCGCCGTCGTTTCCCCCACGAGCGCCGCCATTTCCCCCCACCGCCGTCTCCGTCACCCTTCGAACCTAGTGGAAACTAGGGTTAGGGCGAGCGCAAAGAGGGGCCGACGGAGCTGTGAAGCTCGGAGGAGGGCGGGGATGGGGGAGAGGAGGACGGGAAGGGGAGAGGAAGACGAGGGAACGGCGGGGACGCGGAGCTCGGTGGAGGGCGGGGATGCGGAGCTCGGAGGACGGCGAGCGCGCGGATGGGGAGCATGGCGGCGGGGCCTCGAGGTGGCGGCGGCGTCGGGGCAACGCGGTGGCGGTGGCGGCGGCGGCGGCGACGGGGCCACGCGGTGGCGGCGATGGGAAGGAGGCGGGGAGGGTCACGGGAGGGAGGCGGGAGGAAGAAGGGCGAAGAGCTACGCTCGATTCCGAGCGTTTCTGAGGTAGCGACCTCGGAATCTTTGGCCAGCTCTTTACATTGGAGGATTCCGAGGGGGGAATTTGATCCAGTTTCCATGCGAAGATTCCGAGCGCACACCAAACGGTGGAATTGACGAAATCGGCCCAAATTCCAATTCCATGCCCTAATTCCATGCAACCAAACACAGTGTAAATACCCGAGTCATATTCCACGAAAAGTTCCAGAGGCGCCGCCGTCATCAACCCTAGCTCGGGAGGGTCCAGAACCTCTTCCTGGCACTCTGCCGGAGAGGGGAATCATCACCGGAGGGCTCTACATCGCCATGCCTGCCTCCGGAGTGATGCGTGAGTAGTTCATCCTTGGACTACGGGTCCATAGCAGTAGCTAGATGGTTATCTCTCCACTTTGTGCCATCATGTTTTGATCTTGTGAGCTGCCTAACATGATCAAGATCATCTTATTGTAATGCTACATGTTGTGTTTGCTGGAATCCAATGAATATTGAATACTATGATCAAGTTGATTATTAATCTATGATACATGTTATTTATGATCTTGCATGCTTTCCGTTACTAGTAGATGCTTTGGCCAAGTAGATGCTCTTGTAACTCCCAGAGGGAGTATTTATACTAGATAGTGGGTTCAGTCTCCAGTAATCTGGGTGAGTGACAGCAACGACTAAGGTTGTGGATGTGTTGTTGCTACTAGAGGTAACATAACAATGCTATGTCCACGGTCATATGTACTTGTTTACTTTACGCACATTGCTTAATGCGATTATCCGTTACTTGCAACTTAATACCAACGGGGGACACGGAAGTCAACCTGAAGGTGGATTATTAGTCATAGATGCGGTTGGACAACGGTCTATGTATTTTGTCGTAATGCCCAATTAAATATTATGGTAGCCATCTTGTCATATATATGCATTATCATGTGCTCACTATTTTATCAATTGCCCAGCTGTAATTTGTCTACCCAACATGTCATTTATTTTTATGGAGAGACACCATTAGTAAACTGTGAACCCCGGTCCATTCTTTTACACTTATAAAACCACCAACTGAAATCATTGTTCTCTTTTACTTTCTGCAATTAAACACTGTTTCCCACACCATACATTTAACCCTTTGTTTTCAGCAAGCCGGGGAGATTGACAACCTTCCTGTTTCGTTGGGGCAAAGTAGTTTGATTGTGTTGTGTGCAGTTTCCACGTCGGTGATCGAGAAACAGCGCCACTGACAACCTTCTAAAGTGCTACTACTCCTCCTGGATTTGACAACCTTGATTTCATACTGAGGGAAATTTGCTGCTGCACTGCTTCATACCTTCCTCTTGGGGTCTTCCAGCGAACGTGTGTTTCATGTCATCAAGCAGTGATCTCCATGTAATTAAGTACTTTATACGAAAACGTGATCTTCATGTACTATTTAATTTGTTTGTGTTATATATATGCATCAACATGATCTTCATGTAGTAATATAATTTATATATATACAAAAACATGTTTTTGGCGCCCCTCCTAAACCCTAAACCCTGAAAAATATTCGAAAAGAAAAAAAGGACCTAAAGTTAGTCCCGGTTCGTAACACAAACTGGGACTAAAGGGCTCCAGCCCTGTGGGCTCCTCCGTGGCCACGTGGGAGGGCCTCTTATCCCGGTTCGTGGACGACCGGAGTCTCTAGTCCCGATTGGATAGTCCGGTTGCCCAACTAGAACTAAAGGCCCTCTGGAACCGGGACTAGTGCCCCGTTTTCCACTAGTGTTATTTGGCTATTTCAGCCTATTATCGATGGGACGTCTCAGCCGTTGTTTTCTGTGAGGTGGCGCCCCCGACCCCCCTTGTCACGAGGGAGCGACCCAGAAGGGTAGGGTATGTTTGGTGGTGTTCAACCCAGTCTCTTTTTTCATATTTGTTACAAGTGACAACTTACTTAATATGGTTACAACCATGAGGCCGTAAACTCATTGACATATGCATCTTCGATTGTCTACGTACCCTTTGCCAAAACATAAATGACCTGTCCAAATAGAGAGTCACAGAGCACGTAATCCAGTGCATGACATACTGATCAGGATGAACATATGCATTTATTTTTTCATTATTACAGTTGCTTTTACACGGGCACGCCTGCATAAGCAACCGAAAAGCTTTAGCCGATGAACGGAGTATCGACGACGGTATCGACGAAGATGCGAACACGGTCGGTCCTGTAGTCATACGTCACCGGCGAGCCTGCAGGGAGGATGACAATGTTGGCTTCGGGCTTATCCTTGAGGATGATCTCCTTGGCCTCCTTGATGGACTTTCCCACCACCTCTGGCCACGACGTTTTCAAGTCCCCTCCCACGAGCTGGGGGCCGGCGGCAGTGACATCCAAGGTGCTCATCGTTGCGTGCGTCCCTGTTGTGGAAGTGAAACCATATTAGTGCTCTTTTTTATCTTTCTCTATCAAGCGTATACATCAATGTAAGAAAATGGTAGCTGCTTAGAGATGTTGAATGATGCACACTCAACAGCTAAAATAGATGGATGTGGAGCGAATTTTATCTGCTGCCTCTGAACTTGATTGTTATATGCACAACGCATTGCATGATTGTGTATTTATAGACAGAGATCGAGGATATGTGACGCAGCAGAGCTATCTCCAGGGAAAAGATAAGATGCTTGTTCACATGGATGTAATTGGCGCGTACATTTGATTTCGTGATGTGCAGTACGTACGCAAGGTTGCTAAACAAGGCGACAACATGTCAACATACCATGTGATTCACGGATGGATCTGATCTGATAATATGTACGGAGTAGCTAGCTATATCTACATGTCATTGTCAACAAATAATCAAAACAGTTGTATTCTGCTTGCCTCTTCAGTTTTCGAAAGATTAGTCCAACAATATATGGTTTATATTATACAGAACTGGTATCCTTAGCTTCATATTTAGAAGTTTCGTTATGATATATTTATTGTGATATAAATCCATATTTATCGATTAAATTACATATCAACCCAGCAACTAATGAAAGCTTGTTGAAGGAAAATAATAATTAATCAAAAAGTGTAAATCGCGATATATATATCAGCAAAGAAAGAAACATGCATGTTCTGACATGATACCACGTGCTTCACGGACCGACCTGACATGTAGCTAGCTAGTTAGATCTACACGTCATGTCAACAAGTAATCAAAGCAGTTAGATTCTGCCTGTCCCCTCTTGTTTTGGAAAAATAATGCACAACTTTGAGACTTTAATTTGATCAAGATTAGTCCAATAATGTATGGTTAGCTAATATATTGGTTGGACTAACAACTAGGGGCTTTTACGTTTTGTACAATTAAGATTTTTGCTAGAATAATCAACTGTACCGCTCCACCTTGCTCCACCTTGCATTGATATTAAGAGAGAAAGAGAAATATATAGATAGAGAGAGAGCACTATTGTGCTAGATATGTGCGATGGATGTATTATGAGCTACCGTGTTTGGAGATCTGAACATTTTTAGTTGCAATAACACAGATGAGAATTCGCCAAGTAAAAGCGCCCGCTGGTCTAATACTCATCTTTTGTGTCGAGGCCAACTGATGCTCGTCGACAACAAAATTGGGGTATCAACGACATAGGCTCGCTGGGTTGCGGCAGTGCTACCATTTTGTTACCAAGTGACTCCTATCGGAGATTTTAACTAGCAGTTTGATAGTTGTTGTATGTAACCAACTACTTGTAAGTAAATTATAAAAAAAATAATTGCAGTAAAAATCGTCGAAACGTTATTACGGGATTGCTTTCTTTAATTGACTTGCATGGATGTATGGTGTTTTCCACAATTGAACAATTTGATGGAAGCATGAATGCTTGCATAGTTTGCCGGGGTCAATATAATTTTTTTCCCAAGATATTAAGTGTGATAAATATGCAACATTACTCTCGATCGGTCACACGAAAGAACTGAAAATCACAAATGGTTTATGGAGATAACAGGTTGGAATACGTAGTACACAGGCAGCATGCTGATCCTCAGATGTGCTTATTGAAATTACAAGAAAATAACCATGAGCATGCATGCATATGAATGCACAATGCTTCCGAAAGCTAGCTAGCCAACATGGGGCGCAGAGACGACGGTGTCGACAAATAAGTGGACACGGTTGGTTCTAAAGTCCCTGGTTACCGGGGCGCCCGCGGGAGGACGACGATGTCGGCGTCCGGCATGTCCATGAGTATGATCTCTCTGGCCTCCTTTATGGGCAGCCCAACCACCTCCGGCCATGTCCTTTTGGGCTCCTCCTTTTCGATTTTCACTTTGACTAAATTTTAGTTCAATAATATATTGTTTACACCGACAATGTTAGGTGCATATTTGCAAAAAGTTCAAAAATTTATATTTTTTATCTCATGTAAGATCCACTTTTATTGGTCAAATGCTTAGAAAGTTGAATCACGAAGAAGTACATAATAACAATATCAAGTAATTAAAGCTCGTTGAAGAAAACGTTACTCAAAACGTATCCATGCAAAATAAATATATTGTGACATGAATATGATGTTCACGAATCGATCCGAGGACATTAGCTAACCATATCTACCGGGGGCCCTGGGAAGACTATGGAGCGCACATCACTACGTAGTTCATCTCGTAAGATAATATTTCTTTTCCCAAGGTGTTAAGGGAGATAAATATGCAGCTCACACGAAAAAACTGAAAATTCCAAAATGTGTGTTGTACAGAGACAACCCATCGGAATACAAATTACATAGGCAGATGAAATACTGATCCTCATCTATGTTTATTGAAATCACAAGAAAAAGACCATGAGCATGCATATCCATTATGCATATGCTTGCATGCTACTTCTCAAAGATTGCTAGCCAACATGGGGGGTGGTGGCGACGGTGTTAACGAAGAGTCGGACGCGGTTGGGCCTGAAGTCCCTTGTTTCCGGCATGCCGGGGAGCATGATGACGATGTCGGCATCTGGCTTGTCCTTGAGAATGATCTCTTTAGCCTCCTTGATTGTCAGCCCAACCACCTCCGGCCATGACCTTTTCGGCTCCTCCCGGCAGCGTTGACTTGCGTGGAGCTCATGGTCGATCGGCTGCGCTACAAAACAATCCAGCGATGAAGCTTGTTTTATATATTACAAAACAAAGTAATACTGATTATTTCTTGCTAGCTAGAGATAGATTGAGCAACAAAAGGAAAACATAAATATACGACGGGGAGCTAAACAGACCCTTTTCTAGTGAAACAAAATAAAACTAATAGTACAAGCTAGCTGGAGAGTGATGAACAGAAAGCATATGCGATGTACTCACCAGCTAAATGGACCTCTAGCTTGTCGGTCTCTGTATATGCTTCGAGCTCTTGTCAGTCTTTGTGCTTGGTTGCTGTCTTGGTAATGTGTTGTATGGATTTGCATTTATAGGGGTACGGGGTAGAGAGGATGCTCTAATTATGCTGTGGCGCTCGTGATACACGAGGTAGCTAGCTGCTGTATTTGGTCATTTCGTGATTCACGTGATTTGGTAGGGAGAGAAGACCACGTGATTCACGGATCCATCGACGTATTAGCTACACCGAACGTCACCGTCAAGGCGTCAACCTCATATATCCCATTATCCTTCTCGCTCCTACTTTTCAAATATTTCGATTTTTCTTTGACGAGCACGCTGCAAGTCCTCTGACGATATACTCTGTCATGCTTTTTCTTAGGTCTAGATGGTAGACTCTGTCGACAGTACCCACAAATGTGTATTTTCGAATATCACTGATATGGCGTTTTACGAAAGAGTGTGGTGATATGGCTCCCGGATCCATCCACGTATTAGCTACACCGAACGTCACCGTCAGCCTCATATATCACATATACCCCTATATATTAAGGGGGAAGTTTTTGGAGGCCTCTCCTTGCTCCAAAATTGAACCGTTGGATCGAGATCCGACGGCCCCGATCGATCGGGTACTGTTGTATGAACAGTTATCTACAGTACCGCCGCGATCCGAGCCGTCCATCGTTGATCCAACGGCCCCAGATGCATCCCCGCGACGAATTGCAAAAAAGCCCCTCGCGTTCGACAAATTACTCGCTGCCCACAGTTTTACGAGGGGAAGGACTGACTAACAATTATCGAAAAATAGGAGTGCTTCTGTGCAAAAACGTGCACAATTCCCCCCGCCTCTCTCTCCCACACGCGGCGACGGAGGCCGCCGCCGGCGCCGCCGCGCCGCCCCGCCGCTCCTCTCCTCCCTGCACGCATCGAAGCGCACGGCGAGGTGCGCCGACGCGTGCTCTACCTCCTCGCCGACCCGCGAGCCGGGACGCCGCGAGCTCGCCGGGATCGCCGCCGCCGTCCTCGGAGTCCTCCGCCGCGTGCGGGCGCCGCCACCGTCGCTCCGGCGACCAAGAATCGGCGGCGCCGCCGCTCCCGGGCACCCCGCGCAGAGGCGCTTCCGATGCGCGCACCCGCGCGTACTGGGTCGCCGTCGCGCGGCTCCGGCGAGGCCGGCGGCGCCGTGGCGGCTCTGCCCCTTGCTGACGTCGTCGCGTCGTCAGGCGGGTTTGGGCTGGGCAGCTGGGCCACTCGTGGGCTGGGCCGGTTGCTCTGCGGCTGGCCGGCCTTTTTCTTTTTCTTTTCTTTTTTTTTCCGAAAACTTTTGTAACTTCTGAAATACAGCTCCTAGTAGGAGAGACAAGCATCTACTTGGCCAAATCATCTACTAGTAACGAAAAGCATACAAGATCATAAATAACATAGGGCATAGATTGATAATCAACTTGACATAGTATTCAATATTCATCGGATCCCAGCAAACACAACATGTAGCATTACAATAATATGATCTTGATCACGTAGGGCAGCTCACAAGATCTAAACATGATGGCACAAATAGGAGAGACAACCATCTAGCTACTGCTATGGACCCGTAGTCCAAGGATGAACTACTCACGCATCAGTCCGGAGGCAGGCATGGCGATGTAGAAGCCTCCGGTGACGCTTCCCTCTCCGGCAGGGTGCCGGGAAGAGGTTCTGGACCCTCCCGAGCTAGGGTTGACGACGGCGGCGTCTCTGGAACTTTTCGTGGATTTTGGCTCAGGCCCTTAGGGTTATTTTCTCGGGGGGGATAAGTAGGCGAAAAGGCGGCGGGGCTGGAGGCCCCCGTGGGGCCCACACGTGGCTAGGGCACGCCAGAGGGGGGGGCCGTGCCCTGCCCGCGTGTGGGGCCCACGTGGCTCTCCTCTGCTTCTTCTTTGCTCCATCTGGTGTCTTCTGGTAAAATAGCATCCCCCGTGAAGTTTCGTCCAATTCCGAGAATATTTCCAGACTAGCTTTTCTGGAATACAAAAACAGCAGAAAACAGGAACTGGCACTTCGGCATCTTGTTAATAGGTTAGTCCCAAAAAATGTATAAAAGTGACATAAAGTGGATGCAAAACATGTAGCAATAGGTATAAAACATGCATGGAACATCAAAAATTAGAGATACGTTTGAGACGTATCAAGTATCCCAAAGGTTAGTTCATGCTCGTCCTCGAGTAGGTAAACGATAAAAACAAAATAATTTTTGAGGTGACATGCTACCATCATAATCTTGATCATATAATATTGTAAGGCACATGTAAATGAATGAAGTGATCCAAGTCAATGGTCTATAGTTTGCTATCAAATAGATAATGAGTAAACAATGAATCACACAAGCTAAACGTTTTCATGAATAGTACTTTCAAGACAAGCATCAAACTGTTTTGCATAGGTGTTAACTCATAAAGCAATATTTTCAATAAAAGGTATTCAATCAACACAAGGAAGAATTAAGTTTCAGCATTTGCTTCAACTTCAACATATTTATCTCATGGATATCGTCAACACAAAGTAGTATAACAAGTCCAATACGTTGCATATAACCTATGTTGTAACAAAGTTGACACTAGTGTTTGCTTGTGGAAGACAGAAAGAATAGGAAAACTGACTCAACATAAAAGTAAAAGAAAGACCCTTCGCAGAGGGAAGCAGGATTAAGTCATGTGTTAGAGCTTTTAGGTTTTTGAAAGCATATAGAGATTGCATAAAATATTTGATACTCCTCCCAACCTTGCTAACACAAGCCATGGCTAACCGAATCCTCAGGTGCCTTCCATCAATCACATACCATGGAGGAGTATCTATTTTTGAGAGGTGTTTGTTAATTCTCAACGAATGGTAGCGGGTGATAACAATATTCTACCTGTCAAACGGACTTGTAAGAGCGGCTCCCATGAAGGACGTTATTTCTACCAGCAAGGCAGATCATCCCTCTTTCTCTTTTGTTTACACACATGCAGATATTTCACTGTTTTGTCATTGCTTACTGATGAATCAGGGTAAAAGTGTGAAGAGAATTAATTGGTTAAAATTGTAATTAATTGGGACTGGGCACCCCGTTGCCAGCTCTTTTTGCAAATTATTGGATAAGCGGATGTATATGCCACTAGTCCAGGTGTAAAGTCCGTTTGACAACCAGAATAAAGAATAACCACACTAATTCCTCATGAGCTAGTAAACATTGACACAAAAGGGAATAATAACATTTTGAATAATTTAAAGGTAGCACATGAAAAATTTACTTGGAGTGGCAAGGAAATACCACATATAGCTAGTTATGGTGGACACGAATGGCATGAAATTTGGCTCAAGGATTGGATGCACAAGAAGCATTCCCTCTCAGTACAGAGTTTAGGCTAGTAAGGTTATAAGACTTCATACCGTCTTCCTTGTTAACCAAACCCGTTTATTAGAAAATATCTAGATCTTAGAGATACCACCGATGCAAACCAAATTTTCAACAAGCTTTACGGTGGTTCTTTACTAATAGGCTTAACTCATGTGATGCACAAATTTAATCATGATCTACTTGTTAACTCAAAACAATTGACAAACATCAAGTTATTCATATTAGTGATCTACAAGATTAAGCAAGTTTTTCCTTATACCAATTACCACATGCAACATTTTCGGAACCAACCAAACACCAATCAATTTATTTAAACCACTCTCCAAATAGATATAAGTGAAGAAAGAGAGTACTTTCTACAAAAGAAAGCTAATGACTCTGAAAAGAGATACATGACAACAAGAGCTAAAAGCTGAACATCGCTAGATATGAATACTCAACGAATATAAGTGAAGAATAGGAGTATTCTCATGAAAAAGTGGAGCGTGTCTCTCTCCCAATCAAGAATGCTAGGGTCCAGTCAAGCTTATTGAAAATAAAAGACAACACTGAAATAAAAGCACACAGACGCTCCAAGAAAAGCACATATGATGTGAAGAATTAAAATATAGTTTCACTAGAGATTACCTGATAATTTGACGATGAAGAAGGGGATGCCTTGGGCATCCCCATGCTTAGACGCTTGAGTCTTCTTGAAATATGCTGGGGAGATCCAAGGGAGCTTCCCCAAGGTTAAGCTCTTCACCCTTCTTGATCCTATTATCACCCTTCTCTCTTGACCCTTGAAAACTTCCGTCACACCAAACTCAAAGTAAATCTCATTAGAGGGGTTAGTACTCAAGAATTTTAATCCACTGGTTCTGTTGTGACACATTGCAAGAACTCAATAAAAGATTAGCTACAGCCCTCCATTATAGAACCTTGCCTAAATCCCACAAGAGACAATGCAAAAAACAGAGACATAATCTGTCAAAACAGAAAAGCCAGTAAAGATGAATTTTTTCGAGGTACTTACAACGCTCAGATCAAAAAACTTTGAGCTAATGAAAGATTCAGACATTCATAAAGATCACGCACAAACAATTTCAGATTTTTTTAACAATCTGCTGATTTTAGAATTTTCGTACAGTGGACAGCAAAAATCTGTTTCTGCGCAGCAATCAAAATTAAGCAAAATCTCAACACTAGAGGCTACTCTTGGCACAACAATGCGAGAAAATAAAGATACAAAGAGTTGCTACAGAAGTAAAAAATCTGCTTGACTCAATAAAAGAAAAATTGCAGAAATAAAAATAATGGGTTGCCTCCCATAAGCGCTTTTCTTTAACACCTTTTAGCTAGGCACAAAGCATGCATCAAGTATCACCAAGTGAAGAAGCATCAACATTGTAATTTGTTCGAACAATAGAATCATAAGGTGGCTTAATCTTCTTCCTAGGAAAGTGTTCCATACCTTTCTTGAGAGGAAATTGATATTTTATATTCCCTTCTTTCATATCGATAATAGCACCTACAGTTCTAAGAAAAGGTCTTCCAAGCACAATAGGGCATGATGGATTGCATTCAATATCCAAGACAATAAAATCTACAGGAACATAATTATTGTTAACCATGATAAGAACATCATCAATTCTTCCCAAAGGTTTCTTAATAGTAGAATCAGCAAGGTGAACATCCAAGTAACAATTTTCCAAAGGTGCTAAATCAAGCATATCATAAAATCTTTTAGGCATAACAGAAATACTAGCACCAAGGTCACACAAAGCATTGCAATCAAAGTCATTCAATTTCATTTTAATAATAGGCTCCAAACCATCTTCTAACTTCCTAGGGATAGATACTTCACGTTTCAATTTTTTCCTTCACTTGTATGAGAGCATTAGAAATATGTTTAGTGAAAGCCATGTTTATCTCACTTGACTTAGGAGTTCTAGCAAGCTTTTGCAAAAATGTAATTACTTCAGAAAGGTTACACCCATCAAAATCAAAATCATTATCATCAAAAGTAATGGAGTTATACTTCCTTATTGCTAGAAATTTCAGCATCTTTATCAAGGACAGTTTTAGAGTTATCAGGCAATTTATGACATTTTGCAATAGAAGTGGAAACATTACCAACACCAATTATCTTGCCATTAGTAATAGGAGGTTTGCTAACACTTGTGTTTGAAGCATTTTCAGAAGTAGTAATAGTATAAACTCTAGCAATATTTTCTTTCTAGCAATTTCATCATCTCTTTCCCATCTAGCATGCAATTCGGCTAACATCCTCACATTATCAATTTTAACTTGTATAGCGTTGGCTGTTGCAGAAATATTACCTCAATTGTTTCGGGCTTAGCTGCCATCTTGTTAATTAAAGAGGATTGTGTTTCAGACATCGATGAAATACAATTTCAGCATGAGAGATTTTAAATTGCAAACCAGAAATTTCCCTATTTAAATTCTCAAGCTGATGGCTTATATTTTTTAGCATAACAGATTGTTCATCCATAGTCCTAGTAAACAGTTGGTTTTGCTCATATTGCTTTTGCATAAAATTCTTAGTGGCTTTTCAATTTCTAGCATCCTTTCCTCACTAGGCATTCCAGATCTACCATATGAATTACCATAACCATTGCCACTATTAGAAGGATAGGGCCTATAATTGCTATTACCAAAATTATTCTTATAAGCATTGTTGTTGAAGTTATTATTTTTAATGAAGTTCACATCAACATGCTCTTCTTGAGCAACCAAAGAGGCTAAAGGAACATTATTTGGATCAACATGTGTTTGACCATTTGCAAGCATAGACATAATAGCATCAATTTTAGCACTCAAGGATGAGTTTCTTCGACAGAATTTACCTTCTTACCTGTTAGATTCTCTCGGTGTGCCACTCAGAATAATTAATCATCATATCATCAAGAAGCTTTGTTGCAGCACCCAAAGTAATGGACATAAAGGTACCTCCAGCAGCCGAATCCAATAAATTCCTTGAAGAAAAATTTAATCCTGCATAGAAGGTTTGGATGATCATCCAAGTAGTCAGTCCGTGAGTGGGACAATTTTTAACCAATGATTTCATTCTCTCCCATGCTTAAGCAACATGTTCATTATCAAATTGCTTAAAATTCATTATGCTACTTCTCAAGAAATAATCTTAGCAGGAGGATAATATTTTCCAATAAAAGCATCTTTGCATTTAGTCCATGAATCAATACTATTTCTAGGCAAAGATAGCAACCATTCTTTAGCACGTCCTCTCAAGGAGAAAGGAAAAAGTTTCAGTTTAATAATATCACCATTACTTCCTTGAGCTTTTGCATTTCACAAAGTTCAACAAAGTTATTAAGGTGAACAGCAGCATCATCAGTACTAACACCAGAAAATTGCTCTTTCATAACAAGATTTAAAAGTGCAGGTTTAATTTCATAAAACTCTGCTGAAGCAGCAGGTGGAGCAATAGGTGTGCATATGAAATCATTGTTGTTTGTGCTAGTAAAATCACACAACTTAGTGTTCTCAGGAGTACTCATTTTAGCAGAATTAAAAACAAGGCAGAAAATAACTTGAAAATAAAATAGATGCAAGTAACTAATTTTTTTGTGTTTTTGATAATTGAAAGCAAACAAGATAAAATAAAATAAACTAAGCAAGACAAAAACAAAGTAAAGAGATTGGAAGCGTGAAACTCCCCTTGCAGAAGACTGCTACTCCCCGGCAACGGCGCCAGAAAAGAGGTTGCTTGTCGTGCAGTACACGTCATTGGGAGACCCCAAGAGGAAGGTATGATGCAGTTTAGCACAAGTTTTCCCTCTGTATGAAACCAAGGTTGTCGAACCAGTAGGAGCAACAATTCTTTGAAGGTTGTTGGCGGCGCCGTTACCCGATCACCAACATGGAACCTGCACACAACACAATCAAACTACTTTGCCCCAACGTAACAGTGAGGTTGTCAATCTCACCGGCTTGCTGAAAACAAAGGATTAAACGTCTCGTGTGGAAAATGAGTATTAAAATGCAGAGAATGAAAAAGGAACAGTTTGCAGTTTGTGGTTTAATCAATGTAAAAGAATGGACCGGGGTCCACAGTTCACTAGTGGTGTCTCTCCATAAAAGATAACTAACATGCTGGGTGAACAAATTACAGCTGGGCAATTGACAAATAGTGAGCGCATGACAATGCAAATACATGGCATGATGATTACTATGGTATTTAATTGGGCATTACGACAAATACATAGACCGTTATCCAACTGCATCTATGACTAATAATCCACCGCCGGGTTGTCATCCGAGTCCCCCGTTGTATTAAGTTGCAAGCAACGGATAATTACATTAAGTAAAGCGCGTAATGTAAACAAACACATATGCCCATAGTATAGCATCGTTAGGTTACCCCTAGTGGCAACAACAATCCACAACCTTAGAACTTTCTGTCACTGTCCCAGATTAAATGGAGGCATGAACCCACCATCTAGCATAAATACTCCTCTTGGAGTTACAAGCATCTACTTGGCAAAGCATCTACTAGTAACGAAAGCATACAAGATCATAAATAACATAGGGCATAGATTGATAATCAACTTGACATAGTATTCAATATTCATCGGATCCCAGCAAACACAACATGTAGCATTACAATAATATGATCTTGATCATGTAGGGCAGCTCACAAGATCTAAACATGATGGCACAAATAGGAGAGACAACCATCTAGCTACTGCTATGGACCCGTAGTCCAAGGATGAACTACTCACGCATCTCCGGAGGCAGGCATGGCGATGTAGAAGCCTCCGGTGACGATTCCCCTCTCCGGCAGGTTGCCAGGAAGAGGTTCTGGACCCTCCCGAGCTAGGGTTGACGGCGCCGGCGTCTTTGGAACTTTTCGTGGATTTTGGCTCAGGCCCTTAGGGTTATTTTCTCGGGGGATGGGGGGGATAAGTAGGCGAAACGGCGGCGGCTGGAGGCCCCCGTGGGGCCCACACGTGGCTAGGGCGCGCCAGAGGGGGGGCTGCGCCCTGCCCGCGTGTGGGGCCCACGTGGCTCTCCTCTGCTGCTTCTTTGCTCCATCTGGTGTCTTCTAGTAAAATAGCATCCCCCACGAAGTTTCGTCCAATTCCGAGAATATTTCCAGACTAGCTTTTCTGGAATACAAAAACAGCAGAAAACAGGAACTGGCACTTCAGCATCTTGTTAATAGGTTAGTACCAAAAAATGTATAAAAGTGACATAAAGTGGATGCAAAACATGTAGCAATAGGTATCAAACAAGCATGAAACATCAAAAATTATAGATACGTTTGAGACGTATCAAGGAACAATGTTTGCAATTTGTGGTTGTTTAATCAGTGTAAAAGAATGGACCGGGGTCCGCAAAGATAACTAACATGCTGGGTGAACAAATTACAGCTGAGCAATTGACAAATATTGAGCGCATGACAATGCATATATATGACATGATGATTACTATGATATTTAATTGGGCATTACGACAAAATACATAGACCGTTATCCAACAGCATCTATGACTAATAAGTAATATGCGTAACGTAAACAAGTACATATGACCGTGGACATAGCATTGTTAGGTTACCCCTAGTAGCAACAGCACATCCGCAATCTTAGAAGTTGCTGTCACTCTCCCAGATTTCCGGAGGCATGAACCCACTATCTAGCATAAATACGCCCTCTTGGAGTTATAACTATCTACTTGGCCAAAGCATCTACTAGTAACGAAAAGCATGCAAGATCATAAAAACATAGGGCATAGATTGATAATCAACTTGACATAGTATTCAATATTCGTCGGATACCAGCAAACACAACATGTAGTATTACAATAAGATGAAAGATGATCTTGATCATGATAGGCAGCTCACAAGATCTAAACATGATGACATAAAGTGGAGAGACAACCATCTAGCAACTGCTATGGACCCGTAGTCCAAGGATGAACTACTCACGCATAACTCCGGATACAGGCATGGCGATGTAGAAGCCTCCGGTGATGATTCCCCTCTCCGGCAGGGTGCCGGGAAGAGGTTCTGGACCCTCCCGAGTTAGGGTTGACGACGGCGGTGTCTCTGGACCTTTTCGTGGATAATGGCTTGGGTATCTAGGGTTTTCGCATCGGGGGGAATAAGTAGGCGAAAGGGCAGCAGCTAATGACCCCCGTGGGGCCCACACCACCCTAGGGCCCGCCTGGCTCCTTGGCCATGCCCTAGTGGCGTGTGGGGCCCACGTGGCTCCTCTTCGTTGCTCCATTGGTCCTTCAGGTGTTTTCTGATAAAATAGGTCCCTCCGTGAAGTTTCGTCCAATTCCGAGAATATTTCCAGACTAGCTTTTCTGGAATACAAAAACAGCAGAAAACAGGAACTGGCACTTCGGCATCTTGTTAATAGGTTAGTCCCAAAAAAAGTATAAAAGTGACATCAAGTGGATGCAAAACATGTGGCATTTGATATAAAACATGCATGGAACATCAAAAATTATAGATACGGTTGAGACGTATCAAGCATCCCCAAGCTTAGTTCCTGCTCGTCCTCGAGTAGGTAAACGATAAAACAAAATAATTTTTGAGGTGACATGCTACCATCATAATCTTGATCATATAATATTGTAAGGCACATGTAAATGAATGAAGTGATCCAAGTCAATGGTCTATAGTTTGCTACCAAATAGATAATGAGTAAACAATGAATCACACAAGCTAAACTTTTTCATGAATAGTACTTTGGAGACAAGCATCAAAGAGTTTTGCATAAGAGTTAACTCATAAAGCAATAGATTCTAATAAAAGGTATTTAATCAACACAAAGGAAGAATTAAGTTTCAGCATTTGCTTCAACTTTCAACATGTTTATCTCACGGATATTGTCAACACAAAGCAATATAATAAGTCCAATATGTAGCATATAACAAATGTTGTAACAAAGTTGACACTAGTGTTTGCTTGTGGAAGATAGAAATAATAGGAAAACTGACTCAACATAAAAGTAAAAGAAAGGCCCTTCGCAGAGGAAGCAGGGATTAAATCATGTGCTAGAGCTTTTAGTTTTTGAAATCATATAGAGATTGCATAAAATAATTGACTCCTCCCAACCTTGCTAACACAAGCCATGGCTAACCGAATCCTCTGGTGCCTTCCATCAATCACATACCATGGAGGAGTATCGTTTTGAGAGGCGTTTGTTAATTGTCAACGAATGGTAGCGGATGAAAACAGTATTCCCTATTAAACAGACTTTTAAGAGCGGCTCCCATGAAGGACGTTATTTCTACCAGCAAGGCAGATCATCCCTCTTTCTCTTTGGTTTACACACGCAGGTATTTCACTGTTTGTCATTGCTTACTGATGAATCAGGGCAAAAGTGTGAAGAGAATTAATTGGTTAAATTGTAATTAATTGGGACTGGGCACCCGTTGCCAGCTCTTTTTGCAAATTATTGGATAAGCGGATGTATATGCCAGTAGTCCAGGTGTAAAAGTCTGTTTAAAAGTAGAATAAAGAATAACCCACTATTCCTCATGAGCTAGTAAACATTGACACAAAAAGGAATAATAACATTTTGAATAATTTAAAGGTAGCACATGAAAAATTTACTTGGAGTGGCAAGGAAATACCACATATAGGTAGTTATGGTGGACACAAATGGCATGGATTTTGGCTCAAGGATTTGGATGCACGAGAAGCATTCCCTCTCAGTACAGAGTTTAGGCTAGCAAGGTTATGTAAGGAAACAAGAATATCTACCAATACACCAAGTTTTATATGACAAACATATTGCAAACATTATAAGACTCATACCGTCTTCCTTGTTAACCAAACCCTTTATTAGAAAATATCTAGACCTTAGAGATAACGCTCATGCAAACCAAATTTCAACAAGCTTTACGGTAGTTCTTCACTAATAGGCTTAACTTACATGATGCAAAATTTAATCATGATCTACTTGTTAACTCAAAACAATTGACAAGCATCAAGTTATCCAAATTAGTGATCTGCAAGATTATGCAAGTTTTTTCCTTATACCAATTACCACATGCAACATTTTTTGAACCAATCAAACACCAATCAATTTATTTCAACAATTCTCCAAACAAATATAAGTGAAGCAAGAGAGTACTTTCTTTAAAAGAAGCTAATAGCTCTGACAAGAGATACATGAAAACAAGAGGTAAAAGCTGAACAGCTAGATATGAATACTCAACAAATATAAGTGAAGAATAGGAGTATTCTCATGAAAAAGCGAAGCGTGTCTCTTCCCAATCAAGAATGCTTGGGTCCAGTCAAGCTTTTTGAAAATAAAAGTATAATACTGAAAATAAAAGCACACAGACGCTCCAAGAAAAGCACATATGATGTGAAAGAATAAAATATAGTTTCACTAGAGATGACCTGATAATTTTGTCGATGAAGAAGGGGATGCCTTGGGCATCCCAAGCTTAGACGCTTGAGTCTTCTTGAAATATACTGGGGAGATCCATGGGAGCCTCCCCAAGCTTAAGCTCTTCACTCTTCTTGATCCTATAATATCATCCTTCTCTCTTGACCCTTGAAAACTTCCGTCACACCAAACTGAAAGTAAATCTCATTAGAGGGTTAGTGCATAATCAAAAATTCACATGTTCTATAAAGACGCAATATGACTTGTTACTTTAAACATTAGCTACTGCCACTGATGTTATGTGAAGCCCTTCCACCCAAAAAAGAATTTCACTTAACACTTGTAAAAGAGAGAATGCAAAATAAGAAGGCATAATCTGTCTAAAACAGAACAGTCCGCAAAGACAAATTTTTTCGAGGCATTTACAACGCTCAGATAGAAAAACTTTGAACTAATGAAAGATTCAGACATTCATAAAGATTACGCACAAAATTTTCAGATTTAATTAACAATCTGGTGATTTTAGGAATTACCTACAGTGAACAGAAAAAATCTGTTTCTACGCATGCTGAGCGCTGAGTTGACGAGAAAATCTTGTTGTGGTGTTGCTTCTTTGCTTCTCGACAACGGCGCCAGAAAGCGTCTTGATAGCCCCTCAAGGCGTAGGTTGAGACCCTAATAGCAGAGTGTGTAGTACAGGCAAGACAATTTTCCCCACGAAGGTGACTCGAGGGTTTATATCGAACTCTCGGGGAATCAGTAGTGGAAGCTTTACCTCCTTATCCTTCCCTTGGAAACCTGCAAACAAAGATAAATTGTTTTGTGCCCTCAACCTCACCAAGTGGTTGTCAAGCACAAGGTGTGAGTAAGTTATGAATACAAAACAATAAATAAAAATGCAATGATGATAAATAAATATGCAAGGATGATGGAAACAATGATAAATGATATTTTTGGGTTTTATATGATGAATGAAAGATGCAAAAGTATTTTTGTATTTTCGGATTTAATTATGGCTGAAAATGAAAAGTGAATGAAAGTTGTTGGAAAGTTGTTTCTTATGATTAAAAATGGACCGGGGTTCATGGTTTCACAAATGCACTCTCTCTTTAATGATGTGGTGGACAATGGAACACAAAAGTTAACATATGAGATTGCAACAAAGTTTCATGATAAGTTATTAATCATATGGGCATCACGTCCTAACATAGAGATCTTTTGGTTACTAATCTCTCTTATACTCCACTAAGATGCGAACTAAATCATAACACCTTAGTATTAAGATAAATCAGAGCATAGCAATAAGTTTCATGACATGAAGTTGAAATAAGAACATGCTAGACCTAGTCATGGAGAAGTGGCAATGGTCACATCCACATCTCCGGTAGCAAGGTATTTCTTTTTATCCCTAGTGAGGCAACAAAGTAAGGTAAAATACCCAAGTGGATCGCGTGGAACAACTGTCACATTCACCGCACACTAGCCACCCGTTTCTCCATCTAATGCACACGTTCCCCTCACACGCTCTCATAAACATGCTTGATCATAACAAGTAAACAAGAACGGGGTACATAATATGCATCTACTTTCATAACTGAAGTAAAACAATTGCAATCTCACACATATATTAACTCATAAAGATCCACCACAAAGGTATTACATAGATGACCGTAATCATGTTCGGCAGCTCATACGGTGCTAATTAGTGAAGCACAAGAGAGAGAGATACATAAGTTACTTCCACAAACCCATAGTCCAGGGGTGGACTACTCCCTCTTCATCATGGAGTTGATGGAGATGTCGTTGGAGGAGGTGGAGGCCTCTCCGGCAGCGCCCCGCCGGAGTTTTCCCCCTCCAATCTGCAGCTCCTGATCTCTGTTTCGTGGTTTCTGTGTTTCTGCGGCGCCCCTCTCCGAAGAGTCTCGGGGACTATTTTTATAGTCAGTTTTAGGTCAAGACGAAGCTTCTGGAAGAAAGATCGACGGCAACGGAACCTCGAGGGCCCAGATGGTGGGTCCCACGCGCCCACAGTACCTGGCCGCGTGGGCCACCCCCTTTCTGCCTTCTGGACTCCGTTTCCTTGCTTCCTTCGCTCCTAGGTCTTCCTCCTTCCAAAATATTGACGCCTGTATTTTTCCATAATTTTTGGACGTCATTTGGGTCCCTGAAACATAAAAGGAAAGAAATAGGGTTTTCTGCCTGCGCAGGGTTAATTCCATAAAAATAGGGGAACTTGTGAATTATTCCCAAAATCATTATAAATCAATGATATAACCCTTATATGATGCAAATATGATGGGAATATGAATAAAATAATGCAAAGTTCATGTATGCATTTTACATGCATCAGCATCCCCAAGCTTAACCCATGCTCGTCCTCGAGTATGAAGGTGATAAAACTAACATGGACTTTGCATTTTAATACTATCAATGGATATCAAAGATAATTACTATTGCTACATAGAGTCAAATGGTTCATTCTTAACAAGATGTAACAATATGCAAGATAGTTTATGAAGCGATATCAAATATTCAATGTAAGGATGTTCAATGATAATTCACAAAGTGTAACATAAATGAAAAAGTACTATGGACTTCAAGTATGCATAATGATAAGTAAGAACATCCTATAATGGTCATAGAGTGTAGATGG